>CAJNDT010002851.1:0-27624 GCA_905221615.1 Symbiodinium sp. CCMP2592
TCTACCTATATGAAGGGGTCCAGAGCTCAGACCTCCCAGCAGGAGTTTTGTTCTACTTAATATGAAGGGGTCAGAATCCAGACTGCTCAGGAAAGAGTTTTGTTGCAGGGGTCCAGTCTCTTCGAAACCGTATGAAGGGGACCAAGCCAGACCTGCGGAAGAGTTTGTTCTACCTATATGAAGGAGTCCAGCGCTCAGACCTGTTCAGGAGAAGCTCTTCCACCTCGACGAAGGTGTCCAGAGCTCAGACCTGCTCGAAGTTTGTGTTTCGTTTATGAAGGGTTAGCAAGAGAAATGCTTGCAGAATTGTTTCGCTTCTTGGGGCGTTAGGAAGGAAAATCTCCTGCAGAATTGTTTCGCTTATTGGGGCGTTAGGAAGGACAATCTCTGGCACAATTGTTCCGCTTATTGGGGCGTTAGGACTATCAATCTATTGCAGGACTGTTTAGCTTATTGCGTGCCTTCTTGAAAGCTTCCTGGAAACGAATTTGTTCGACTAATATAAGGGGGGATGAAGAGGCTCAAAGCCTCTTTCAGCCTTCTTGAAAGCCTCCTGGAAACGAATTTGTTCGACTAATATAAGGGGAGATGAAGAGGCTCACAGCCTCTTTCAGCCTTCTTGAAAGCCTCCTGGAAACGAATTTGTTCGACTAATATAAGGGGGGATGAAGAGGCTCAAAGCCTCTTTCAGCCTTCTTGAAAGCCTCCTGGACACGAATTTGTTCGACTAATATAAGGGGAGATGAAGAGGCTCAAAGCCTCTTTCAGCCTTCTTGAAAGCCTCCTGGAAACGAATTTGTTCGACTAATATAAGGGGGTATGAAGAGGCTCAAAGCCTCTTTCAGCCTTCTTGAAAGCCTCATGGAAACGAATTTGTTCGACTAATATAAGGGGGGATGAAGAGGCTGAAAGCATCTTTCAGCCTTCTTGAAAGCCTCCTGGAAACGAATTTGTTCGACTAATATAAGGGGTGATGAATAGGCTCAAAGCCTCTTTCAGCCTTCTTGAAAGCCTCCTGCAAACGAATTTGTTCGACTAATATAAGGGGGGATGACGAGGCTCAAAGCCTCTTTCAGCCTTCTTGAAAGCCTCCTGGAAACGAATTTGTTCGACTAATATAAGGGGGGATGAAGAGGCTCAAAGCCTCTTTCAGCCTTCTTGGAAGCCTCCTGGAAACGAATTTGTTCGACTAATATAAGGGGGGATGAAGAGGCTCAAAGCCTCTTTCAGCCTTCTTGAAAGCCTCCTGGAAACGAATTTGTTCGACTAATATAAGGGGGGATGAAGAGGCTCAAAGCCTCTTTCAGCCTTCTTGAAAGCCTCCTGGAAACGAATTTGTTCGACTAATATAGGGGGAGATGAAGAGGCTCAAAGCCTCTTTCAGCCTTCTTGAAAGCCTCCTGGAAACGAATTTGTTCGACTAATATAAGGGGGAATGAAGAGGCTCAAAGCCTCTTTCAGCCTTCTTGAAAGCCTCCTGGAAACGAATTTGTTCGACTAATATAAGGGGGGATGAAGAGGCTCAAAGCGTCTTTCAGCCTTCTTGAAAGCCGCCTGGAAACGAATTTGTTCGACTAATATAAGGGGGGATGAAGAGGCTCAAAGCCTCTTTCAGCCTTCTTGAAAGCCTCCTGGAAACGAATTTGTTCGACTAATATAAGGGGGGATGAAGAGGCTCAAAGCCTCTTTCAGCCTCAGGAGGAGTTTGTTCTACATATATGAAGGGTCCAGAGCTCAGACCTGCCCAGCAGGAGTTTGTTCTACTTATATGAAGGGGTCCAGAGCTCAGACCTGCTCAGGAAGAGTTTGTTGAAGGGGTCCAGATCTCGTTCTACCGGTATGAAGGGGACCAGAGCTCAGACCTGTGGAAGAGCTTGTTCTACCTATATGAAGGAGTCCAGAGCTCAGACCTGTTCAGGAGGAGCTTCTTCCACCTCGACGAAGGTGTCCAGAGCTCAGACCTGCTCGAAAGGAGTTTGTGTTTCGTTTATGAAGGGTTAGCAAAGAGAACTGCTTGCAGAATTGTTTCGCTTATTGGGGCGTTAGGAAGGAAAATCTCCTGCAGAATTGTTTCGCTTATTGGGGCGTTAGGAAGGACAATCTCTGGCACAATTGTTCCGCTTATTGGGCCGTTAGGACTATCAATCTATTGCAGAACTGTTTAGCTTATTGCGTGCCTTCTTCAAAGCTTCCTGGAAACGAATTTGTTCGACTAATATAAGGGGGGATGAAGAGGCCCAAAACTTCTTTCAGCCTTCTTGAAAACTTCCTGGAAACGAATTTGTTAGACTAATATAAGGGGGGATGCAAAGGCCCAAAGCCTCTTTCAGCCTTCTTGAAAGCCTCCTGGAAACGAATTTGTTCGACTAATATAAGGGGGGATGAAGAGGCTCAAAGCCTCTTTCAGCCTCCTTGAAAGCTTCCTGGAAACGAATTTGTTCGACTAATATAAGGGGGGATGAAGAGGCTCAAGCTTCTTTCCAAGCCCTTCTTGAAAGCCTCCTGGAATACGAATTTTGTTCGACTATAATAGGTGGGAATGAAAGGCTCAAAGCCTCTTTCAGCCTTCTTGAAAGCCTCCTGGAAACGAATTTGTTCGACTAATATAGGGGGAGATGAAGAGGCTCAAAGCCTCTTTCAGCCTTCTTGAAAGCCTCCTGGAAACGAATTTGTTCGACTAATATAAGGGGGAATGAAGAGGCTCAAAGCCTCTTTCAGCCTTCTTGAAAGCCTCCTGGAAACGAATTTGTTCGACTAATATAAGGGGGGATGAAGAGGCTCAAAGCTTCTTTCAGCCTTCTTGAAAGCCTCCTGGAAACGAAGTTGTTCGACTAATATAAGGGGGGATGAAGAGGCTCAAAGCCTCTTTCAGCCTTCTTGAAAGCCTCCTGGAAACGAATTTGTTCGACTAATATAAGGGGGGATGAAGAGGCTCAAAGCTTCTTTCAGCCTTCTTGAAAGCCTCCTGGAAACGAATTTGTTCGACTAATATAAGGGGGGATGAAGAGGCTCAAAGCCTCTTTCAGCCTTCTTGAAAGCCTCCTGGAAACGAATTTGTTGGACTAATATAAGGGGAGATGAAGAGGCTCAAAGCCTCTTTCAGCCTTCTTGAAAGCCTCCTGGAAACGAATTTGTTCGATTAATATAAGGGGGGATGAAAAAGCTCAAAGCCTCTTTCAGCCTTCTTGAAAGCCTCCTGGAAACGAATTTGTTCGACTAATATAAGGGGGGATGAAGAGGCTCAAAGCCTCTTTCAGCCTTCTTGAAAGCCTCCTGGAAACGAATTTGTTCGACTAATATAAGGAGGGATGAAGAGGCTCAAAGCCTCTTTCAGCCTTCTTGAAAGCCTCCTGTAAACGAATTTGTTCGACTAATATAAGGGGGAATGAAGAGGCTCAAAGCCTCTTTCAGCCTCAGGAGGAGTTTGTTCTACCTATATGAAGGGTCCAGAGCTCAGACCTGCCCAGCAGGAGTTTGTTCTACTTATATGAAGGGGTACAGAGCTCAGACCTGCTCAGGAAGAGTTTGTTGAAGGGGTCCAGATCTCGTTCTACCGGTATGAAGGGGTCCAGAGCTCAGACCTGCGGAAGAGTTTGTTCTACCTATATGAAGGAGTCCAGAGCTCAGACCTGTTCAGGAGAAGCTCTTCCACCTCGACGAAGGTGTCCAGAGCTCAGACCTGATCGAAGTTTGTGTTTCGTTTATGAAGGGTTAGCAAGAGAAATGCTTGCAGAATTGTTTCGCTTATTGGGGCGTTAGGAAGGAAAATCTCCTGCAGAATTGTTTCGCTTATTGGGGCGTTAGGAAGGACAATCTCTGGCACAATTGTTCCGCTTATTGGGGCGTTAGGACTATCAACCTATTGCAGAACTGTTTAGCTTATTGCGTGCCTTCTTGAAAGCTTCCTGGAAACGAATTTGTTCGACTAATATAAGGGGGGATGAAGAGGCCCAAAACTTCTTTCAGCCTTCTTGAAAACTTCCTGGAAACTAATTTGTTCGACTAATATAAGGGGGGATGCAAAGGCCCAAAGCCTCTTTCAGCCTTCTTGAAAGCCTCCTGGAAACGAATTTGTTCGACTAATATCAGGGGGGATGAAAAGGCCCAAAGCCTCTTTCAGCCTTCTTGAAAGCCTCCTGGAAACGAATTTGTTCGACTAATATAAGGGGGGATGAAGAGGCACAAAGCCTCTTCAGCCTTCTTGAAAGCCTCCTGGAAACGAATTTGTTCGACTAATATAAGGGGGGATGAAGAAGCCCAAAGCCTCTTTCAGCCTTCTTGAAAGCCTCCTGGAAACGAATTTGTTCGACTAATATAAGGGGGGATGAAGAGGCTCAAAGCCTCTTTCAGCCTTCTTGAAAGCCTCCTGGAAACGAATTTGTTCGACTAAGATAAGGGGGGATGAAGAGGCTCAAAGCTTCTTTCAGCCTTCTTGAAAGCCTCCTGGAAACGAATTTGTTCGACTAATATAAGGGGGGATGAAGAGGCTCAAAGCCTCTTTCAGCCTTCTTGAAAGCCTCCTGGAAACGAATTTGTTCGACTAATATAAGGGGGGATGAAGAGGCTCAAAGCCTCTTTCAGCCTTCTTGAAAGCCTCCTGGAAACGAATTTGTTCGACTAATATAAGGGGGGATGAAGAGGCTCAAAGCCTCTTTCAGCCTTCTTGAAAGCCTCATGGAAACGAATTTGTTCGACTAATATAAGGGGGGATGAAGAGGCTGAAAGCATCTTTCAGCCTTCTTGAAAGCCTCCTGGAAACGAATTTGTTCGACTAATATAAGGGGGATGAAGAGGCTCAAAGCCTCTTTCAGCCTTCTTGAAAGCCTCCTGCAAACGAATTTGTTCGACTAATATAAGGGGGGATGACGAGGCTCAAAGCCTCTTTCAGCCTTCCTGAAAGCCTCCTGGAAACGAATTTGTTCGACTAATATAAGGGGGGATGAAAAGGACCAAAGCCTCTTTCAGCCTTCTTGAAAGCCTCCTGGAAGCGAATTTGTTCGACTAATATGAGGGGGGATGAAGAGGCCTGTTCTACCTATATGAAAGGTCCAGAGCTCAAACCTGCTCAGGAGGAATTAGTTCTACCTATATGAAGCGTCCAGAGCTCAGACCTGCTCAGCAGGAGTTTGTTCTACCTATATGAAGGGGTCCAGAGCTCAGACCTGCTCAGGAAGAGTTTGTTGAAGGGGTCCAGATCTCGTTCTACCGGTATGAAGGGGTCCAGAGCTCAGACCTGCGGAAGAGTTTGTTCTACCTATATGAAGGAGTCCAGAGCTCAGACCTGTTCAGGAGAAGCTCTTCCACCTCGACGAAGGTGTCCAGAGCTCAGACCTGCTCGAAGTTTGTGTTTCGTTTATGAAGGGTTAGCAAGAGAAATGCTTGCAGAATTGTTTCGCTTATTGGGGCGTTAGGAAGGAAAATCTCCTGCAGAATTGTTTCGCTTATTGGGGCGTTAGGAAGGACAATCTCTGGCACAATTGTTCCGCTTATTGGGGCGTTAGGACTATCAATCTATTGCAGAACTGTTTAGCTTATTGCGTGCCTTCTTGAAAGCTTCCTGGAAACGAATTTGTTCGACTAATATAAGGGGGGATGAAGAGGCCAAAGCCTTCTTTCAGCCTTCTTGAAAGCTCCTGGAAACGAATTTGTTCGACTAATATAAGGGGGGATGAAGAGGCTCAAAGCCTCTTTCAGCCTTCTTGAAAGCCTCCTGGAAACGAATTTGTTCGACTAATATAAGGGGGGATGAAGAGGCTCAAAGCCTTTTTCAGCCTTCTTGAAAGCCTCCTGGAAACGAATTTGTTCGACTAATATAAGGGGGGATGAAGAGGCTCAAAGCCTCTTTCAGCCTTCTTGAAAGCCTCCTGGAAACGAATTTGTTCGACTAATATAAGGGGGGATGAAGAGGCTCAAAGCCTCTTTCAGCCTTCTTGAAAGCCTCCTGGAAACGAATTTGTTCGACTAATATAAGGGGGGATGAAGAGGCTCAAAGCCTCTTTCAGCCTTCTTGAAAGCCTCCTGGAAACGAATTTGTTCGACTAATATAAGGGGGATGAAGAGGCTCAAAGCCTCTTTCAGCCTTCTTGAAAGCCTCTGAAAAACGAATTTGTTCGACTAATATAAGGGGGATGAAGAGGCTCAAAGCCTCTTTCAGCCTTCTTGAAAGCCTCCTGCAAACGAATTTGTTCGACTAATATAAGGGGGGATGACGAGGCTCAAAGCCTCTTTCAGCCTTCCTGAAAGCCTCCTGGAAACGAATTTGTTCGACTAATATAAGGGGGGATGAAAAGGACCAAAGCCTCTTTCAGCCTTCTTGAAAGCCTCCTGGAAGCGAATTTGTTCGACTAATATGAGGGGGGATGAAGAAGCCTGTTCTACCTATATGAAAGGTCCAGAGCTCAAACCTGCTCAGGAGGAATTAGTTCTACCTATATGAAGCGTCCAGAGCTCAGACCTGCTCAGCAGGAGTTTGTTCTACCTATATGAAGGGGTCCAGAGCTCAGACCTGCTCAGGAAGAGTTTGTTGAAGGGGTCCAGATCTCGTTCTACCGGAAACGAATTTGTTCGACTAATATAAGGGGGGATGAAGAGGCTCAAAGCCTCTTTCAGCCTTCTTGAAAGCCTCCTGGAAACGAATTTGTTCGACTAATATAAGGGGGAATGAAGAAGCTCAAAGCCTCTTTCAGCCTTCTTGAAAGCCTCCTGGAAACGAATTTGTTCGACTAATATAAGGGGGATGAAGAGGCTCAAAGCCTCTTTCAGCCTTCTTGAAAGCCTCCTGGAAACGAATTTGTTCGACTAATATAAGGGGGGATGAAGAGGCTCAAAGCCTCTTTCAGCCTTCTTGAAAGCCTCCTGGAAACGAATTTGTTCGACTAATATAAGGGGGGATGAAGAGGCTCAAAGCCTCTTTCAGCCTTCTTGAAAGCCTCCTGGAACGAATTTGTTCGACTAATATAAGGGGGGATGAAGAGGCTCAAAGCCTCTTTCAGCCTTCTTGAAAGTATCCTGGAAACCTATTTGTTCGACTAATATAAGGGGGGATGAAGGGGCCCAAAGCTTCTTTCAGCCTTCTTGAAAGCCTCCTGAAAACGAATTTGCTCGGCTAATATAAGGGGGATGAAGAGGCCCAAACAAGCTTGTTTCAGTCTTCTCGAGAGCCTCCTGGAAACAAACCTCTTCGACTAACAGGGAGGATGAAGAAGGCCCAAAGCTTATTTCAGCCTTCTTGAGAGCTTCTTGGAAATGAATTTGCTCAACTAATATAAGGGTAGATGACAACGCGGCAAGTAAGCAAAAAGGTGCAGCCAGACAGCAATTTGTCACGCTTTGATGTCTTCACGACTCCTTGTTCATCAAACAAAAGTTGAAGTCACAGAGAAAGTGTTTCTCTTGCGTTGATCGTAGCCATTTCAGCATCGCCTTGCTCATAGCTTCCAGTCTAACACACACAAGCATCATGGCAGAGCAATGCTTGATATCATTTGTTCCTCCAGAGACCGCCGTCGATGAGGCAGAGTAGTGCCACAACACTAATTCCAATAATCGTGCATATGTATGAATTGTTCTTTGTAACTCTGCAGGTCTGTCGTGTTCCGGCCAAGCTCTTCCAAAAGCCTCGAAAGGGGAGCAATCAGAAGGGCACAGACACACACATTGTGTGTTTTGACTTTCTGAAGTCCTTTTGGGACCATCTGAACGCCCAACAGCCCGGGACTTAGTAGCACTGAACAGACAGTGTGATCATTTAATGCATCCTATATTTTAGACGATGTCTGAGGCAGCAATGCTGCATGCAGCGCCTCGTCCAGCAGTACGTTGCCGGCAAAGAGGACAGGATCCGACACCAGCGTTTCTAGCTTCAGATTACATGTGCCCCACGTGCCCAATGCAGGACATTTCATTGAAAATCTGCACATGTTGCCTGCCGAAAGTGGCAACGATGCAATGAGTCTGAGAGGCACAAGAGCTGCAACAGGAATATGGACTGAAATGGTCTGTGCGCGATCATTGCCATATCTGAGTCTAGAAATTTTCGTCGAACGGCATAACAGTGAGTGGTCAGCGCGTTGCGGTAGCCATTCCAGCGATCAAACAAACAAACGAACAAACCTCCTGCTTTCTTGCCATGCCAGTTGTCCGAGCCATGCTGCCGCTGGCCTGGCGTGATGACGTGGTGATTCTTTGGAGCCAGCCAGTCGAAGTGAACCTGAAGGACGACGATGAGTACGAGAGGCTGCCTGCAAGCAACGTCGTCAAGCTTCAGCGACCTCGTAGCTGGCAATTTCCATCTCGCACCAACGGCCTCTACATGCCTGTGACCAACGAGTTGCGCCGCTGTCGCATCACAGCAGCAAGCGGCCACCCCTACTTCTGAAAGCTGACTGCTGCGTAAAACAAACAAGTTTTTTCAAGTGTCGTTGCGGCTTCAGTGCAGCTTCATAGCAGTTCATAGCAAGTTCACTGCAGCCTGATGGCAGGTTCACTGCAAGTTTATTACAGGTTAATTGCAAATTCATAGCAGTTCATGGCAGCTTCAGTGCAGGTTCATGGCAAATTCACTGCAAGTTTCTTGCAAGTTCATTGCAGGTTCATAGCAGTTCATAACAGCTTCGGTGCAGGTTCATGGCAGGATCACTCCAGCTTCACTTCAAGTTTATTGCAAGTTCATGGCAGGTTCATAGCAATTCATAGCAGCTTCAGTGCAGGTTCATGGCAGGATCACTGCAGCTTCGCTGCAAGTTTATTGCAAGTTCATGGCAGATTCAGTCCAGGTTCATAGCAGTAAATGCAGCTTCAGTGCAAGTTTATTGCAGGTTCATGGCAGGTTCAGTGCATCTTCATTGCAGGTCTAATATAAGGGGTGATGAAGAAGCCCAAAGCCTCGTTCAGCCTTCTTGAGAGCCTCCTGCAAACAAATTTGTTCGACTAATATAAGTGCGTGTGAAGAGGCCCAAAGCTGGTTGCAAACGAGGAGAATCCATGGAGTTCACCATGACAAGGAATGCCGTTCAACATGGAATCTGCCAAAAAAAATCAGGCCGATCCTGCACCGACAGCGAGAAGAACCCCGAAACGAATTTGTTCAACTAATATAAGGGGGAACAAAGAGGCCCACAGCCTCTTGCAGCCTTCTTGAGAATCTCCTGAAAACGAATTTGCTCGACTAATATAAGAGGGGACGAAGAGCCCCAAGGCCAGTTTCAAACGAAGAGAATCCATGAAGTTCAGTATGACAAGGAATGCCGTTCAACATAAAATCTCCCAAAGATTTCAGGCCGATCCTGCACCGGCAGCAAGAAGAACACCAAAACCAAATATGTAAACTTAACATGGAACATGCCATGACAGACCCCGTATCCGGTTCTACGTTGGTTGCTCAAAAGGTAAGGGGGATGAAGAGGCCCAAAGCCTCTTTCAGCCTTCTTGACAGCCTCCTGGAAAGGAATTTGTTCGACTGATATAAGCGCGGATGAAGAAGCCCAAAACTGTATTCAACCTTCTTGAGAGCCTCCTGGAAACGAATTTGTTCGACTAATATAAGAGGGCCATGAAGAGGCCCGAAACCTCTTTTAGCCTTCCTGAAAGCATCCTGGAAACAAATTTGTTCGACTAATATATGGGAGGATGAAGAGACCCAAAGCCTCTTTCAGCCTTCTTGAAAGCCTCCTAGAAACGAATTTGTTCGACTAATATAAGGAGGGATAAAGAAGCCCAAAGCCACTTTCAGCCTTCTTGAGAGCCCCCAGGAAACGAATTTGTTCGACGAATATGAGGGGTGATAAAAAGGCCCAAAGCCTCTTTCAGCCTTCCTGAAAGCCTCCTGGAAACGAATTTGTTCGACTAATATAGGAGGGATGAAGAGACCCCAGAGCCTTTTCAGCCTTCCTGGAAGCCTCCTGGAAACTAATTTGTTCGACTAATATGAGGAGGGATGAAGAAGCCCAAAACCTCTTGCAGCCTTTTTGAAAGCCTCCCGGAAACGAATTTACTCGACTAATATAAAGGGGAATGAAAAAGCCCAAAGCCTCTGTCAGCCTGCCATTCTCAGACCTCAATACATGCTCCCATTCAATGCAACGTGCCGCCAAATCGCCTCGAAGCAGGCTTCGGATGCCAACAGCCAAGTAGCAACTGCAGCCATGGCCGGGCACTATAACCCCATATTGTATCGCGACATTGTCACCTGCTTCATGAAGGAGATCCGCGAAATCCCGAGTCGCTTTTACCTGGAACAACCGCTGAGTCCACCGCACATGCAAACCGACACGGCAGCCGGCATCAGACAACTGGCAAACCACATGCAGCTGAACGACTCCGACACCCTGTGGCTGCTCTGCCTCGCGTCTCAACTAGAGCCAGAGTTCGGACCGACGATCGTTCCTGCACTATGGGACCTGAAACAAGATGTGGTCTCCACCGTGGGGCGACGCCCAAGACGCCGAGAGCCGTCGCCCTTCCAACTACCGCCTGCAGCAGCCGAGGACGCAGACACGGACGACGGACAGCAGAGAACGCAAGTACCGCAAAAGCGTGCAAGGACACCAAATGGCCGATCTCCACCAGGAACCTGAGCCATGACATCGTCTCACATTTCCACACCCGCGAGCACGAGACCTCTGCAGACCTAAAGACATGGCAGCGGCGGTCAGAAAACAGTGCGCGTGCAACGAATCCAGGTCTGTACAAAAGAAAGCCACAAGACATGTTAATACCCGACACGCTATGCCAAGCCCAAAACATGCAACACACATGCAGACATACGTACCCACCTACATACATACATACCTACATACACGCATCTATAACACTATCTACATGTATATGTATATATAGATATACATATATACAGATTTACATGTACCTTTATGTAGACATGTATATACATATATATAAAGATACACCAATACTCCTACACGTTGTATCGATCGCGCGCGTCTGCATGTGTCTTTGCGATCTGTATACGAACAAGATGGCTAAGCAGAAGGACATGCATGAATGTACACTACGACTTTTCAGAGTTTAACTACTTGCTGAACACGCAAAAGTACAGTCCTTGCGCAGGAGCAGCACAAAGGGTTTGCGTGTCGATGCTGATGCCTGTAAACTCTTTCACACCGCTTGCAAAACAACTGTGGAGCAAGCGACATACAGGCGCCTTGCTACCGTTAAACTTCCTGTTTCCCACTAACAGTGTAGCAAATTCCTGTTTCCCACTAACAGTGTAGCTCCACCTGTGCCGGAGCGTCCCAAGTCGCCACAAGAAAGCCAACTACACGGGCTCAAGCAATCAAAAGAAAAGCCCCTCCCCCCCCTCCCCTACCGCCAAAGAGAATGCCACGTCTCGGCGATCTCATGGTGCAACTTTTGTGTGATGCCATCATCGACTTGCTAGGCGGGTGGGTCCTGCTGGACTTCCTCGCGACATCCCGTGCAATTCGAGAGGGCAGCCAAACGACAGAGCAAAACGACGCAGCCAGAAGCCGGATCCACAAGTCCCTCCAGATTCTCCGTCTCCACGAACTACACTGCCAAAGCGCAAATGGAGAACCCGCCTCGTATTTTCAGAAAATCGGAAGCTCCGATCGAGCCAAGTACTACCACTGTGCATCAGAAGACAGCGAACCACACGGAACCCCCTGGCTGCGCCTGCGAACAACTGCCACCAGACATGACAAGTCTTGCGGCAGACACACATGCATAGAGCAGCTTGCGCAACTTCTGAAGCACTCAACAACTTTGTGCTTTCGATTTAAGCAACCGTCAAGCGGCCAACACAGCCGGCAGGACAGACCAGTCAGTCTTACCAAAATAGTTTTAATTTTCCAATTCGAAGGACTGAAAGCAGCCATTGTCATGGGAGTCCACAAACTACCCGAATGGCTGGAAGAATTGTATCATAGGCACAAACATGGCAGACAATTGTGAAAAGGGTCAGTACCTGTACAGCCCGGCGAGCAGGCAAAAACGAATCCGAAGCAGTCGGTGGTCCAAGCAATCAAGTAACAGCCAGCAAGCCACAAGAAGAACATCACCGATGCAGCATTTCGGCTCAGTTTCCTAACCAGAACACTGTGCTGCGGAAACAAATGCCATAATATCCCAAACGCTCACACACATGCACAGTATCCCTCTACAGAGATCGCTAGCGTATTTTTCAACTGCGCGTTTTATGATTACCGTGCTGACATGAATCTCACATGCGGTCTTTGCACACTTGGTAGCTGCAGGACTTTGCAGCTGCACAGCTCTAAAGCTTTCGTTTTTGAATTTTAGCCTCGAGACCGTACAAGTGAGGTCGCGGGCCCCTGTCTAGAAGTCTAGGGCAGACCGGCTTTTCAGCCGCCATGGCCTCGGCATTCATACAGCTGCACTTAGCCCTAGCTTGGCAACGCCAGCAGCAGCTCGAGAATGTGTTGAATGCGGCCCCGATACAAAGCCTTTTGACCGATGTGCTTCGTGCTGGGACTTCAGATAACACCCAGGCAGCTGCATCCGGGGCCCAGCCCTCGGTTCAGGACAGTGCGACCGATCTTGCTGCCACAAGAGCCGACCTGGATGATGTTTTGCCTGAAGCCTCAGATGATAACGCGGACCGCCTTGCTGATCTCTCCGCTACGCGGATCACCATGGATGATCTGGGACTACCATGTACTCCTCCGGCAGCGCGGAGCAGCTCGCCGAGTGCCGAAGACCTGGCCTTGCGGTGTCAGCTGCAGGACCTGGAACATCAGGCTCCGGATTCAGGCATGCAGACTGTTGTCTGCGAGCCGACTACACCGACAATGCTTCAGGCAAAGCAGGCTGGTCGCTCTTTTGCTCGCAAGATTCGGCGACTGCAGTCTGCGTCGAATCTGGTTATGCCAGTTACCTATGTGCGTAATAGAGTACCAGAATGCCGCACTACTGCTTTTGAAGATTCTTCGATTTCTGCAGTGTGCAATAATGGTGCTGACACGCGTGATCATACAGCCTGGAGGGTGACTGAGCTCACGGTGCACATGAAGGCAATCGAAACACGGCACCCGGGTCAGTCTCTTTAGGATGTGTCAAAACGGCACAGTTTGCAGAAAAGAAATTCTGCAACTGGCACACAACAAGACCTCGCAAAAAGAAAAACACGAACCACCAGCTTGCCACGCAATCAAGCACCAACATCCCCGGCAAGCAAATGCTGCCGAAGCACCACTACAACTCCAAGCCCACCCGAACATCAGCCTGCCAGGAACTCAACAAAAAACTGCTACATGAACCTATACACTGCAACGGCGGTTCAACCCATCCATGTGGCGAGTTGGTCCAAGAGTCTCGCTCGTTCGTAGTTTGACCCTTCGCGAGAACTCGACTGAGCACAACCAAAACGCTGGCGGCTCAGATACAACCGAACATGCTCCCAGAATACATACAAGAATGTCAGCGCGCCGAACCAGCCCTAACTGTCAGGACATGGCCACGCAGCGCTCTGAATTGGGACTTCACCTGACACGCAGGCTGTGTCGTGATGTATCGAGACTTACTGCTAGCCCTGTTTCCGAGGCTTTCCAACCTGTCGATTACCCACGCAGCCGCCGGGGCCTTGGCTTCCTATGAGATGCATCCGCCTGCGACGCCAGCTCTGCTCTTCTCTGCAAGAGCAATAAAACCCTTGTGCAGCAGTACTGACACCCACGCAAGCTTCGAAATCTGGCCTCTACAAGTCCAGAAAGGCGTCCTGGGTCTAGGATGTCAAACCCGTACTTCGCTGTCCGAACTATAGCATGTGGCCTGACCACCGGAGGACATTAACCGAGAGAAGCACACCGAGAACGGCAATTCTGCAATGCTCCTCGAGCCGGGAGCAATCATTATTCAAGTAAAAGAATAAGCAATTAAAAGCAAACGTAAACATATCTCCCTGTTCAGACCATTACGAAGCATGCAAGGCAAACCCGCACCATCTTCGTGGACCGGGACTTCTTCGTGGGGCTTTGCGCGCCGACAATGCTTCATCCTCGCGAATCCCAGCCCGTCAACTTGACAAGGCTCGGCAGAAACAACCTAACGGCACTCATGCGGCGAGACCGCAACATGGCATCAGACTCCGCAGCACCCTTCCTGGACTACTTCTGGAGCTTACCCCGTGAGGCCTGCGGTGCACCAACTCTTGTCACAAAGGCATTCAAGCACCACTAGAGTCACGAGGTGACAAGCAATATGTGCTTTCTGACCTGACGCAGGACCAAATGACAGCCATTCAAAGAGCCGGTGTGTACGTCTACCCCGACCAGGATGAAGGCTCGGCACACAATGCATCATGCAATACACAGCAAACTTCATCCGCCCCACTGAAACAAGCAACCACGCAGCGCTACCGGACTCGTACCGCGTCGAGACCATTCAACACTACGAACCAAGCGCTCACTGCCTTGAACAAAACACTGTAACAGAGCCCGCCGTTTCCTCAGCGAAGGCATGCCATCGCCAGAGCAAATGGCAGCCACACTGTCTTCGAGTGACCCCGAAGACATCAGAGCTGACCTGGTGCGAGTAATCAACGCCGCAAGCAACAACGCTGCAGAAATCCATTGTAGCTGCATCACTGTGTCACTAATTCTCTCTCGACTCACGCCCAGAAGTAACCACCATCCACCGAAGCCGTCCGAGGCAACTTCCGGCTGGAGCAAGCCATCCAACACAAAGCCCGAGGACCACCACGGCCATCGTTGACACCAGATGCCAAAAGAAGACGAACCGGAAAGGCCAGGGTGAACACTAAATGCAGCGGACGAAACGCCTATCACACCACTTCGCACTCAAGACCACGCCTGTTACACACGCAAAAATATATGCAGATATGTATACAGGCACAGTATATATATATACATACATACATACATACATACATATGTATATATATATATACATAGATTGCTATTTCTGTGTATGTGCATAAACCTGCACAGATACATTATATATAGACAAAACACCTATGCACACATACATATCCACACACACACACACACCTATATATATATATATATATATATATATATATATATACGTATGTATGTATGTACGTAGTAAACCCGCAGATATATGTACATGCCTATATAAATATAGATATGTATGTACATATACATACATCTGTAGGACGTACATTATATATCACTGATTATACTTACACAGATACATATACATATACATATACGTATACATGTACTTACACACGTACATATGCATATCCATCTGTACACGCATTTACATCTACAGTACACATAAACATATGCATGCACTATGCGTGGGTGGAAAGGTGCCAGACACGGACGTCTTCTTAGCCCCTGGCTGGCATGCAGTCGTCCCTGACCGTTTAAGCTCGTGCGATGCTCAGTCAATCACACCGGTCAAGAAGAACAGCATGCACGCACGGACGAAACCTGCAAGACGACTCTACCAAGGTGCAGAGTCGGCAGAGACCAGAAGTCCAAGCTCTTCAGCGTAGACTGGGGCATGAAGAAGAAGAAACCACCGAGGCTGGCTGATTAGCCGCTTCCCAGACCGATGGATGAGATGTCCACTGCAGTTACCTGAAGCGAGTCTTGCGTCTTAGTCTGGCATTCGCAACTTGCAAACAGCCCAGCAGGCTGCATCTCTGGAACCCTCCCGCAGCGTCTCTCCCCTGCCATCTCGGTGTAATCTTCGGACGAGAATGCGGCAAACTTGTTTATTCTGCCAGAAAGCTGGGTCAGAGCAGATCTGCAACACAGGCGCTCAGCCTGTATTGGTTATGCGAGATAACCGCCAGCATCTGTAACTAATGTGCAGCTACATCCAGATGAGTGACCACGGCATCACGTAAAGTACATCACCAGCCCCTTCCTAAGAAATCTACGCCCATCAGGTTCTGGAACACTCCGGCACCCAGCAAATAGCCTATGCCAGAATGTCGCTCCTGTTCACGCCGACCGACTTCATCCCTCTGCCGGCCGGGTCTAGCAGTGCACCAACCACAGATGAAACACCCCGAACCAACCGTCAGTCCATGAAGCATGCTCAAAAACCCTGCACCAAAACGTCGCCAAAGGCTTACACAGAAGTCTGGGTCGTACCTGATGCACACAACACAGCCGGCGACTGCGTCACTGACGGGCACTCCGAAGTCGGCATCAAGCTCGCAGAGGACAAAGCCCCGTCGTCATGAGAGCCCTTACTTGCAAGTTTTAGTGCCTCCCACCTTACCCGCTCTAGAACACTACACTAGCTGTCCTACACAATCGTGCAGGACTTTGGATTACTCTGGAATGCACAATTCGCGGACAACGGTCGCGTACTCTACAATGCTTGCCAATTTCGCTGCCTTCTTCGAGAGACCCTCCACGAACAAGTCTTGCTCGGCAAAGGCATGCTGACGATCACTGAAGACCCTCTCCACAAATCCAGGCAACAAAGGATTTTCAGCATATCGGTTCTCCGTTGTCTGTCCAAGATCCCCAAAGCTCGGAAAATTGTCAACAGAGTATCGACCACCCAAGGCTCCGGCTGCGCGAGTCGTGCAGGAAACTATCCTGGCACGAAAACCATGGCAGACCACTCGCCGACCAGGCACACTACGGACTGGACCTGGTCAAGGTTGGCTTCGCCTGAGATTTCAAGTAAGGCGACTGCTGCATAACACCAAATGCCCAGGACACTGCGGCCCAGCTGGCTGCACCACGGCTAACGCCGCAAGTGCTAGTTGCACTGCAAATGCGGGCCTGCCTCTGCAAAGACGCAGAGGCATGCTCTCACCCTCTACAACATATCGTCATCACCCGGCCAGCAGCCAGAAAGAATACCTAAACATAGAGTCCCGTCTCGATGGACACTGGCCCACAACCAGCGGGCTCGGCCTTCCCTGTTTTCTAGCACTCATTGCAGTTGAAATGCTCAGCATGACGGGAGCTGTCTCGGCAGCACCACACGAGAGGTCCGCTTCTCCAAAAAGAGATTGTTGCGGGACATGATCAAGAAGTGCAAAGGAGCCTTGGAGGCCCGGGCAAATGAGCAATATTTGCGGGTACCGTCACTTACAGATAGCGCTTGCAAAAGGCTGAAATCCTCGCGACCTCCTTCGGCCTACCACAAAGCCTACCAACGCCAAGACCAACCGCAGCCAACTGCAAGGCCGCATGTGACACACCAGCAAAGTACACGGTCTTAATTGCCCAAGTCTGGATAAAGCATCGGCTCTCCGCTACAAACCATACCGTAAAACACGCAAGCGAGAACACGAGTCCAGCAGGCAGTGATCCCTCCGAAACCTGGCACGCCAGTGCAGAACATCGATGCCTGGCCTTCTATGCGAGTACCACAGCACAAGATCCAAGTAGTCATGCAGGACTCATCCTGCCTCACTAGCCATGATTTGCAGCCAGGCCACACGATTTATCATACCCGCTCATGCACTAGCAACAAACCGGACCTGCTTGAAAGGAGGGCCGTATCGAAGACCCGACACCAGTGACGGACCTCCTGAGAACCGAGCCAGAAGCCATGCCGTGGAAGCTGCAGAAAGGCAGCGCGGGAACAATCTCAGGGTGAAAGAGCTCGCACACCCATGCCCATGCGAACAACCCTGGCACTCTTGTCGCATTCTTACCACCCGGAAAAGCCCAGGCACGAAAGACGCATTACTACGCGGTCGCCGACGCTTCAACGGGCGCATCACGCAGCACAACAACAAACCACAGCTGCCTCTACCTGGCCCAGCAGCCACTGCCTTCGCGCTCAGTGACATGTGGCACACACTCAAGGTGGGATATGGCCAGTGGTACCTCACGCGGTCAACATGAACCGCCCATGATGAACAGTGCTTCGCTGCAGAAAATGAATACGCACACAAACACACATACATGTAAAAAGATCGATGTCTGAAGGCAAAAGAGTGCCACATCATCATCGCCGGCCACGTCTGGACAGGTCGTTTCGTGGTATGGCGCTATCCTGTAATGCTGGCTGCCGACATGGAAGTCTGGACAGCGACACCCGGTAACCGTCATTACCAAAACCTTTTTCGTTTTCGCTATAACTTTGAAAACTTACAATGTAGCAAGTCCGTCGTCCCTCAGGAAACCACTTCCAGACAATGCCAAATACATTCCCGACAACTGCGTCATCTGCAGCCGAGAGTGCGGAGGCACCACCAGAAAGAAAAGCGTGCCGGTGACTACACCGTCGCCACTACCAGTACTATAAGCACACTCACACATCACACCGCAGTGTCCCGTTGCAACCGTGCGGTTGTGCTGCCAGGCGTCGTCAAGTTAGGAGACGGAGACTACGACGGGGATTTTATCCAGATATCAGCTTGGGTCGAATTACTGGAGTTCATGGAAAATACTCCCTCAGAGACGGACTTGCCAGCCCTCCGGAATCTTGCCAGCAACACATGCCTTCCGACTTTCCGTGAAAAATGCCACTACCCGTGTTCGGCCGCACTCAGGCAAGCCCGCGAGAAGATCCTCACATCCCTGCCGAAAAGGACGCCGTCTCCCCTCACTTCCATAGGCAGCTACAGGCACTTCTGCTCGACAATAGAAACAAAACCAATCCGAGGTCTAGCATGCGCAATGGCAGAACGCGCGCAAGACGCAGCATACAAGTCCTTGGACCCTGCCGGGGACGGCTCACTCCTTTTAGCAGCAAAGCTCGCTCAAGTGGCCCACATGGCGTACGATGTACCGAAGAAATACGACGCAGCACAAGTGCTAGAATTGGGCAGACAACTTCTTTCCGATGCCGGCATTGGCTGCCAAGCCCCTCGCTGCACCTCCGGTATTGTGGAAATGCTACAGCTGGAGCGCGTAAACCCAATCCCTTTGCTGCCATCCCCTGCAGACTTTCCTGGCAGACAAGCTATAGCTGGCATGGTTTGGTACCCCTACCAGGAAGTGAAACTGTCAGCAAGAGCGGGAGCTGTACTTAGGCGATGCCTACTCCAACAGAAGCCGGTCGACGACTTGGATATTGTCGCAAAGCGTGTCCTCCTCGAAGCAATAGGAGGGATCATCGCACATCGGCTGGCACACACAGCCGGCCCCATGTTGGAGCACGTGAAAGCAGGAAACGCGGAGCCCTTGATTGCTGCCGCATCATGCGAACGACGGCTGAAAGCAATCACCACCTGGTCGTACCTCCTGGACTGCCAGCTGAGGTACTGAAAACGAAGTCTGCCCGACAAGCGCACTGACAGCTGCACGTCCCCCAGCTCACTGTACATGCTGTTTCCACAGGGCAAATCCATGAACCACACCGTCGACCCAAACGAGTTCGGCAACACCACTACCTGCCGACGCCGAACTAGTCAAGGAAAAATAAGGACTCGGCATTGTCAGTGTATATTTGCGTCAAGAACAGACACCAATTCAGAGACTAACAACTACGGAAACCCTGCTCGAAAGTCTCCCAGCGACCATCCGTGCTGTAGCGCATTGCTCAAAACAAAACAAGAACAGCCTGACTCCACCCTCGACCCTCCCGATGGCTTCAACGTGCCACCTGGTCTCTGTGCTCATGGCGACATCTGGCGAAAAGCTGACTGAGCTGATAGTATCGGAAGAAAGCCACACAGTCCGACAGATCAAAGTGCACCTCGAGCAGCAGCTCGGATTCCCGCGCTACCAACAACGATTGCTCGTTCGCACGCCAAACCACGAACTCCCAGAAGCGTACGTCCTGCACGCCGGCATCAAACAGATTTCCGTCGTACTAATCCCCTACATCACGGTGTCTGAAGAGCAAGAAACCGAGATGCTGAACGCAATCTACCACAGCTCGGCGAACGCCGTCGAGACCATCCTCCGACGACCCCAGCATCCAGACTCGTCCGCAGGGGAACTATGTCCATGTTGCGGCACGGACCAGCTAACAGCGCTGGAACTAGCAGCGAGGCGCAACAAGCCAGACATCGTGAAAATACTGCTGGAAGCCAGAGCAGACGTTACACGACGCGGCAACTGTTTGTCCTTGCACGAAGCAGCCGCGAACAACGGCACCGACGTGGCAAAGCTCCTGCTACAGGCCGAAGCAGATGCGAACCTGAAGTGCCCAACAACAAGCAGCACGCCGCTCCTCGAAGCCACCGGCAGGTACCACTGGCAAGTCATGCAGACGCTCCTGAACGCAAGAGCCCAGCCAAACACGGCCGGCCCAGTCAACCGCACGCCCCTGCACTACGCCTGCACCCAGGCCGACGTACGGCCGGTACTGACGCTCATGCAGCACAACGCGAGCTTGGACGCCATCGATGACTGCGGCTACACACCTCTGACAGTAGCATTCTGGTCGGGACACGTGCAGATGCTCCAGGACTTAAGAAGCACGTTCGAGACGTCTCTGCTAGACTACAACGAATCAAACGAATCCGAAGACGCTTCCAACTCCGACCACGACGACGAGGACGAAACAGAGCCCGAGAACCTAGACGCCAAGATCGACAAGATACACGCAAGGGATCCACCACGTAACTGACGAACCTCAGGCCCAGAACACGAGGAAAGCACCCCGGGACAAGAGCAAGCTCCGAGCTTGGCTCACAGGAAAAATTAAAGAAGGATCCAGCACTTCCGCCTGTGAGTACAGCATTGACGCATGTCATCAACCCACAGTCGAGATGGGACACAACTGAACGAGGGAAGAAGAAAAGGCGCGACGGCCCTTCACCGCATGAAGCCAGCTGCAATGCCTGCTCGAAAGTCTCCCAACGACACGGCATGCAAGCTTCGCCCGCTCGCACATCACCAGAAGCAACTCATGGCTCCAGAGACTCCGAGTAGGTAGAATCGGGTCCATTGACCTGAGAGCCAGCCGGGGCGCCTAGCATACCTCGACCGATCCGTCATGCTGCGGGTTCGGAGCTGTGGCGGCCAGACAATCTGCGCCATCGACCCCGCCACCCGCACGAAGAAACGCGACCTCATCCTCGACGACCTAGCACGCACCGTGAGCATCCATCTACGCACCCCAGCAGACCGCATCAGCATTCACTACGCCGATGGGCGAGGGCCCCTGAGCCCAACCACGACATGGGCCGACTGCACGGACCTCACCGTACTAGGAGATATGGAACTACTCGCCGTCGCTCGACATTTCCAAGCAGGCGGAGACGAGAAGCTAGCCGTCGCCATAGAACTGGAAAGGCACGCCGACGTCTGCAGTCTGCTGGACAGCCTCGTGGATCCCAACATTGCCATCGCCGAATGCAAAGACAGCCAGCCCTGCAGTCCCCTGTGCTTTGCGGCGTACACCAACTTCGAGCATGTGCAGATTGCGGAGACGCTCGTCGCAGCCCAGGCCAATGTCGACGGCAAACACTTCGCCATCAGCCCTCTGCTGGCAGCATGCGAAAGTCGAAACACGAGAATGGCCACCTTCCTCATCCGAGCCCGGGCAGACGTGGATCGACAATCGTGGACCATGGAATCCCCACTGCTTGTTGCAGTGTCAATGAATTCGGCACCGCTAGTACGCCTACTCCTTCGACATCGTGCAAGCATCAATCAACAGGATCGCTACCAGCGCGGTCCCATGGAGCGCGCCTTTGAGCACAGGGCACCACGAGCAGCAACATGCCTCCTACGTGCAAACGCGAAGGTGCACGCCTACGTGGGCGCCAACAGCCTGCTCCACCAAGCCGCAAGGAGGGGCAGC
Source organism: Symbiodinium sp. CCMP2592 (assembly GCA_905221615.1). Lineage (NCBI taxonomy): Eukaryota > Dinophyceae > Suessiales > Symbiodiniaceae > Symbiodinium > Symbiodinium sp. CCMP2592. The sequence goes on from CAJNDT010002851.1 coordinate 21,664, forward strand.
ACCACGTGGGTCAAACTGCTCGCCAGAGCGGGTTTGGCGCTTCGGAGCCAGGACGAACGAGGATGCCTACCAGTAGAAGTACGGCAGCGTTTGCCCACCTTCCAACAACGCTACCGGCTAAAGCGAAGCCTCTGCATCACGGCAACAGCCGATGGCGCCACTGCAGCAGCGAGTCGGCGCGGAGCCGCATGCGACTAAGACAAAAGCCGTCGTCATGCACGACATCCTGCGTGTACAGCGCCCGCCAACCAAAGCCGGAACTTACAAAAAGAAGCGAAGCCAGCCAGCCTCAAACCGGCCGACCTCTCACAAGACAAGCAACAAGAAGCAGCCTCAAGCCTCAGATTACATGCCCCCGCCAAAAGAGCCCTTCCTATAGCGCACCACTGCCAGACTCCTGCTCGAACAACCCATCCTACACGGCAGATCCCACCGTGAGGTCCGTCAGCGAGCCAGACCCTTCAGACTCCAGCAGCAGAAAACACAAAGCAAAAACACAGTTCACGCCTTCCGCCCCAGCAGGTGCAGACGTCATACAGCCCCCGAGCCACCGACGATAGGTCGACATGACAAACGACGACAGACAGGCGAGATCGCACACAAAACTCCAGACACGACACCGTCGCTCCAAGCACATGACACCAAAACACCAGGCAACCGGCTGGGAGATCGAGACCTCCAGCTAGAACTACCTGGCCACGAGGTGCCGCCTGACACTTGTGACGCCGACACCCGAGCCAGCGCCCAAGACCCACAACACCGCAAGCACATGCATACACAGCTCACAGCCAATCACAAAGGCCCCTGCAGCCGAGGAAGCTGGCTGTGTTTGTACGCATGCATTTTATGTAGGAAACCCAACTAGAAAAGCTTTCCAGGAGCTGGCAATCCTTATCCACGTCCATTTAATGAAGACAACCCACCTGAACCGGGCCTTCCGGGAGCTGGCAATCCTTGTCCACGTGCATTTCATGAACGAACACCACCTGGAGAAGCCTTCCGAGACCAGGCAGCTCCTATCCATGTGCATTTTCTGAAGGAGAACCACTAGACAAGTCTGCCGGAAGCTGGCAGTCGTTGTCCTCGCGCAGCTTATGGAGAGAGAACCACCTGGAGAAAGCTGCCAAGAGCTAGCAGTCCTTATCCACGTGCATTTTAGAAAGGAAACCACGTGGAGAAGCCTTCCGAGAGCTGGCAGTCCATATTTACATTCATTTTATGAAAGAAAACCACCTACAGAAGCCTTCCGCGAGCTGACGAACCTTATTCACGTGCATTTCATGAAGGAAAGAAAGCACCTGAAGAAGCCTCCCAACAGCTAGCTGTCTTTATCCACGTACATTCTATAAAAGAAAACCACGTGGAGAAGCCTTCCGGCAGCTGGCAGTCCTTATCCACGTGCATTTCATAAAGGACAACCACTTGAAAAAGCCTTCCAAAAGCTAGCAGTCCTTATCCAGGTGCAGCTTATGAAGGAAAACCGCCTGGAGAGGCTTTTCGGGAGCTGGACATCCTTATCCACGTGCATTTCTGTTGGAAACCCACCTGCAGAAGCAGTTCGCGAGCTGGAGATCCTTATCCACGTGCATTTCATGAGGAAAAACCACCTGGAGGGGCAGTTCGCGAGCTGAATATCCTTATCCACGTGCATTTTGTGCATTTTATGAAGGACAACCACCTGGAGAGGCTTTTCGCGAGCTCGAAATTGAAGGAAGACCACCTGAAGAAGCTTTTCACGAGCTGGAAATCTTGATCCACGTGCACTTTATGAAGGCAAACCACCTGGAGATGCTTTTCGCGAGCCGGAAATCCTTATCCACATGCACTTTATGAGGGAAAACCACCTGGAATCCTTGTCCACGTGCATTTTATGAAGGAGAACCACCTGGAATCCCTATTCACTTGCATTTTGTGAAGGAAAGCCACTTGGAATCCTTATCCACGTGCACTTTATGAAGGAAAACCACCTGGAATCCTTATCCACGTGCATTTTATGAAGGAAAACCACCTGGAATCCTTATCCACGTGCACTTTATGAAGGAACACCACATGATCCTTATCCACGTGCATTTTATGAAGGAAAACCACCTGGAACCCTTATTCACGTGCATTTTATGAAGGAAAACCACCTGGAATCCCTATCCACATGCATTTTATGAAGGAAAACCACCTGGAATCCTTATCCACGTGCATTTTATGAAGGGAAACCACATGGAATCCTTATTCACGTGCATTTTATGAAGGAAAACCACCTGGAATCCTTATCCACGTGCATTTTATGAAACAAAACCACCTGGAATCCTTATCCACGTGCATTTTATGAAGGAGAACCACCTGGAATCCTTACCCACGTGCATTTTATGAAGGAAACCACCTGGAATCCTTGTCCACGTGTATTTTATGAAGGAAAACCACCTGGAATCCTTATCCAGGTGCAGTTTATCAAGGAAAACCACCTGGAATCCTTATCCACGTGCATTTTACCAAGAAAAACCACCTGGAATCCTTATCCACGTGCATTTTATGAAGGAAAACCACCTGGAATCCTTATCCACGTGCATTTTATGAAGGAAAACGACCTGGAATCATTATCCACGTGCATTTTATGAAGGAGAACCACTTGGAATTCTTATCCACGTGCATTTTATGAAGGAAATCTACCTGGAATCCTTATCCACGTGCATTTTATGAAGGAAAACCACCTGGAATCCTTATCCACGTGCATTTTATGAAAGAAAACGACCTGGAATTCGTATCCACGTGCATTTTATGAAGGAAAACCACCTGGAATCCATATCCACGTGCATTTTTTGAAGCAAAACCAGCTGGAAATCCTTATCCACGTGCATATCATGCGGGAAAACCACCTGGAGGGGCAGTTCGCGAGCTGGATATCCTTATCCACGTGCATTTTATGAAAGACAACCACCTGGAGAGGCTTTTCGCGAGCTGGAAATTGAAGGAAAACTACCTGAAGAAGCTTTTCACGAGCTGGAAATCTTGATCCACGTGCACTTTATGAAGGCAAACCACCTGGAAATGCTTTTCGCGAGCCGGAAATCCTTATCCACATGCATTTTATGAAGGAAAACCACCTGGAATCCTTGTCCACATGCATTTTATGAAGGAGAACCACCTGGAATCCTTATCCACGTGCATTTTATGAAGGAAACCCACCTGAAATCCTTATTCACGTGCATTTTATGAAGGAAAACCACCTAGAATCCTTATCCACGTGCATTTTTATGAAGGAAAACCACCCGGAATTCGTATCCACGTGCATTTTATGAAGGAAACCCACCTGGAATCCTTATTCACATGCATTTTATAACAGAAAACCACCTGGAATCCTTATCCACGTGCATTTTATGTAGGAGAACCACCTGGAATCCTTATCCACGTGCATTTTATGAAGGAAAACCACCTGGAATCCTTGTCCACGTGCATTTTATGAAGGAGAACCACCTGGAATCCTTATCCACGTGCATTTTATGAAGGACAACCACCTGAAATCCTTATTCACGTGCATTTTATGAAGGAAAACCACCTGGAATCCTTATCCACGTGCATTTTATGAAGGAAAACCACCTGGAATTCGTATCCACGTGCATTTTATGAAGGAAACCCACCTGGAATCCTTATTCACATGCATTTTATGACAGATAACCAACTGGAATCCTTATCCACGTGCATTTTATGTAGGAGAACCACCTGGAATCCTTATCCACGTGCATTTTATGAAGGAAAACCACTTGGAAATTTTATCCACGTGCATTTTATGAAGGACAACCACCTGGAATCCTTATCCACGTGCATTTTATGAAGGAAAACCACCTGGAATCCTTATCCACGTGCATTTTATGAAGGAAAGCCACCTGGAACCCTTATCCACGTGCATTTTATGAAGGAAAGCCACCTGGAATCCATATCCACGTGCATTTTTTGAAGCAAAACCAGCTGGAAATCCTCATCCACGTGCATTTTATGACGGACAACCACCTGAAAAGGCTTTTCACGAGCTGGAAATCTGGATCCACGTGCACTTTATGAAGGCAAACCACCTGGAGCTGCTTTTCGCGAACCGGAAATTGAAGGAAAACCACCTGAAGAAGTTTTTCACGAGCTGGAAATCTGGATCCACGTGCACTTTATGAAGGCAAACCACCTGGAGCTGCTTTTCGCGAACCGGAAATCCTTTCCACGTGCATTTTGTTTGTGAAGGACAACCACCTGGAATCCTTGTCCACATGCATTTTATGTAGGAGAACCACCTGGAATCCTTATCCACGTGCATTTTATGAAGGAAAACCACCTGAAATCCTTATTCACGTGCATTTTATGAAAGAAAACCACCTGGAATCCTTATCCACGTGCATTTTATGAAGGAAAACCACCTGGAATTCGTATCCACGTGCATTTTATGAAGGAAACCCACCTGGAATCCTTATTCACATGCATTTTCTGAAGGAAAGCCACCTGGAATCCCTATCCACGTGCATTTTATGAAAGAAACCCACCTGGAATTTTTATTCACGTGAACGAAAACCACCTGGAATCCTTATCCACGTGCATTTTATGAAGGAGAACCACCTGGAATCCTTATCCACGTGCATTTTGTGAAGGAGAACCACTTGGAATCCTATTCATGTTCATTTTATAAAGGAAAACCAGCTGGAATCCTTATCCACGTGCATTTTTATGAAGGAAAACCACCCGGAATCCTTCTCCACGCGCATTTTATGAACGAAAACCACCTGGAATCCTTATCCACATGCATTTTATGAAGGAGCGCCACCTAGCATCCTTATCCACGCACATTTTATGACGGAAAACCACCTGGAATCCTTATCCACGTGCACTTTATGAAGGAAAACCACCTGGAATCCTAATCCACGTGCATTTTATGAAAGAAAACCACCTGGAATCCTTATCCACGTGCATTTTATGAAAGAAAACCACATGATCCTTATCCACGTGCATTTTATGAAGGCAAACCACGGTCCTTATCCTAATGCATTTCGCGAAGGAGAGCCACCTGCAGAAGCTTTCCAAGAGCCCCCGATCCCTATCCTAGTCCAACCCATGAAAGAGAACCACCTAATTCAATTTTCCGGGAGCTAGCAAGCCCAGCGCTGGTGCATTAATGAACATGAGCCACCTGGACATGCCTTCCGAAAGCTCGCAATCCTCGTCCTGAAGAAAACCTACCCGAACAGGCTTTCAAACAGCTACTAGTCCTGAGTCTGGTGCCCGACATAAAAGAAAACTAAACGGCAGGTACAGGAAAGAAGCAGCACGAATCACTGCATAACGCTCAGTCACCACCCTACACCGTGACATAAAACACGCAGTCAGTCACACCAGCTAAAGCTGCCAAAGACTCTCTGTTGCAACCTTCGTGCTGGAGGTAAACACAGCACAGGTTCACTGAGGCCATGCAGGAGCCATTTCATTCCAGCCTAAACCCACCACCCGCTGCAAAAGTGCAGTCACTTCGATCCCCACGATGGCCAGCACACTCGCCACGTCCAACCAGCACCTGTATGCGTTCGAGCTTCCCGACTGCAAGTTGTGAACATAACTTTCAAAAAAGGCGAACACCGGCAGCCAGGCCAAGCCAGCCATGGAGCGACGCCCAGCAGTGGAAAGCCACGACCTCAGTGCCAGCTACGAAACCGGCTGCCCCAGATAGCAACCCCCCGTCTGTGAGAGGCATTAACCGAGGAAACCCGCATGATAACAAATCAACTCCATCGACCTCCCACCGTCGTCTACAGCGAGGCCAGCCATGAGCACACAACATTCATGGCGGCAGAGACACTCGACATGCGCACAGGCCCTACAATCACCGTGGCCGTCGTCCATGGCACAGCAAATACAGCTCTACGAGCACAGGTTGAGGCACACACTGCAGCACCACGATGTTGGCAGAAGTCATAAAGCCATGCCTCCGATCCAGGA
>CAJNDT010002852.1:0-27585 GCA_905221615.1 Symbiodinium sp. CCMP2592
AAGCTGCATTTCGCCAGTGGGCTGCATTGACTGAACCTCCTCGAAGCGAGGGTGCAGTTTTGCGACGGTCGCCGCGCGGAGCAGTCGACGCTGTCTTGCGAAAGCTGCATTCCGCCAGTGGGCTGTATCTAGCCTCTGCACGTAGCAGTGATGTTCTAAAGCCGCTGATTGAGTCTTAGATGCGCGATTCTCTCGGCCTTGACACGACAAAAATGCTGTTTGTTCCATGGCGTCTTGTCAGGTAGGAGCGAGCTCAGGCAGCTTCATTGATAGCGAAGGCGAATCTTGGCTGCTCCTGCTCGCATGCTACATTCTTCCACGCAGCTGCTGAGTTAGATTCCGTTCTTCGTGTCTGTTTGGCGCCATGGATCCCCATCCTGGAGATGCAACTACATCCACGGTGGAAGGTCCGGACCAAGCGCAACAGGATTCTCGCGAGGATGGAGTTGGATCGGACACCAGCGCGAATGCAAACGTGTACCCCACTCCAGTGAATTATGAGGTCCTTGTGCATACATTTCAAGGTCAGCTGAACAACATGCTGCTGGATCAAGCGCGAATGAACGTGCAGTTAGCTGAGCTGATGCGTACCATGCAAGATTGGTCTCGGGAACACGAAAGGATCGTGCAGCTGCTGCGCAGGATCCAAGAAATTATGGACCCGGAGTTCGCGCCGGGAATGCCGTTGCACGGCTTCCGTGCGCCTTGAGGTCCCTTTGTTTCTGCAGGTCACTGACCTGTTCGAAGCAACGATAGTATTGTTTTGCAAAAAGTCCCCACGCGGAGCAGTCGACGCTGTCTTGCGAAAGCTGCATTTCGCGAGTGGATTGCGTGTCTGGCCTCCGCTGTCGGTTTCCAACCGACAGCGGAGGGGCTCTTCCGGGGCTCTTCCGGCATCCTAGGCAGCCTTGCAACGGAATGTAAAGCTGGGCGTGTCCTGCGACGCACATTCGAATCGACACCGACCTTGACATTCCTGCTTCAGCTGCACAACCGGCTCAAGCTCGGCGCGATGATAGCAGTTTAGATGTCGGCTCCCGTGGCCATCACTGTGGCGCTGCTATGGACCTCGGGTGCTGATAGTTTGGAGTTGCAAGGCCTGCCTGGAAATGTGAATCGTCTCATTGGTGAGTATCTGGATGCGAGGATGTCCTTAGGATACCCCGAGTACCTTTTCCCACCCAACGAGCCGGACTTCGACTTCCCGCAGATTCAAGTGAACACGGATGTGCTTTATGTAGTGTACTGGCTCCTTTGGCCTGTCTTGCGAGACCTGGAAAACAGGAGACAAGGTGACTGGAGACAAGGTGTAGTTTTTGTCTTGTGAGAAGGATATGCCGACCCTCTCAATCCTTGTGCTGCAGGTCACGGACCTGCAGCAAGCGAGGGTACGGTTTTGCAAACGTCTCACACGGAGCAGTCGACGCTGTCTTGCGAAAGCTGCCTTCCGCCAGCGGGCTGTGTGTCTAGCTCGCGGCCAAAGCTGCTGTCGCGCGAGACCCAATCACCTGGACCATTACTGTAGCACATGCATCATCCAGTGGTAAAATCACCGAGATTATCAAGGTAATCACGGAAACGTCTGAGGACGAGATCGTGGAAATGATCAGCCTGGAGAATGGCAGGAAGTGAGGGATCGCGTGGAGCGAATTGTCGTGACCGGAGTGTTCTCTCTGCTTGCTTGTATTGACAGCTTTGGCCCGAGAGACCTAGTTCCTTCGAGCCTGCTTGCTACTTTGCACATATGGATGCCCTGGCCGCTTCTTCGTCTTCTGCTTCTTCTGCTTCGTCGGCGATGTCAGATGCGGAAGAAACATTTATTCGAACTTGGCAGCTCGAAATTGCAAACAAATACGAGCATGGACCTTGGTCGGACATGGACTACATTGTTTGGGGCGAGTCCTACAACTTCGGGGACATCTCGGAGTGGCCTCTCGACGCTGTGGTGGTGAGCTCCGAGCCCGGCGAGAAGTGTCTGCTCGGCAGCTTGCGCTCGGCTGCGGACCTCCACAATGTGGAGTTGCACACGAAAGTTCCTGTTACAGTTGTTGTCAGCATTTGTTGGAAAACAGAGATGCAAGTGAAAGGAACTCCGAGAGATTGGAACAAGCACTTCCTCGATTGCGGTGTGCGTCACTTGCAAGTCGAGCTGGACGACCACCAGGTCAGGTACAGCCAGCATCCGGACTGGTTCTTGGAATGCACGCAGAACTGCACCCAAACTTGGAAAGGCATGGCTGATGCTCTGTCGAGTGCACGCACAGCCTGCAGAAAGGAGGGCAAGGACTTCAACGTGCTCTTCCACTGCTTCGGCGGCATCAATCGCAGCCCTGCGGCCCTTTGCGCATGGTTGATGCAGGACACAAGGTGCAGCGCGGCGGAAGCTGTGGGGCGCATTTTAGCGGCTCGACCAGCTCTAAGAGCGTGGAGACGCCGCGACTACGTGCTCTTGGCTTTGCACCGCCTTCAGTAGTTTCCCTAGTTTCGCTCGTTGCTGCATGGCTTCGACGCTGTCTTGCGAAAGAGCCAGCGTGGACGACGCCGGCGGTTTGCACCGCCTTCAGTAGTTTCCCTAGTTTCACTCGTTGCTGCATGGCTTCGACGCTGTCTTGCGAAAGAGCCAGCGTGGACGACGCCGGCGGAGGACAACGTTTGATTGTCTACTTACAACCCTTGCAGGACAGGCGTGGCTGGGTAGATATGCAAGGTATAGCATGGCAGCGATAGAATCCTTTAAAGTCTTTCGTCCTTGATGCTGTACATGTCAGGCCTAAGAGGGACGTGAGGTCTCCACAGCTTGACGATTTGTAGACGAAGCTTTGGCTCCATCCTGTTCATATTTGCCAGTCGACGCTGTCTTGCGAAAGCTCGGTGCCTCCCCAGATGCATTCCGGAGCCATGACCATTCCCGTCGTGACGGAGGTGCGAGTCTACGTGGGTTTGACGCCCGTTCAATCCGATCAGGTGTTGGCCGGACAGGCAGTCGTGGGTTCCTTCAAGAACCGCTGGGGACTTCGTCCTACCGCCGTTTTGGCATCTCGGCTGTGCTTGCTGTGGCATGCCCGTGCTAGCACATGCAAAGTCTGCTGTTGCTAGTATAACGGTCGGTCGAGGCCATTCATCGGTGCCTGGACTCGGACATGACGACGTGGGATGGAGAAATTGCCACTGGACGTTCGGGTGATCCTCACACCGTCAGAGCTCACGCTATCACCTTTACGCCGATGGGGTACACGACGCTCATGGTGTCTTGCAATAAAAGTGCTGCATTGACATTTGCGTGTGGAATAACAACCTCGAAAGCCTGGGTGTCCTTGCCTTAACAATTCTCTTGTCGCTGCCACTGAGGAAATGGGCCTGTTGGAAAAGACCCCCCAGAACCCCGGATGGTTTCGCCTTCACATGCCGCTTCGTCGTGAGTCGTTGGGCGCAGACGGCACACTGCTGTTCTCGATTGAAGCGCAGTGGCAGAGCGCTTAGTGCCGAGCGTAGATTTGCGCCTAACATTAACGAATCGACGCTGTCTTGCGAAAGTTCGGTGGCGCGGTAGAATAGGCTGTGTGATGAGAAGAGGCTGTGACACAAAAAGAAGGATTCCGAAAGGCGCGGGTTCTGCACGATGTGTAGCTCTACGCAGCCCCCTTGCATCAGGTGATTTCTCGCGCTCTACGAGAACCTCCATCGCTGCTTTGCTGCACGAGCCTTACTCTAACACTTTAAGCACGCGGGCGTTGGAGACGGTTGATATTGAGTCGAGCTTGATCGAATCTTGTGACATGTCTGTGTTGTTGTGCACTTGAATCAACAGAGGCAGAGTGCCGGTCGATCTTCGAATGTTTGCCTTACGTCGGGAGCCGACCCCTGCCCCTTCCGGGTTGCTTCCACACCGTTGGCCAGGTGTGAGGCGTTCGGTTTTGCTTTGCGCATGGTGTTGAAGTCCAAGTTGTACTTGTCTCTCAACGATTGAAGTGAACGAATCTTTGACTTGCCAGCTCAGCTGTTATCATAATATTTCCCTGTGAGCATGGCGACCCACCTTGGCCGAGTGGGGTGGGTTTCAGCAAATGGGGGAGGCCGCTAACCCATGATTAGGCTATATCTCTTTCTGCTGAGCACATGCTTTCTGTTCTCTTGGATCGACGACAGAGGCAGAGTGCCGAGGCAGAGTGCCAGTCGAACCTCTTCGGGGTTGCCTTACCTAAGGAGTAAACCCCTGCCCCATCGGGGTTGCTCCCCACACCATTGGCCAGGTGTGAGGCGTTCGGTTTTGCCTTGAGGCCAACCTACCCCAGGGCAGGGGGTAGATGACAGCCGGGCTTATGGGCTAATGCGCCGTGCTGGGGCAAAGGCTGGATTTTCTGCGACCTTGGATCCTGTTGTCCGGGCCAGACTTCCAGGTTCCGAACAAAGAAGGGGGGCCGTCCGTTCTTGGGACGTGGTTGTGTTATTGAGCAGAGCACCTTGCTTGGCTTGCTGTTCGGTTGTGTTTGTCACGAGTGCCAACATGTTCAGAATGGAGTTTGGTGTATGTTGCTCTACCAAGCGGCAGCTGCATGCCCGCCAATTTTTGGCAGCTACCGACACACTGTTGGCCGGGTGTGGAGCGAGGGCAAGGGCACTGGGGTCCTGTAGTCTAGGGGGGGGTTGGGGCCAACGGCCAGCGGGCATCTGGCTATGACATCTGGACACATGCGCTAACGTGCCAGGTGGCCCCTCCCCAAAAATGACGTAGCCTCGGTGACCCAAGCTCTTCCATGGGAGGCCGAAGAATGGTGTTGCTTGCGCATAGTCATGTTCAGAATGGGGTTTGATGTATCGTGTTCTAACAAACGGCAGCTCTTCGCTCGCTCGCCAGTTTTGGCAGCTACCATTTGATGCCACGTACCCGCGCCACAGTCGAACTAAATTCGACTACCGCTCTTGCCATGGCCGACCCGACGTTCGGCTCTTGCGCCAAGCTGTTGGCCAAGTCCAGCAGAAGGTACACAATGTCGGGGGCAGAAGTATCCGCTGCGAACTCTGGGATGGCACCACGACGACCACGACGTCCTGCTTCTTTGCGAGCAGAGGGCGACATAAGCATAGCGCGGGCAAATGCTTGCAGCTGCTAGTGGTCGTTGAGAGCCTTCGCCTGATATCCCCATGGCAGAGCGGGGTGACCCCATATCTCGGCCGAATGGGGGTGGCCTAAGTCTCCGGTCCGCATGACTGTCAGAGCACGTTCGTCTTTGCAAAGACGCCGGGGAGGCCATTACAGAAAGGGATGCTTAAGTCAGGGTGTGGGGTTTTGTGGTTTGCTGTGCTTGCTATTGATCAGAAAATCCTTGTCGATTCGCTTGCCGGCATGTGGAAGCATGTGTGTGGCCGCTTTGGGCTGTCATCGTAGCGCACCCGTGTGTGTTGTGGCAGGTACCGACGTCTTCGGGACGGTCCAAGTCGAGTATCGCTTTTCTTGGTAGGCCGGGGCGGTCGACCGAAGCACAAAGCTCTGTGAGTTGTAAAACACGCTTCTCTTGTCGAGACGTTAGACCTGTCGCTTTTGGAAGTAGGACGGGGGAAAGAAAAACGAGCCAGTTGGAATGATTTCAGATCGTGGGAATCATGCTCCTTGAGGAAGGTCGAGTTAAGAATTAAGAAAATTCCTGAATTCTGCTCCTTCGTCGGCTTTTGGAACTGGAGAGCGGCCAAACCACATGGAATGGGCGAACCTTAGCCGTCGCTCTCATCTCTCTGTCGATGACCACGAAGAAGGTGATGAAACACGTCCGAGCACCTACGCAGCCTTGACCAAGCACGGGGAGCCTGGTTCCAGGTTGGATTGGCAATGTGCTGTAACACGTGTCTCCCGATGCGTCCTGCAAGTTCTTGCAGCTGGACAACTCCCGAAGCAGATTGGGATGAGCTCGTGAGAGCTCCTAAACGTCGAGCCGCGAAGACACTCGGAGCGGGACGTGCCGGCAGAAGAGTTCTCTTCTGAGTTTCTGCTCGGGTCCGAGCGCAGTGGAGCTGACCCCAGCTTGGAAGCATTCGTCAAGCTACTGCCATGAAGCTGCTGACACTTCACCCGGAACGACGGTGGACCCAGTGGTCGCCTGCCACGGTGGTTTTGTTCTTCGGGTATCGCATCCTGTCCGATTTCAACTTTGGTCATAGTCTTCATGGATTGCTTCTGCTAAGCGCCGCAGTCATTGTTGGGTTCTTCAGCTGCTGCCTGGAGATCTTGTACGAAGCCGTATCCAGCTAGCAGAGAACCATCATGCGCTGGCTTTGCGAGGCTCCGCGTAGGCCCCTGATCGTGGATCACTCGCTGTGGGTGACCGCAACCAGAGCGGTCATATGAAGCGTACATCTTAAACACCTTAAACCTTGGCCTGGAGACCTCCTTGTGAGTGCTATGCAGCTAACAAACAGAATGGATGCACCAGGTTCGCGAGGCCCAGTAAATCATCGCTTGTGGTCGAACTGCTCCCGGCACTTGCGAAGGTGCCCGGAATGTGCAAAGTGATCCGTTCACAGGCCGGGACGGTCGACTGGGGCTGATGACGTGGAAACCTCTTGTCTGGTTTGCTTTGTAGGGCACTTTAACGGATTCAGGATTGCTCCTCGGTCGAGTTTCAGCTTGGACTTGTTGCATATCCTGACATTTGCCTCTATAGACTCTATGCAGCCGCCTTGCATCAGGTGATTGCTCGCGCTCTACAAAGACGTCCATGTATGCTTTGGTGCACGAGCCCTGTTCTCAGTTTGAAACTTGCCTCATGCGACATGGTGGTTGTTCAACGAAGCTTTTGGCTCCGTCGACGTTCATAGTTTCCCGGGGAATCGCTGAGTCGACGCTGTCTTGCGAAAGCTCAGTTGCTCGATGGCGGATTTCGGTGTTTTTTTGAACAAATTGCGGCTCGATCCTGACAGTGCTAAATGGATGGACGTGGACACTGTGAGGAACAAGTATCGCATGCTACGGAGAGACGGTCGTCCAAACAAAGCCGGAGACGCAGGGTTCCAGACGTGGCTCGCCACTGAGATGGAAAGGTTTGAGCGATGGTGTGAGATTCGGCAAAAACCGTTTTCAGCATGGCCAAGTGCCTCTCCGCGGCATGTTTGGCCTAAAGCCCTTCCGCGGCAACCCAACACCGCGGGCGGAGGCTGTGCTGCTGCTGGCGCTGCCATTCCCTCTCAGACATTTCGAGTTCATTGGGCAAGAAATGTCCCTCCGCCACCCTCGTCGCCGCCTGACGTTGCGAGCGAAGACTGTGGTCCCAGTTCTGCTTCACAGACACCGGGCTGCGGTGTTGCATGGGCAAGTTTCCCTTCGCGGACACCCAGCGCTGCGGCCGGAGGTGCTGGCCCTTCCTCCGCTCCGAGGTCACCAAGCCCTACGGCCGCAGAGACAGGCGAAGTTCCGCGGGATACCTCGTCGTCAAGCAGCATGTCTAGTGAGAGTAGTGATACATCGGTGGATTACACACCTTGTGAAAACCAGCCTCATTACCGGAACTGGCGAAGGCATGCACATCTGGATGAAGATCGTCAACTGGAGTACAAATTTCTATATGCGGCCAGCGCTGGCTGTGTGCAGTGCATGCAGTACTACGCCAGCCTCCCTAACTTCGATGTGCACTGCTCCTCTTCCGGGAAGAACGCTCGCGGATGGGCGAAAGACCCCGATCAGCAGACGGAGGACTTCTTACGCCGTCTGGGGCTCTGAAGCTTGCTCTTAGAAGTAGGCGACGTTGCTCGCCGCGTGCAGCCGAATCGACGCTGTCTTGCGAAAGTTCGGTTGCATGGGTGCCGTGACATTTACGCGCGTCGTGCTACACACAAAGCCCCGGGGAAGCACGGGAAGTTGCTCACCGCGTGCAGCCGAATCGACGCTGTCTTGCGAAAGTTCGGTTGCATGGGTGCCGTGACATTTAATTACGCGCCTCGTGCTACACACAAAGCCCCGGGGAAGTACGGGAAGTTGCTCACCGCGTGCAGCCGAATCGACGCTGTCTTGCGAAAGTTCGGTTGCATGGGTGCCGTGACATTTCCGCACCTCGTGCGACATGGAAAGCACCGGGAAGAAAAATGACGCGATTTAGTTTTCTCTCTCTCTCTCTCTCTCTCTCTCTCTCTCTCTCTCTCTCTCTCTCTCTCTCTCTCTCTCTCTCTCTCTCTCTCTCTTGTGCAGCCGAGTGGACGTGACAAGGTATGTTATTCGCTCGGACGTGTGCGCCTCATCAACATCGCCTTTCGCCTGCTTGTAGCAGCCATCCTGCAAGGACACGGCCAGACCCTAAGGAGCAGGGACTTCTGGGGATGTGTTTGGGATACTTCTGTTCTGGATTCGATCATTTTGGCGGTCTTCTATGTCTATAAGCGAATCTATTGGGCCCGTGCAGAGAATCCCTGCAGACGCAGCAAGCAAGGCTTTGCAAGAATCAACGCAGCTTATAGTGGCTGGTAAGACTGACCGGACTATAAGTTACCTAAATGAGGCCTTTAATTCGGACGGGTGTTCAGACTCATTTACCCTACCAGACAAAGCGAATGGGAAGTAAAACCCCGCAACTATGAGTGACTAGACTTGGTTAAAAGGCCCCCGACCCAGTGCAGTCGTGACTACTTCGAAGACCCAAGACAAGACCTATCCTATCCACGACTTCGAGTCAGCTTGCAAAGGCCATGCGGCGGAGCATGCGCGACCTGATGTCAGCGAAGATGTGGAGATCTGGCCATGGGACGTTGACTTGACCTTGAAGGGCCGTCTTCAGCATTTCTTCCACGGCGCTTCTTCTACGACGATGCCGATCTTGACTGGTACGACGCGACATCCGCCGAGGCGCACGAGACGCAACGACCGGCGCACCACGCGGGCCAATCGAGGCGCAAGACGCAACGACCGGCGCCCCACGGGCCAATCCTTTCGACCTGAAGCTCAAGGCCTGTTCTTCCTCTTCCTCCCTTTGTTGCTTCATTGCATTGCTGCTGGAATCACTGCTCCCTACTAGTGCTGCGTCTTAATTGTAGAGGGTTTGCGCAAACACGTTTTTGGCGCTGGTCCTCGTGCGGCCCAGGTGCACAGATGCTGCCGCACCCTCATCGCAGTTGGGTTTAGGTCCCTAAGAACCTTAACCCGCAGTGGAATCGCATGTGAAAACAATTCACACGTGGTTTCCCTAGGCTGCCGTTTGCCTGCGTGCTCGTTCTTCCATCTGAGTCCCTTCTCGACTCTCGTGACCATGACGCCTCTGGAGGTTCCAAGCCAGGATTTGCAGCTACTGCTGGCTCCGTACTTTGACCTGATTCCAAAGCCTTCCCATGAATGTAAGTTGTCCTCGCCCTCCAAGCAACGAAGCCATGATGATCGTTGTCCGACGAGGAGAATGTAGGTCCTAGCCAAACCCTCGGTGTCGCGGTAAGGTGCACCCCAGTGAATAAACCCCGCATCATGCTCTGGTCTATACCTTCCGTACTTTGAGCTAATGCGAAAGCCCTCCGATGAATGCGAGTTGCCCTTGCCCTCGAAGTGTCGGAACCATGATGATCGGTGTTCGCCTGCTCGGTCTGTATGTATGTTCATAGACCATATAGTCGACGAGCAGAACATAGGTCCCGGGTAGGTTGCACCCCATCAAATACACCCAACATCATGCTCTTTTGTAGATGGTAAGCCTGTCAAGCTTCCACACACTAACCCGACCCTCGATTCGTGAGTCGGGCCTTCATGTTCGGATTTGGATTCTTCGGTGGTTTGGGCATTGGTCTGGCTGCCCAGGCCTTTGCCGAGTCGCGTCATTGCCATGGCGCCAGGTGCCCGGGAAAAGGGGTCTCTGTGTACTTGGTTACATCAATAGCGAAAACCCGTGCCGCTCTGCGACGAAGCTTTGGCTGCATTGCTGTTCATACCCTTTTGATTGCCGAGTCGACGCTGTCTTGCGAAAGCTCGGTGCCTCCCTAGAACTTCATTCATTACCGAGTCGACGCTGTCTTGCGAAAGCTCGGTGCCTCCCTAGAAGTTCAACGCTCACCGCGTGCAGCCGAATCGACGCTGTCTTGCGAAAGTTCGGTTGCATGGGTGCCGTGACATTTAATTACGCGCCTCGTGCTACACACAAAGCCCCGGGGAAGTACGGGAAGTTGCTCACCGCGTGCAGCCGAATCGACGCTGTCTTGCGAAAGTTCGGTTGCATGGGTGCCGTGACATTTCCGCACCTCGTGCGACATGGAAAGCACCGGGAAGAAAAATGACGCGATTTAGTTTTCTCTCTCTCTCTCTCTCTCTCTCTCTCTCTCTCTCTCTCTCTCTCTCTCTCTCTCTCTCTCTCGTGCAGCCGAGTGGACGTGACAAGGTATGTTATTCGCTCGGACGTGTGCGCCTCATCAACATCGCCTTTCGCCTGCTTGTAGCAGCCATCCTGCAAGGACACGGCCAGACCCTAAGGAGCAGGGACTTCTGGGGATGTGTTTGGGATACTTCTGTTCTGGATTCGATCATTTTGGCGGTCTTCTATGTCTATAAGCGAATCTATTGGGCCCGTGCAGAGAATCCCTGCAGACGCAGCAAGCAAGGCTTTGCAAGAATCGAAGCAGCTTATAGTGGCTGGTAAGACTGATCGGACTATAACTTACCTAAATGAGGCCTTTAATTCGGACGGGTGTTCAGACTCATTTACCCTACCAGACAAAGCGATGGAGCGCGGAGTCGGCTTGCTCGGAGACGGAGTGCCGGAACAGGTTTGGCTGGTCTTGTGATCCGACAACTCAGACAGAGAGAAGGCCATTAAGCGGGGCATGCGCAACATTATGGCCGACAAGATATGGAAGATGTGGACGTCAAGTGACGATCATGGTTGAGAATATCGCGGAGATCTGGCCATGACGAAAGGACGTTGAATCTGAAGTGGCATCTTCGCGACTTCTTCTACCACGATGCCGATCTTGACTGGGAAGACGCAGCGACCTCCGCCGAGGCGCAAGACGCATCGACCGGAGTGCCAGGTGTCGCTCCAACCAGTCTAGTCGTTGCCCACGTACCCACGGGCCAATCCTTCCACGCCTCTCCTCCTACTCACGGAGAAAGACCATGAGCGCGTCGACCTGAAGCTCAAGACTCGTTCTTCCTCTTGTTGCTTCATTACATTGCTGCTGGAATCACTGCTCCCTACTAGTGCTGCGTCTTAATTATAGAGGTGTTTCGCAAACGCGTTTTGGGCGCTCGTCCTCGTGCGGCCAGTGTTCGCCCTAGCGCTGGCCGAGGTGCACAGATGCTGCCGCACCCTCATCGCAGTTGGGTTTAGGTCCCTAAGAACCTTAACCCGCAGTGGAATCGCATGTGAAAACAATTCACACGTGGTTTCCCTAGGCTGCCGTTTGCCTGCGTGCTCGTTCTTCCATCTGAGTCCCTTCTCGACTCTCGTCACCATGACGCCTCTGGAGGCCCCAAGCCAGGATTTGCAGCTACTGCTGGCTCCGTACTTTGACCTGATTCCAAAGCCTTCCCATGAATGTAAGTTGTCCTCGCCCTCCAAGCAACGAAGCCATGATGATCGTTGTCCGACGAGGAGAATGTAGGTCCTAGCCAAACCCTCGGTGTCGCGGTAAGTTGCACCCCAGTGAATAAACCCCGCATCATGCTCTGGTCTATACCTTTCGTACTTTGAGCTAATGCGAAAGCCCTCCGATGAATGCGAGTTGCCCTTGCCCTCGAAGTGTCGGAACCATGATGATCGGTGTTCGCCTGCTCGGTCTGTATGTATGTTCATAGACCATATAGTCGACGAGCAGAACATAGGTCCCGGGTAGGTTGCACCCCATCAAATACACCCAACATCATGCTCTTTTGTAGATGGTAAGCCTGTCAAGCTTCCACACACTAACCCGACCCTCGATTCGTGAGTCGGGCCTTCATGTTCGGATTTGGATTCTTCGGTGGTTTGGGCATTGGTCTGGCTGCCCAGGCCTTTGCCGAGTCGCGTCATTGCCATGGCGCCAGGTGCCCGGGAAAAGGGGTCTCTGTGTACTTGGTTACATCAATAGCGAAAACCCGTGCCGCTCTGCGACGAAGCTTTGGCTCCATTGCTGTTCATACCCTTTTGATTGCCGAGTCGACGCTGTCTTGCGAAAGCTCGGTACCTCCCTAGAAGTTCATTCATTGCCGAGTCGACGCTGTCTTGCGAAAGCTCGGTGCCTCCCTAGAAGTTCACCGGCGTTAGCCATGGAAACACGTGACGACGTCTCGTCTGGTGCAAGAAAAGCTGCTGATATGGCGGCAGTACCAGCGATGGCGAAGGCTTCTTGCTTGCCGGCGCCGTTGCTGGAAAGGCTGCTGTGCGATGCAATGTGGGTTCACGTGAGTGTGCAGGTTCATTGGAGGAACGGACACACGTCGTGACCTGCCATCACGATGTCGAGGGCTACTTTCATTGTCGTCGAGATGGCGTCTGCCAGCAAACGGTTCTCCACCGCGCGGAACAGTGGCGGCGGTTCATTCCGAGTGTGACTGCCAGGGTCAGAGGGGACGTGGTCATGATCAGGCTGGAGCAGGTGGGAGTGCGACGACGACAGGCGATGACCGCCGTGTCCCGGAGCTGGGCTTCTGCGGTCGCCGCGACGCTCCGGCGCACTTGGCGGTTGGGAATGCCGGAGTTTTACCTCGATGTCTTCGATCGGACCTCTTCGATTTTCATGTGTGTGCACGCAGCGCACTTGGAGAAGGTGCAGTTGCGCAAAGGTCTTTCGGCGAGGATGGCTGCGTGTCTCAGCGAGAGGCAGGGAAGCAGCTATACCAGACTGGTTACAAACGCGCCTGTTCGCGACATCGTGCTTCGTGCTCGGGCCGCGGACTTCAAGGATGCAGCTGAGCGCAAGTTCTTGCGTCGTTTAATCAGCCGATGGTGGTACACGCGGATGCTGAGCAAATGAAGATGTCGACCGTTGCTGTCTCGTTTCCTTGCTTGCTCGGACGCCGTCTTGCGAATGAGCGCGCTTGGACGAATGAGATGTCGACCGTTTCTGTCTCGTTTCTTTGCTTGCTCGGACGCCGTCTTGCGAACGATCGAGCAAAACGATCGTCACCGCATAGGTCCCTAAGAACCTTAACCCGCAGTGGAATTGCATTGGAAAGCAGATTGCATGCGGTTTCCCTAGGCTGCCGGATTTGGATGCTTCACTTGTCTGGGCATTGGTTTGGCTGCCCAGGTCCGTCGTGGCAAGCAATCGTCTGGAGTACAAGTTTCTGTGCGCGGCGAACGCTGGCTGTGTGCGGTGCACGCAGTGCTACGCCGGCCTCCTAACTTCGATGTGCACTGCCGCTCTCCAAGAAAGAACGCCCGCGATTGAATGGGTGACAAACTCCGATCGGCAGATGAAAGACTTGTTGCAGCATTTGGCTTTTTCTCAAGCTTGCTCTTTGCGAGTGGGCGAAGTTGCTCACCCTGTGCTGAAGCCGAATCGACGCTGTCTTGCGAAAGTTCGGCTGAGCACAACAGAATGAACATGGCATGGTTTCTATGATGTTAGTGTTTCCTGAGAACGATGTCATGCCTGCTTAAATGGTTGGATGCCATCTTGCCAGGATTATGGAACTTGGTTTGCTTCCAACTATGGCTTTTGTCTACATACTGACTCAATGTTATGCTTGTTCTAAGCATCCATCTGATAGCTTGCTGTAGCTCGCGACCGGCATGAAACGTGTCACTGTACATCTCCTGAGTGGAGAACAGGTTTCATTGGAGGAGGCGCGAGCAAGAGGTAGGGGTCGCCTTGATTCGGGCAATCTCTACCTCTTCCTCGAAGCGGCTTTGAGCTCGAGCGCGTTCTCTTGTGCGTTGCTCCGCCGCGATGGTTCGGTCGCGTCCTATGGGAATGCTATGACTGGTGGTGACAGCAAATCTGTTCAGGACCGTTTGAAAAACGTGCAGGCCGTTGCATCGTCTCAGGAAGGGGCCGCCTTTGCGGCGATTCTTGATGATGGATCCGTTGTTACATGGGGCGCGCAAGACTACGGAGGCGGCATCGAGCCCGCTATGCAAAATCAGCTGAAGAACGTGCGGCAGATTCAAGCGGGTCGATCTTCTTTTGCTGCTATCAAGGCCGATGGTTCTGTTGTTACCTGGGGCTCCCGAACTGGCGGTGGGGACAGCCTGAGAGTGCAGGAGTTTTTAATGAACGTGCAGGCCATCCAGACCACCGGCGATGCTTTTGCGGCAACATGCACAGATGGCTCTGTCGTGACGTGGGGAAGATGTGTACACGGAGGCGACTCCAGTGGAGTGCAGAAGCAACTCAAAGGCGTGCGGCAGATTCAAGCGTCACTAGAAGCCTTTGCGGCGCTGCTCGACGATGGATCTGTCGTTACTTGGGGCAAATGCAGTTCTGTGCCTGTGCAAAACGTCACCGCCATCCAATCCTCATCGAGGGCTTTTGCAGCCATTCTGACCGACGGATCCGTTTTTACATGGGGTGAAGACTTCAGCGGAGGCGACTCTAGCGCGGTGCAGGAACAGTTGTGCAATGTATCGGCCATCCAATCGACGACGCATGCGTTTGCAGCGATCCGCACAGATGGTTCCGTGGTTACATGGGGTGGGGCTCGATATTCTGGTGCGGACAGCAGTGAAGTGCAGAAACGGCTGAAGGACGTTAGAGAAATCCAAAGTAACCGCGGAGCCTTTGCAGCGCTTCTACGCGATGGCTCCGTCGTAACCTGGGGCTGTGGCCTTCATGGTGGCAACAGCAGCAAAGTGCAACATCAGTTGACAGATGTGGAGCAGATCGCAAGCAACTTCAATGCTTTCGCTGCCATTAAGGCCGACGGCACGGTTGTATCATGGGGCTTCCCAGAGCGCGGTGGCGACAGCAGTGCCGTGCGAGATCAGCTCAAGAATGTGCGGGGTATCGCAGCCTCCGCTCTTGGTTTTGCTGCCGTTCTTGACAACGACCAAGTCGTGAGCTGGGGCGACTGGGTGGCGCGGCCCTTGACTCCACGGTGAGCCGTGCGGGCTGTGAATTCTTTGCTCTGGCTAGCTTCCACCGTTGCTTGCTTGCTTCGACGCTGTCTTGCGAAAGAGCAAGCAAGCAACAACGACGCCGCCACGAGAAGAAAATCGCTTGTTTGTTGTTTCTTCTGCTCGTGGCAGAATGACGCTGTCTTGCGAAAGTGCGGCTGCTTGGGCGGGGCAACCCTGCTCCTGAGGTTGCCTGCACTGCCCGGTCGCTTTGGATTCGTCGAGGCTGGGAAGGTCGGTCTAACAGAAACCTCTTCATTTCCTGAGTTTCCCACTGCGGACTGCTGGGCTTGGTTGGTTCAAGTTCAGAATTTCCGTTGTGTGGCCGAAAGGTCTTCGGGGTTCTGCTCAACCCGGTGTCCCGGTTTAGCTTCGTTGCCCACTGCTACTGTTTGGATTCTTGAATGATCCGTTCTTCCTCTTGAGAAGTCGCCATTGAGATGGCACACTTTGCAACCCTTCAGACGAGCTTAGCCAGCACCACTCCAAATGCGCGGCTTGTCTTGGCGGGACGGTGCCTGCGGCCTGTGCAAGCAACCTGCGAGTCCGTTGTGTTCGCCTAGGCAGCACTACTCCAAATGCGCGGCTTGTCCAACCCGCGAGTCCGTCGTGCTGGCCAAACGAGAAGCTGGCTCTTGACGTTCTGCCCTGCAGTCATCTTGGCTGCCTCGCCACAGAATGTGGCCGCTTGGAGGCTTGGACCTGCTCTGGTGGTATCAGCATGATGACAGCCGCGATGGCGCGGATGATGGTTCCTGTGGAGCGCCGCTAGCACAAGGGGTGGCACCGTCTGCAAGTCTCCACAGGGATTGGCCACCGTCGAGACGCGGGAGCTCCTCGATTGCTTGGCGCGTTAAATACTTTGCGGCATCTGGCGGGTTTCCTAGTGAAGTAGGGTGTTTCACTTCGGAACGGTGTTTTTACCAAATCCCTAATGACTGCACTGCCTTTCGCTGCTGGAATCCCGGCGCCACGGATCGCGCAGCAGCTCAGCGAGGTGGACCCGTTTGTGGTATAGGATAGATCTTAAATCCCCAATCATCCTTTGAGAGACCCGTGTTGTGACTGCCGCTTGGGAATGTTTGCCAGATGCCGCCGGGTTTCTTCTTCTGAGATAGTATACCTTGGGTTGATACACAGGGTGTCACCGAAGCCTGGGGCTCTCGATGAATGTCTGCAGCTAGAATCAATCTTTCTGGAGGAGGCTCTGGACCACCATGATCCCTGCATTAGTCCTACTACTAGGCCTAAGGACCCATGAGCCCCTGGCGTTCCCCTGGAGTCTGTTGAATCGGCTAAGTAACATACGCTGGCCTGTTGTGGTTTGAGATGAAGAGCGAAACCCTAATTCCCGACTCCTTTCAGAGACCAGTGTTGCGACTTCCGTTTGGGGATGTTTGTCAGCTGCCGCTATGTTTCTTCTTCCATGATACTATACCCTGGGTTGGTACAGTGCGTGCTATGGAGGCTCGGGGCTCCCGATGAACCTTTGCAACTACAACCAGCCATTTTCACAAGGCTCCGGACCGCCGTAACTCGTGTATGACCTCTCCCAGCACCTCACCAGGCCACCTCTCCGATGCTGACGACGAAGGCCGGGGAGGGTCGCCTGGGAAGAGTAATCCGGTCTAGGTCCAGGTTCCTCCCGCGCTGGCTCTCCACCCCCAACCCGACTCCGAAATGCTTCGTGATGCAGTGTAAGGTCTGTTGTTCTGCATAGATCGAAGTCAAATCGCAGGCTTCTGTGGTCTCACTTGATCTTGCGAACTCCCACGAACCAGTTGTATGTGTGTATGTGTGTGTGTGTGTGTGTGTGTGTGCTAAAGAGACAACGCATTGCACGAAGCGTGCATTTATGAAGCACATGGATCCGTCAACGGAGCAGGAGTGCACCATGAAGTTGTGAGGTACCGTGGGCGTCTCAGGCCGATTGACAATCGAAGGCTGCCGAGCGAGAACTATGATGGGCGAACCGTCAACGGCAACTTCAAGTGCTCGCATTGGTACATTGGTGCGGCGGAAGCGTAGTGATTCCCAATGCCTCGGTGTTCTCCTCCTGGCCGCGACGTCCTGTGAGCAGACAAAGGCTCATCGAGACGCAGGAGCTCCTCGATTGCGTGGCACGTTAAATACTTTGCGGCATCTGGCGGGTTTCCTGGTGAAGTAAGGTGTTTCACTTCGGAACGGTGTCTTTCCAAATCCCTAATGACTGCACTGCCTTTCGCTGCTGGAATCCCGGCGCCACGGATCGCGCAGCAGCTCAGCGAGGTGGACCCGTTTGTGGTATAGGATAGATCTTAAATCCCCAATCATCCTTTGAGAGACCCGTGTTGTGACTGCCGCTTGGGAATGTTTGCCAGATGCCGCCGGGTTTCTTCTTCTGAGATAGTATACCTTGGGTTGATACACAGGGTGTCACCGAAGCCTGGGGCTCTCGATGAATGTCTGCAGCTAGAATCAATCTTTCTGGAGGAGGCTCTGGACCACCATGATCCCTGCATTAGTCCTACTACTAGGCCTAAGGACCCATAAGCCCCTGGCGTTCCCCTGGAGTCTGTTGAATCGGCTAAGTAACATACGCTGGCCTGTTGTGGTTTGAGATGAAGAGCGAAACCCTAATTCCCGACTCCTTTCAGAGACCAGTGTTGCGGCTTCCGTTTGGGGATGTTTGTCAGCTGCCGCTATGTTTCTTCTTCCATGATACTATACCCCTATACCCTGGCTTGGTATAATGCGTGCTATGGAGGCTCGGGGCTCCCGACGAACCTTTGCAACTACAATCAGCCATTTTCACGAGGCTCCGGACCACCGTAATCCCTGGGATGACCTCTCCCGGCACCTCCTCAGGCCGCCTCTCCGATGCCGGTCTTTGGGACGTTGCTTGCTTGCTTCGACGCTGTCTTGCGAAAGAGCAAGCAAGCAACGACCCAAACACGAGAAGAATGTGCGTGTGTGTAAAAAAAGCCAAGTCTTCAGGAAGATTTTAAGATGTGCCATGGCTGATCAGAGACCAGTCAGTCACCTGTGACTCTGTCCTCATTCGCAGCTCTATTATTGTGAAGTCAGTGAAGCTTCTTGCAATAACGCCATTTTCCGCAGCTGGTGTTTCCGCTGGTACAGTGAGGACGATGTGAGGCGTTCCACCCTTCATAACTTGAGAGGCAGGAATGCCAAGGACGAGTGGCCAGTTCTTGGCCAGGCACATTTCCATATATATAATATATATATATATATATATATATATATATATATATGTATAGTATCCATATATTATGCATTTGCCAATCCCTCTGACAAGTTGCCACTTGACCTGTTGAGTCAGGCTCTGAGCCCTCACGCTAGGCGGATCTTGATTAAGCGTTCCCACACACAGGGCATAGAGTGAACTACATCGAGTCAAGTGTATGGTACAAAGATGACTCCACGACTCCGTGACTCTATCTCACTACAACTCTATGACTTTATGACTCATGACCCATGGACTCTATGACTCTTGATTCTGTGACTTTACGATCCTATACACTGACTCTATCTCACTACGACTCTATGACGCTATGTCACTGCAACTCTATGACTTTATGACTCATGACTCATGGACTCTATGACTCTTGATTCTGTGACTTTACGATCCTATACACTGGATCTATCACATAGCCCCACACTCTTCGCTGATGATGCTTTCGGGCCAATTGTCTTCTAGTTTCGCCTTAAGCCTGGCCTCAGGGCGGGGAGACCTCTTGCCCTTTACCGGGCTGTCACCAACGGCCTCCCATGGGGGCCTGTCGGTACTCAGAAGTAGCACTTCGGCTTTCCGTTGGAGGTGTTGCGCTACCTCTCGCGCCAAATCATCTGCAGGGGATGGATCCCACTGCGGTAAGTGGGCGATGGCGGCAAGCGCAGCTTCGCCACAAGCGGCGTCAGCCTGGGCGTTGATGGTCCGGCGCCAGCTCTGGTCGGGGCCAAATTCAGCCGCGTGTTCGGCCTCCGTGGTGTGGGACCTGGTCCACGTGACTTGCGCCAGAGACGCCTTATCAAGGGCCTGGGCCCATACCCATGGCTTGACAGCGCGTGACTGCTGCTTGGCCACCGCACTGCAGTCGGAGGTGCAATCAGCCCGCTCCTCCAAGTGCGAGGCGAGCCTTGCGACCGCAAAGCATTCCCCTTCGCACACTGAACTCCCTGGGGGGAGAAGGCCAGTGAGTTGGCCAACCTGGAGAGGGGCACCCTCCGTCCAGGTGAACGCGCAGATGGCCCAGGCCACTATTCTGCCCCTGGCGTCGGCCGCGTAGGGCCCGCCAGAGGCGTCCGTCGAATAGAAAAGACCCTGTGGCCACTTGGCCTCTTTGCAAACACCATCGGCCCGTTCCGACTGTGGGCCCCAGCAGTACCCCTGAAGCTGGGTGGCCTGAGCCGGCATCAGGCCCCGTTCCCATAAGCAGTCGAAGGGGGACTGGGTAGTGAGGCGCTCCCAGTGTTTGGGAGGAGGGGGTGCCTTGCCGCGCCACCATCTGCAGTCGGTGGCGACGTGGTGCTGGGTGAGGGGCACCTTGCACAGGGGGCATTGCTGGCCCGCTTGGACATGCCGGTTTTTCAGAGCTCCCTGCCAGGCCATTCTCAGGGCGGCAGACTTAATCCGCGGGGCCTTTTTCACAAGGGCAGTGGGAACCGTAGTGTCCACACCTGAGGCCAGACTGCTGCAACCCGTTTGGGTGCTGATGGCCTTCCGCCGGGCCTTGTGGCAGGCGCTGGTCAAGCACGAGAGGATGGCGGACCAATGCCTCCGAAGGAGGGGGTTGAGGGCCACCATCCCAGGGTCCTCAGGGGTCCCTGCCAGGGTAGCAGGACATAGGTCAGCGGGGAAAAGCCAACGGTCCGGGGTGGGAGCCACAAGCC
Source organism: Symbiodinium sp. CCMP2592 (assembly GCA_905221615.1). Classification (NCBI taxonomy): domain Eukaryota; class Dinophyceae; order Suessiales; family Symbiodiniaceae; genus Symbiodinium; species Symbiodinium sp. CCMP2592. Next base: position 19,884 of record CAJNDT010002852.1, read on the forward strand.
CGAGATCCAGCAGATAGGCTATCATGGCCCCCAGCGGTCCACAGACCACTCGCCATCTATCTTTCCTTTGGAGGGTAGTGAGCCGCCACGTGCGGTCCAGCTGCTCGCGGTCAGGGAGGCGGACCATCACCCGACAGAGAGCCTTGAAGTGTTGGGTGACCACTGCCACCCGGGGGTCCTTGACCAGCCAGGCGCCAAGTTCCAGCGCGATTTCAACACTGCCCGTGCCAACCTTGCCAGTGATGGCGGCAGCTTGGAAACGCACCGATTTCATGGTTTTGGGGCTCACCCCTTGGGCCTGGTGCCCCCAGATCCCCGATGCCAGCACGGACATGGAAAACACCCGGCTGCTGGCCTTAATGTTGCGGACCTTAAGGCTGCGTAGCTTGCCCAGTCTGGCATTGGCTTTGGTCCGCCGCGCCGTGGAGAGGCGAGTACACCGTCTCCTGCCAGCTGACAGCGTCATCCCCAGGTCTTTGGCAACACTCTGGATGGGGGGGTCACCCTCTCCCAACTTTCGCCGCAGGGCGCGCTCGGCTTGGGGACTGCTCGCCAGGAAATAGGTCTTGCCGATAGAGACCTGGTACCCAGCGGCAGAAAGCGAGGCATGCAGCCGTCTAAAGACCCTGATGACTGAGTTCGCTGCTTGGTCCGGGCTGTGATGTTCAGTATCTACCGTGATGTCGTCTATCCACGTATCTACGTGGTTGACATGCGGTCCAGAGCAACACTGCCGAATCGGCTCGCCCACAGCGAGTTTACTCAGGGTAGGGGCTAAAGGGCAGCCCGCTATAATTCCGCGGCGAGCGAAAGCAACGGGCGACGCGACTTCGTCGGAAAGGATCACTCTGCCGCCGCGATACGATTCCATAGCGAGGAAAAGCAAAAGATCCGGGAATCCGGCAGTGAGCGCGGCGTCGCAGAGAGTGGAGTGAACCACGGTCTCATAAAAGGTACTCAAGTCGACAAACAAAGAGCACCGATGGAGACCGTCGACGCGCGCGGCCTCGTAGCAGACGCCTCTCCGGAGTGAGGCATCGTAGGTGGAGCGCTCCGGCAAAGCGCAGTCCCACCAAAGCTCAGCGCGGTAGTCGCGAAGCCACGCTTCAACTAGGTGCCATCTGGCCTTCATCCCGAGCTTCAGGAGCGAAGACATCAAACCAATCGGTCTTTCGATTTTCTCGTTCTTAGCGAGCATTGTGAAGATGGTGAAGGTCATCTGCTGTGGCACCTCTCCCGTGGTTTCGATTTCCCTCCAAAACGAAGCCAGGGAGGAAACCTCACCCGGTGTCAGGGCTTTGAGCAGCTCAAGGGACCAGCCATCCGCACCCGCCGCTTTTAAAGGCAGGCGGCGAATGAGCCGCTGGAACTCTTCCCCAGTGACGGCAGGAAGTCTCTGGGCTTGAGCAATGGCCCGTTCTTTAAGGCCCTGGATGGGAGGAGGAGGCTGGCCCTTCGACTCCCAAAGGCGAGCCCACTGCTGCAGTCGGAGGTAGGGCCGGGCTTCAGCCGGTTCATCCACGAATGGGCGGGCAACCTCAGCTTCCTGCTTTTTGACCGTACGGAAGAGCGGCCGGAGGCCTTTCACAGAGGCCCCAGTAAGCCACTCCTGGTAATCCCGTGTCTCGCGCGACCTGGACTCTTCGATGGCGGCCTGGCACATGCTCCTGACAACAGCGCGGATCCCAGCCCGGGAGTCACCTTTGGTTTCCCCGTTGCAGAGCACCTCTTCCGGGCTGAGGCCAGAGAGGCCTGCACTCTCAAGTTTGGCCTGCAGCACCTCCGTGCACGACGAAGGAAAGCACCGCCGAAGGGCCTCGAAGCGGGCTCTGCTGGTGCCTGGGTTGTCCCAGGCAAGTTGCAGTTTTTGCCACCAGGCCGCCTCCTTGCCGTACCACGGGTAGCCCTCCTTCGGCTGCATGAGGGGTTTATACACGAAGGGCCGGGTGCACCCACGCCCGCCGGGTTTGGTGAAGTGTTCCACCGCGAACCGGTGGGTGAGTTCGGCAAATTGGCGATTGGCTGGAGTGCCCTGGATCACCTCCGACCCGAAAGCACCAAGCATAGGGCTGCCGCCGGGGGTGAACTGAGAAAAGGTCGAATCCTGAGCGAGGCTGTCAGTTCGACTGATGGCCCCCGTTTGGGGCTTGGTGCTGTCTGTTTTGAGCACCCCAGGAAACGCGGGGAGCTGCCTCAAGGCGACCTGGCCCCCGGGGGTGTTGAAACAACACTCCAGGGCAGCGTGAGGCCGGAAGGGCACTTGCCAACTGGCAGCACAGGTAAGCAGGGAAGCGACACTGGTGGAGACCAGGGCGAAATCTAGACAGTTACCTGTGGCGATCGTAGCCTCCGGTGGGGCGACGATCCGCCCACGAAAGGCCTCTGGCAGGGTGGTCTCAGCCAGCTCCTGCGATGGGAAATTCCAGTCCCCGACCACTATCCAGTTGGAATTTTGGCGCAGGAGGGGCTTCAGACGGGCGAGGACTTCCGGGTTGGGCGCCCCAGTGATGCCAACACCTGATTTAAGGTACAGGTTGACCAAGAGGATAGAATGGCGAACCCTGGGGAGTTCGACCAACAAAAAGCCGATCCCTTCGTCAGAGAGGTACCCTCCTCTGAAACGTCCCTGTTGATGGATGGGCACAAGTGTGGCCAGTCCCCCTTTGGTGGGTCTGGGGCCCTCGACAGGGGGGAGGAAAGTATGGTACCCTCTTGCTAAAGCTTCTATGCGCAGTTTTTTGGCACCTTCATCTCCCAAGTGCAGCTCCTGGATGAGAAGGGGCCCTTTTTGCGGCTGGTGCCATTTGAGAATATCCGGAGTCCACGTTGTGATGTTGGCACTGACAAACACAACAGACTCCTGACATCCCTGGTGCCCCTGAGCCGCGAGGTCGTCCAGGAAAGCCGCGGCGGTGATGGGGTCCAGCCTTGCATGGCATCGAGAATCTCATAAGAGACCCGGTAACCCAAGCTGGCCTCATCGGCTCCTTCCAGGGCCTCAGCGAGGGCTAGAGCCTGGGATTCGGACTTGCTCCAGTCATTGTGCGTCCGAAGCTCATCTGCGAGCCCTGCAGCAAGGGCCTGAACTGGATTTGCCTTAGGCTCGAGGTCAGGGAGGGGCTTGCCCGCTTTCCCCCGAGTGCTAGGCCTTCGCTTCCTGAGTCTCGGAGGAGACCGACCGGGGGGGGTAAGGGGCCGCCGCCCTGCGTCACCAGGGGGGGAAGGAGGCGATGTGGAGCCCTGTTCCTTCGGTCTGGCGCTGGACGGCTCAGGACCGGGAGGCCAGGATTGCCAGAAAAGAGAATTGGCCTGTTGCTGCCTCCTAGCCCGGTGGGCCGCACGATGTTTCCGGGTGGACTCTCAGAGGAAGTCCTGTTGCACTTTACGCCGCCCACGTAGGCCGTGGGCCATGCTGCGAACCCCGCGAGACGGGCTGATGCCTAGGGCCTTGGCCAGGCACAGCACAGGCCTGGCGGGGGATGTGGGTGGGGTGAACCCCGAACCCGTGGGTTCCCCTTTGCCCCTTGGTAGCACCTCCAAGGCACCACTTGGGGCAGGGGGCTCCTGCTCAGGGTCCAAGGCCCATCCGGCTGGAAAAAATTTTGGCCCAGAGAGCCTGGGGAAATCCTGGGCGCTCTGGTTGTCCCGTTGGCGTGAGGACACCCTGCGACGCCAGGGTTGAAGAAAAGGGGGTGGAAAGCTCACTACCCCTAATCGAGAGGCCGTGCCCAGGCCTCAGGGAAAGAGGCTGGTAGGGCGCCTTAAAACCTCGGGTCGGCGCTGGCTCCCAACGCAACGCCGCCGGGGTTTTATGAAAGACTTTGCATCGCGCGCAAAACAGGTGAGTGCTGCCTAAATCGTGCAGATCACACTTGCAAAACTTGCAAAAAACTCTGCTCTTGTGTGACCCCTGGCCAGGGTGGGGTGGCGAACCACTCCCCCTCGGTAAAAGAGCAAGTTGGTTGCTAGAAAAGGCCTGCAAAACCTCCATTGACGGTCGGAGAGAGGCTTGATTGGGCGGCTGCCCTTGCAAAATCTGCCTGGGGGCCCGTGGCCCAGAAAGGGCCAGGGGGAAGGCAGGGTTCCCCTGGCCTAGGCGCCCCTATTCGGGGTTGTCGCTGCCTGCAGCTCCCTCTGGCTTCGTCCCTTCCAAAGGTGTGGGGCGCTTCCCATGCGGATCGGTGCGGGCAGGCCCGTACATGGGGGGCATCCCCCGAGGGAAGTACTCATCAGGCCCTCTGAAACCCACGATGAAGGGGTCCGGGGGGAGGTCCTCCTTCCCGACCAAGGCAGCCTTCATCTTGGCGCGGGTGGCTTCATTGAGCTCATGGCCAGCCTCCGATAGGACCGCCTCCAGGGCGCTGAAGGCGGTGCTAGTGGAGTCCGCCGTCATCTCTTTGAAAGCCTTGGCCGTTTCCTGGATCTCGACATCCTTGGCCTTGATGTCCTTGTCGACCTGGTCCACGTCCCCAATGAGCTTTTCCAGCTCCTGCTTGAGCTTGTCCGCTCGGGCCTGGAGCTTGGCCTTCTTCTCCACCAGATTCTTCATCTGGTTGGTGGCCTTCTTGAAGTCGCTGACACACCTGGTCAGCTTCTCTTGGGGCGTGGGCTCAGGCTGGTCGAGGTCCTCATCGGGTGGAGGGGGGATTCCCGCGGCCTCCAAAAGGGTCTGGACGTGGAGCCCTGCCCCCGCGTAGACCACGGCCCTGGCAGCGTTGTACTCCTTCTCGGTCATCCTACCCTTAAGGAGGGACTGGAGGTCCAGTCCTGGCGGGGGTGGCGGCGGCCCTTTCGGCCGAGGTGGGCTGTACCCGACCTCCTGAAAGGCTTTCTGGGCGGCCTCTGGTAGGTCTTTCCAAAGACCCGCGAGTACCGCGCCGACTTTGCCACCTGGAAGGTTCTTAGAACCCTTTCCCTCTCCTTTTCCCTTGCCTTTGGTGCGACCGTCCTCCCAGACAGCTCGGGGGCTCTGGGAGTTCTCGGTACGGGCTTCCTTGTTTGCTTGCTGCTTTGCCAGCTGCTTCTGCCAGTTTCTGCCGCAGTACGCACAGTGGGTGTTTTCCCCTGACTCGACCTGGCGTTTCCAGGCCCAGTGGTACCCACAAGCGCACGGGATCCACTTGGGAGTGCGCGGCATGGCTGCAAGCTGGTGTGGAAACCACTACCAGAAGTAGTGGCTGCAGAAAGCAAGCAAGGAGTGGTGCCCACTTCCAAGCTCTAGAAGTGCACTCGGCAAGAGGAGGATCGACCTCACTCAGATCGTGCAGTGAACAGCCTACCGGGCCGCCCATCAAACCCTTGCCTGCTGTCAGGCCTACGACCTTTACCAGGTTGGGTTTGGGGCCTCTTTGGAACCTCTAGAAAAGTAGGCCCCAAGGCTGGCCACGACGGCACTGCAACGTCTGAGCCGAAAACTTGAGCCAGAGCAAACTTTTCACACCCCCTCATGCCCGAGAGTCCTCTTCACTTCTCCTCAAAAGTCTTCTTCGCGTTCTTCAAGAGAGCGAATCCTAAGCCCTCTGGATACACACCTGACTCAGGAAGAGGAAGGTAGTAGTGACTGTGTCCCTCAGAACATTGAGACGAAAGTCCCCACACAAACTCTGTGCGGTTAGACACAAACCACCATCTTTTCCAAGGTCGTTGGTCACCCTTTTCAAAGCAACAACGATCCACAACGCAACCCTGATCCAAACGAAGCTTCTTAGAAACCCTCTTAAACACAGTCTCATCCCACAGTCCTGACCTCTCAGGCCACTCGTGAGAAAGCAGAAGGTTCGGGGAGCCCACGTAAGGCTCCAACAGCTTCTCGATCCTTTTCCAGGACCTCTTGTGAACGGCCAGAGCCGCTCTCCACTTCTCCAGGGCCTTTCCTCCCTTCTTAAACCTCAGGTGCCTTAAACCACACCCAGCAGAGCACGGAGTAGACAAGTGAGCGTATACCTTAACCTCACCCTCAGCTACGACTCCGAAAACCTCTCTCAGAAGACACAAGCCATTATAGCTCAGAAGATCAACTTCCTTAGTCACCCCAAAGTAGGCGATCTCGGGGACCTTCGAGCAGGCTTTGGACAACGCACTTCCTTCTTCACAACACAGTTCAACCACTACGTACTTAGCTTCACCACGAGCTAGCTTCAACGCAGCGGCTTTCCAGGAAGGCGGAACAGACGGAGTAAAACGTTCGTTTTCATTGGGCTCTTCAAAAGACACGTGCACCTCAGTAGGCTCACTCTCCCAGGCCTTCGGTTCATCCACAAGCCCAGAGGCATCGTACAAACTAGCCAAACTTTCGTTGGTGGGACTCTTCGTGAGGGCGTCCGCAGGGTTTATCACTCCCGGTATGTGTTCTATAGTAAAACGACCCCTGGCCACCAGCTCCTGAAGGAATGCGGCACGCAGTTCGATGTGCCTCACTTTCCTCAGGAGGGTCTGCATCTTCGATATACAAACCGCCGATTCGGAATCAGAATATCCCTTAAGAACATAATAACCGGTTTCCCTGTCTTTCGGCATACCCTCGCGGATGGTCTCCACAAGCAAAGCAATGTACAACCCTTCACGAGCAACCTCTGTGAGTGCAGCGAGTTCTGCTTCCGCACTGGAGAGTGCGGTAGTCGTTTGTTTCCTGCTGAAGCTTTTCAGGGAACAGTTCTCCCAAGTGATGATCCCGCCGCTTACCGAATTCAGACTCCAGCTCGCGTCCGTAAAACAAGATACAGAGGCAGGGTCCGCATCATCTTCCAAGCTCTCCCTTTTGCTCGGAAACCTCTGGACCTTGTGCGGAAGACCCTTGACCCAACGAAGGACATCCCTCATACAGGTCTCGGCAGCCTCGTCAGGAGCTGCTTGGTGGCGGCCCAGAAACCCACACACAAACTGCAGGTCTGGTCGTGACAGAGCCGCCCAGGCCAAACGGCCCAGAGTCCTTCTGTACCTTTCGTGAGCAGCTGGACTGATCAGCTCAGTCTGGCCTTTCTTCAGCAACTCCGCATAGCGGCGTTCAAGGGAAGGGAGCTTTGGTGCAGGTTTGGTGATTCCGTACTCCTCGCAACAAGAACTCAGGTACTGTTCGTCTAGCCCGAAATACACCGTACGTTCCCCTTTCTTACGGCGAAAGATCCGCCGACCGAGAAACGAGACTTCCCCGGGGCAATCTTGAATCAACTCGCCCGTAAGTTTCAGTTTGTATCTCTTACGCAACTCCTCATAGAACCGGCGCCCCTCAGCTTCATCTTCACTATAGATCAGCAAGTCATCCACATAAAACAACACAATCGTCAAACCCTTCTTCGTAAGACGACGGAAGATAGTGGGGTCCAAACTTGCTTCGAAGTTCTGAGAGCGCAAGTATTCAGCCAACTCGCAATACCAAGATAATGGAGCAGAGCGCAATCCGTTCATCGCTTTACGCAATTTGACGAAAACTCGTTCCCCAGTCCCCTGGGTGCTCACATTATTCGGCAACTCTACGAATTCTGCCCTCGCTACGGGAGCATGCATGAACGCTACCGAGACATCGCAGGACAACACACTGCCACGTCGGCAGAGCATTGACAGAAGCAATCTCAGACCCTCCAATGAAGCAGTAGGAGAGTAGATTCCCTCACTCAAGGTGGTGCCTCCCATAGAGGCATAATCCCGCACGACTAGCCTAGATCTATACAGTCCCTTCTTCTTGACCGTGTTGACCCACCTGCTA
>CAJNDT010002853.1:0-27585 GCA_905221615.1 Symbiodinium sp. CCMP2592
CCTGTCGCAGGCGGACCACAAAGTCTCGTAGCAACAGGCCAGACGAGGAAGGACATTCATTTACGAAGGACGTTCTACACTCCTGCGGCAACTCAACTCTTTGAGGAGGAGGAACAGGAGGTGCTTTCACGTCGGACATGGTTGCAACACTTGGGCCAAAAGAGTGGTCGAATTGCGGAGCCAATTCCGGAAGCTGTTCTCTAGGATGCTTGGAAGGGCCTCCTCTGTGTGAGAAAGTTCTGTTTGCAAGGTTCACATGTTTCCGAGCGCTCCCCTTGTTATTTCGAATTTTGAAGGAACACCGGCAAAATGCAAAACAGAGCTGGCGAGGTTTATATACGGTTGCACGCAACGGCCAGCTGTTTACGCAGAGGTGGCATCTGCTCGACGAAAAACGGTATGACTGGGCCCCAGAAATGGCTCCCAAATCTGAGCTCTAATTTGGGGCCCCGAATTGCGTGAGCTTGTATGTCCAACGAAGAAAGCAAAAATCTGGGGCCCGTTTCGGTGCCCGGACTAGAGCTGCTTTTTGGAACCCGTTTCAGCTGGAAAACTGCACGGAAAATAAAAATCCTTCCGCATGCTGTTTGGATCAACGTCCAAGAAAGCCAACATGCTGTGAAGTGTGAATTATTTCTGGCAAACTTGCCATCGGCTGCCATTTCAAGACAAATGCTTCTGTTCTTGTTCGTACAAGATCTTTCCCACACTGTGTGAGAAAGTTCTGTTTGCAAGGTTCACATGTTTCCGAGCGCTCCCCTTGTTATTTCGAATTTTGAAGGAACACCGGCAAAATGCAAAACAGAGCTGGCGAGGTTTATATACGGTTGCACTCAACGGCCAGCTGTGTACGCAGAGGTGGCATCTGCTCGACGAAAAACGGTATGACTGGGCCCCAGAAATGGCTCCCAAATCTGAGCTCTAATTTGGGGCCCCGAATTGCGTGAGCTTGTATGTCCAACGAAGAAAGCCAAATCTGGGGCCCGTTTCGGTGCCCGGACTAGAGCTGCTTTTTGGAACCCGTTTCAGCTGGAAAACTGCACGGAAAATAAAAATCCTTCCGCATGCTGTTTGGATCAACGTCCAAGAAAGCCAACATGCTGTGAAATGTGAATTATTTCTGGCAAACTTGCCATCGGCTGCCATTTCAAGACAAATGCTTCTGTTCTTGTTCGTACAAGATCTTTCCCACACAGTGTGAGAAAGTTCTGTTTGCAAGGTTCACATGTTTCCGAGCGCTCCCCTTGTTATTTCGAATTTTGAAGGAACACCGGCAAAATGCAAAACAGAGCTGGCGAGGTTTCTATACGGTTGCACGCAACGGCCAGCTGTGTACGCAGAGGTGGCATCTGCTCGACGAAAAACGGTATGACTGGGCCCCAGAAATGGCTCCCAAATCTGAGCTCTAATTTGGGGCCCCGAATTGCGTGAGCTTGTATGTCCAAGGAAGAAAGCCAAAATCTGGGGCCCGTTTCGGTGCCCGGACTAGAGCTGCTTTTTGGAACCCGTTTCAGCTGGAAAACTGCACGGAAAATAAAAATCCTTCCGCATGCTGTTTGGATCAACGTCCAAGAAAGCCAACATGCTGTGACATGTGAGTTATTTCTGGCAAACTTGCCATCGGCTGCCATTTCAAGACAAGTGCTTCTGTTCTTGTTCGTACAAGATCTTTCCCACACAGGGGAGGCCCTTCGAGGCTTCCTACGATTCTGTAGGAAAAGAGCTCCTGCAAGTGGAGCTTCCAGGAGCAAAGCACCGCGCACGTACAGCAAGCAATCGAAACAGTTGAAGCTACAAGCTGAAAGTAACAGTACCTGCCGCAAAATCCTCGCATCAGCATGCCAGCATTTAGCCGCAACAAACTTATCAAGAGCATTACAATAGGAGGGCGGCGAGCCTCATGTGCATCAGAAGTGAGCCTATTTAACGTCTTTGGTCTCGACCCAAACTGCAAACAGCAGACGTGCTTTTTGCAGCCTTACTTCAAAGCAGCAAATCCAAATGCAGCGCAATATGTGCGATGGAACTGGGCCACACCTGCAGCCACTGTCCTGAACATCTTCTTCAGTTCCACTCTTCTCTGAAACATAATGCTCGAGCTGGAGAAACCATGGGAACCCACATGTACCCCACAGGGAACCGAGCTGACACACTGCAAGAGCCAAGGGAGCCCGCCCAGACCTTTGCGCAATATCGCCCACTTGCAATGCTGCAAAAAGCAAGGAACCCACAGGGAACCCACCGTCGATGCTGTTAAACCATGTGGAACCCATTAAAAATGCTGCAAAAAACTAGGGAACCCACAGGGAACCCAGCTGACATGCTGCAAAAGCCAAGGGAGCCCGCAAAGACCTTTGAGCGACGTATACTGGAAAACCATGGGAACCCACTTCAAATGCTGCAAAAAACCAGGGAACCCAACAAACCCCACCGTCGATGCTGTTAAAAACCATGGGAACCCACTTAAAAATGCTGCAAAAACCAGGGAACCCACAGGGAACCCACAGGGAACCCACAGGGAACCCACAGGGAACCCACAGGGAACCCACCGTCCATGCTGCAAAAACCATGGCAATCTACAAGAAAGCTAAGTGAAGAATCAATGAAGAACATACACAGACCCACCCGAAATGCTGCAAAAAAACAAAGGAACCCATATGTAGCCCACCTGAAGTGTTGCAAAAAACAAGGGAACCCACAGGGAACCCACCGTCGATACTGTTAAAAACCATGGGAACCCACTTAAAAATGCTGCAAAAACCAGGGAACCCACAGGGAACCCACCGTCCATGCTGCAAAAACCATGGCAATCTACAAGAAAGCTAAGTGAAGAATCAATGAAGAACATACACAGACCCACCCGAAATGCTGCAAAAAACAAAGGAACCCATATGTAGCCCACCTGAAGTGTTGCAAAAAACAAGGGAACCCACAGGGAACCCACCCCATCCGCTGCAAAAACCAAGGGAACCCACTTACACACCCTTTGGGTAGTATAACACTATTAGAACGGTGGAAGGTCCCAGACATGCCGGAGTCAATCAAACTCAGTTGGCAGCTGAGTATTATACCACCGCTTTGTCCTAAGGGTGAAATCATTTTCCCGCCACCGCTGGGCTCGTTCAGGTTCCCTCGCCTGTATCCTCACACCCTGCAGCATACAATCTCGAATCAAGCTGCGGCGGATCAGTAGAGTCTGCCTGTCCGAGCTTTCTGCTAGCGGACAATTTCGGATCCAGATTTCCCATGCTGCGCGTTGCTCTATGTAAAAGACTACGGCGCTCAGCTTCGACCTTGCAACAGGCTCAACATTTCAGAAGCACTTGCGAATGAGCATGATATGACGGGCTCACATTCGTGCAGTCGGAAAAACCTTCTAGATGTCAACAAAGAGTTTTGGCTGCCCACATGGACTACAGCAAGGCTCACTTACTCGTCCTAAACCCTACACCGCAACGCAACCACGTTTTGGTGGCCTTTAGATACAGAAGGCTGAGATTACGTCAAAGCACGGCTTCGTCACTGACTAGCCCGAAAAGTTTACCAGCTGCTCAGGCAACAGTTTGGGCAACGCTCATACATGCACTGGCTCAGATGGCAGACCTCATTGCCAGAAGGCAAACCCCACTCCGCGGCGTCATCGCTTTTAGTGCCGGGCTCAACGCTCGTAAAACATGCGTGCACTGCCTCAGACAAGGCTTGCACACTGCTGAACCGAAAAGTTTAGTAACTGACGCAACAGTTCGGGTCACAGCAAAGCTCATAGCTGCTCACGCAACAGTGCAACAGTTCGCGTCACAGCAAGGCTCTCTCACCCACTGCTTCGGCAGGGCTCGCACCGCTGATCAGTGCCGGGCTCAAAGCCGTAAACATTCATTCCCTTGGAAAAGAAAGAGCGAAGCTCACTGCTCACCCGACACCGAAGAATACACGCTGCAGGCAACCGTTCGTCACAGCAAAGCTCACTCACTCACACTCACTGACTCACGTACTAAAAGCTGGCAGAGCTTAGTCACTGCTCACTGACCGCTGATCACTCTCAGTTGCTCTGCTTTAAGGATCTTCGCGACTCTGCGCACTTCCACCTCTCCTGTCGCAGGCGGGCCACAAAGTCTCGTAGCAACAGGCCAGACGAGGAAGGACATTCATTTACGAAGGACGTTCTACACTCCTGCGGCAACTCCACTCTTTGAGGAGGAGGAACAGGAGGTGCTTTCATGTCGGACATGGTTGCAACACTTGGGCCAAAAGAGCGATCGAATTGCGGAGCCAATTCCGGAAGCTGTTCTTTAGGATGCTTGGAAGGGCCTCCTCTGTGTGAGAAAGTTCTGTTTGCAAGGTTCACATGTTTCCGAGCGCTCCCCTTGTTATTTCGAATTTTGAAGGAACACCGGCAAACTGCAAAACAGAGCTGGCGAGGTTTATATACGGTTGCACGCAACGGCCAGCTGTGTACGCAGAGGTGGCATCTGCTCGACGAAAAACGGTATGACTGGGCCCCAGAAATGGCTCCCAAATCTGAGCTCTAATTTGGGGCCCCGAATTGCGTGAGCTTGTATGTCCAACGAAGAAAGCCAAAATCTGGGGCACGTTTCGGTGCCCGGACTAGAGCTGCTTTTTGGAACCCGTTTCAGCTGGAAAACTGCACGGAAAATAAAAATCCTTCCGCATGCTGTTTGGATCAACGTCCAAGAAAGCCAACATGCTGTGAAATGTGAATTATTTCTGGCAAACTTGCCATCGGCTGCCATTTCAAGACAAACGCTTCTGTTCTTGTTCGTACAAGATCTTTCCCACACAGGGGAGGCCCTTCGAGGCTTCCTACGATTCTGTAGGAAAAAAGAGCTCCTGCAAGTGGAGCTTCCAGGCGCAAAGCACCGCGCACGTACAGCAAGCAATCGAAACAGTTGAAGCTACAATCTGAGAGTAACATCTGCCAGTACCTGCAGCAAAATCCTCGCATCAGCGTGGCATTTAGCCGCAGCAAACTTATCAAGAGCATTACAATAGGAGGGCGGCGAGCCTCATGTGCATCAGAGGTGAGCCTATTTAACGTCTTTGGTCTCGACCCAAACTGCAAACAGCAGACGTGCTTTTTGCATCCTTACTTCAAAGCAGCAAATCCAAATGCAGCGCAATATGTGCGATGGAACTGGGCCACACCTGCAGCCACTGTCCTGAACATCTTCTTCAGTTCCACTCTTCTCTGAAACATAATGCGCGAGCTGGAGAAACCATGGGAACCCACATGGACCCCACAGGGAACCGAGCTGACACACTGCAAGAGCCAAGGGAGCCCACCCAGACCTTTGCGCAATATATGCTGGGAAAACCATGGGAACCCACTTGCAATGCTGCAAAAAGCAAGGAACCCACAGGGAACCCACCGTCGATGCTGTTAAACCATGGGAACCCATTAAAAATGCTGCAAAAAACTAGGAAACCCACAGGGAACCCAGCTGACATGCTGCAAAAGCCAAGGGAGCCCGCCAAGACCTTTGAGCGACGTATACTGGAAAACCATGGGAACCCACTTCAAATGCTGCAAAAAACCAGGGAACCCAACAAACCCCACCGTCGATGCTGTTAAAAACCATGGGAACCCACTTAAAAATGCTGCAAAAACCAGGGAACCCACAGGGAACCCACAGGGAACCCACCGTCCATGCTGCAAAAACCATAGCAATCTACAAGAAAGCTAAGTGAAGAATCAATGAAGAACATACACAGACCCACCCGAAATGCTGCAAAAAACAAAGGAACCCATATGTAGCCCACTTGAAGTGTTGCAAAAAAAAAACAAGGGAACCCACAGGGAACCCACCGTCGATATTGTTAAAAACCATGGGAACCCACTTAAAAAATGCTGCAAAAACCAGGGAACCCACAGGGAACCCACAGGGAACCCACCGTCCATGCTGCAAAAACCATGGCAATCTACAAGAAAGCTAAGTGAAGAATCAATGAAGAACATACACAGAACCACCCGAAATGCTGCAAAAAACAAAGGAACCCATATGTAGCCCACCTGAAGTGTTGCAAAAAACAAGGGAACCCACAGGGAACCCACCCCATCTGCTGCAAAAACCAAGGGAACCCCCTTACACACCCTTTGGGTAGTATAACACTATTAGAACGGTGGAAGGTCCCAGACATGCCGGAGTCAATCAAACTCAGTTGGCAGCTGAGTATTATACCACCGGCTTTGTCCTAAGGGTGAAATCATTTGCCCGCCACCGCTGGGCTCGTTCAGGTTCCCTCGCCTGTATCCTCACACCCTGCAGCATACAATCTCGAATCAAACTGCGGCGGATCAGTAGAGTCTGCCTGTCCTAGCTTTCTGCTAGCGGACAATTTCGGATCCAGATTTCCCATGCTGCGCGTTGCTGTATGTAAAAGACTACGGCGCTCAGCTTCGACCTTGCAACAGGCTCAACATTTCAGAAGCACTTGCGAATGAGCATGATATGACGGGCTCACATTCGTGCATTCGGAAAAACCTTCTAGATGTCAACAAAGAGTTTTGGCTGCCCACATGGACTACAGCAAGGCTCACTTACTCGTCCTAAACCCTACACCGAAACGCAACCACGTTTTGGTGGCCTTTAGAAACAGAAGGCTGAGATTACGTCAAAGCACGGCTTCGTCACTGACTAGCCCGAAAAGTTTACCAGCTGCTCAGGCAACAGTTTGGGCAACGCGCATACATGCACTGGCTCAGATGGCAGACCTCATTGCCAGAAGGCAAACCCCACTCCGCAGCGTCATCGCTTTTAGTGCCGGGCTCAACGCTCGTAAAACATGCGTGCCCTGCCTCAGACAAGGCTTGCACACTGCCGAACCGAAAAGTTTAGTAACTGACGCAACAGTTCGGGTCACAGCAAAGCTCACGCTCAACCGAAAACGAAGAAGTTACTAGCTGCTCACGCAACAGTTCGCGTCACAGCAAGGCTCTCTCACCCACTGCTTCGGCAGGGCTCGCACCGCTGATCAGTGCCGGGCTCAAAGCCGTAAACATTCATTCCCTTGGAAAAGAAAGAGCGAAGCTCACTGCTCACCCGACACCGAAGAATACACGCTGCAGGCAACCGTTCGTCACAGCAAAGCTCACTCACTCACACTCACTGACTCACGTACTAAAAGCTGGCAGAGCTTAGTCACTGCTCACTGACCGCTGATCACTCTCAGTTGCTCTGCTTTAAGGATCTTCGCGACTCTGAGCATTCCCCTTCTCTGTCGCGGCGGCCACAAAGTCTAGTAGCAACAGGCCAGAAGAGAAGGGACATTTCATTTCGAAGGAGTTCTACATTCTGCGGCAACTCCCCTCTTTGAGGAGGAGGAACAGGAGGTGCTTCAGGTCGGAGAGTTGACAACACTTGGGCCAAAAGAGCGATTCGAATGCGGAGCCAAGTTCGGCAAGCGGTTCTTTAGGATTGATTGGAAGGCTCCTCTGTTGGGCCGTCGGGTTTGGGGTGGGACCACGTTTTGCTTTTGCGATCAGATTGTGAAACATATAATATAATATAATATAATATAAGATGATATAAGATAATATAAGATAAAATAAGATAAGATAATGTAATATAATATAAGATAATATAATTCAATATAATATAATATAATATAATACAATATAATATAATATATTATACTATGATATAGTATAATATAATACAATATAATATAATACATAATAATATAGTATACTATAATACAATATAATATATAATAATACAATATTATGTACATTATAATATAAGATAAGATAAAAATTCATCAAGATACTATAAGAATATAATCTATTTTACGGAAACATTAAATATAGATAATATAGTGTAAAGAGTTATAATATAGTATATAGAGTATTAATATTTAGTAGAAAGATAGTGTAATATAGTGTTAAATAGTATCAATATAGTATAATAAGTAGGAATATAGTATAATTATAGTATAATTAGAGTATATATAGGTAATAATATATTATAATACAGTATATATAATATAATATAGTATCATATTAATATCATATAGTATTAATATAGTTAATATAGTATAATTATAGTTATTAATTATAGTATAATATAGTGTAATATAGTGTAATATAGTGTAATATAGTGTAATATAGTATAATATAGTATAATATAATATAATATAGTACTGTGGGGGTACTCTGATGTGTCCTACGTTTTTTGTTGTTTTCCGGGCCCCGAAAATGGGCTCGTAAAGCTCGTCGAAAGTGTGGCAGGGTAGGGAAGCCCTGGACGGAGGTTTTCAGGCCTGGAGAAGTGTGGGGAGGGACTTGGCAAGGC
Source organism: Symbiodinium sp. CCMP2592 (assembly GCA_905221615.1). Classification (NCBI taxonomy): domain Eukaryota; class Dinophyceae; order Suessiales; family Symbiodiniaceae; genus Symbiodinium; species Symbiodinium sp. CCMP2592. The sequence goes on from CAJNDT010002853.1 coordinate 8,310, forward strand.
TGCGGTGCATGAATAGTAGACGCCTTCAAATAGTGCCCGAATAGTGCCCGAATAGTGCCCGAAATAGTGCCCGAACTAGTGCCCGAATGAACCCTTCATAGTGCCCAAATGATTTTTCGCGAAGAAAAAGGAGATTTTCCTTCCTTTACGAAAGGAAATGTATTTGGGCACTATGAAGGGTTCATTCGGGCACTATTTCGGGCACTATTTCGGGCACTATTCGGGCACTATTCGGGCACTATGCCAGGGGGAGGCTTGGGCGGCATTATCTGGAGGGGTAAGGGTTGGGAGGCCTGCAGGACCACCAAAACACTGGAAATGCGCACGAAGAATAGGAATTTGTGCTGCAGGAGGCATTGGGGAGTGATCTGCGGGGCAGGGTTTGGAATGCAAAAGGGGGGGTTTAAGGAAGGATCTGCAGAGTTTAGGGCAGGAGCTGCAAGGCAGGATTTGGGGGAGGGTCCGCAAGCAAGCGTTTGGAGGAGCATACACGAAAAACATGAGGGGTGGCATGTGCAAAAAATTGTAGGGTAGTCTATCTACAAGTTTACGGGGGCCTTGGCCATGCGAGGGTTTAAGGAAAGATCAGGCAGGACTTCGGGGAGGATCTATAACGAGACTTTATGAAGGAGTTATGGTTTTTATCGAGTGCAGCAGCAGTCAGTCATTGACAGTCTTCTTGTTTGCATATTCAGAAACCTCCCCCCCGCCCCCTGAATTTCAATGTGTGCCGCAATGTGTGCCGCAATGCTCATTGGGCACTTCTATGTAAACATTGAATTTGGGGGGAGCGGGGGGTCTGGAAGGTTTCAAGATTTGTGGACAAACAATTCCAAAATTGACTATCGCGCGAGGCCATTTTCAGTTCGAAAAACCACGAAAACTGTAGGACGCATTAAGGTACCCCCATAGCCGTCTTTGTCAAACTTCATGTCCGCCAGAAGCCTCGCCGAGAACTGTAGGGGTCTAGACGCACGGTTGATGATATAAATCCTGCATTACCTTAGGGGCCCTTAACTATGGGAATTATGGTAGGGTCGGGAGTTGGGCCGTCGGGTTTGGGGTGGGACCACGTTTTGCTTTTGCGCTCAGCTTGTGAAACATATAATATAATATAATATAATATAAGATGATATAAGATAATATAAGATAAAATAAGATAAGATAATGTAATATAATATAAGATAATATAATTCAATATAATATAATATAATATAATACAATATAATATAATATATTATACTATGATATAGTATAATATAATACAATATAATATAATACATAATAATATAGTATACTATAATAAAATATAATATATAATAATACAATATTATGTAATATAATATAAGATAATATAAAATAATATAAGATAATATAAGATAATATAATATATTTTAAGAAAACATAATATAGTATAATATAATATAATATAGTATAATATAGTATAATATAGTATAATATAGTATAATATAGTGTAATATAGTGTAATATAGTATAATATAGTATAATATAGTATAATATAGTATAATATAGTATAATATAGTATAATATAGTATAATATAATATAATACAGTATAATATAATATAATATAGTATAATATAATATAATATAGTATAATATAGTATAATATAGTATAATATAGTATAATATAGTGTAATATAGTGTAATATAGTGTAATATAGTGTAATATAGTATAATATAGTATAATATAATATAATATAGTACTGTGGGGGTACTCTGATGTGTCCTACGTTTTTTGTTGTTTTCCGGGCCCCGAAAATGGGCTCGTAAAGCTCGTCGAAAGTGTGGCAGGGTAGGGAAGCCCTGGACGGAGGTTTTCAGGCCTGGAGAAGCGTTGGGAGGGACTTGGCAAGGCTGCGGTGCATGAATAGTAGACGCCTTCAAATAGTGCCCGAATAGTGCCCGAATAGTGCCCGAACTAGTGCCCGAATGAACCCTTCATAGTGCCCAAATGATTTTTCGCGAAGAAAAAGGAGATTTTCCTTCTTTTACGAAAGGAAATGTATTTGGGCACTATGAAGGGTTCATTCGGGCACTATTCGGGCACTATTTCGGGCACTATTTCGGGCACTATTCGGGCACTATGCCAGGTGGAGGCTTGGGCGGCATTATCTGGAGGGCTAAGGGTTGGGAGGCCTGCAGGACCACCAAACACTGGAAATGCGCACGAAGAATAGGAACTTGTGCTGCAGGAGGCATTGGGGAGTGATCTGCGGGGCAGGGTTTGGAATGCAAAAGGGGGGGTTTAGGGAAGGATCTGCAGAGTTTAGGGCGGGATCTGCAAGGCAGGATTTGGGGGAGGGTCCGCAAGCAAGCGTTTGGAGGAGCATACACGAAAAACATGAGGGGTGGCATGTGCAAAAAATTGTAGGGTAGTCTATCTACAAGTTTACGGGGCCTTGGCCATGCGAGGGTTTAGGGAAAGATCAGGCAGGACTTCGGGGAGGATCTATAACGAGACTGAGACTTTATGAAGGAGTTATGGTTTTTATCGAGTGCAGCAGCAGTCAGTCATTGACAGTCTTCTTGTTTGCATATTCAGAAACCTCCCTCCCGCCCCCTCAATTTCAATGTGTGCCGCAATGTGTGCCGCAATGCTCATTGGGCGCTTCTATGTAAACATTGAATTTGGGGGGAGCGGGGGGTCTGGAAGGTTTCAAGATTTGTGGACAAACAATTCCAAAATTGACTATCGCGCGAGGCCATTTTCAGTGTTCGAAAACCACGAAAACTGTAGGACGCATTAAGGTACCCCCATAGTACGTCGTGACGACGGATCAAGGGAACGAGTTCAGAGGGCTGGAAGCGGCCCTGCCTGGAGGCGTGATGCACCGCCAGAAGGACCCCAGCGATCGAAATGCGACGGCGGTCATCGATCGAGCGATCCAAACGTTGAAAAAGGATTTGGCAGGCGAGGTGGCCAGGCGCGGCGGTGGATGGAGGGATCACGTCGACGAGGCAACAGAAGTCTACAATGCCCGGCCGCACCAAGCGGTGAGGGTGGCTCTGGAGGATGTCGAGACGATGCCGGCAGCCACCTTTCGCGTTCATCAAGATAATGCAGCCAAGTTCCAGCACAATAAGGAGCTTACGGAAGGCCACAAAAGCCGATTGGAAGAAGCGGACGCCTTCAGGCTCCGAAAAATGCAAGAAGAAGCTTCGAACCGCAGTACGGACCTGCTCGCGATGTTGCCAGCATTGATTCCATGGTTGTTCGAGCCACAGATGGAACCGAAACTCTGTTGAAACACGCACTTCCAGTTCTGAGAGGCAGCTTCGAGACTCAATCCTGGACCCGTCGCCCCGCCCTAATCTTCATGAACGAAAATGAGCCCGGAGCTTTCATCCGCATGTGAAGCTATCATGCAAACGCCTTCCGAAGAGCATGTCGTTCTCTTACTCGATGCTTGGTCGCCACAATGGACATGGCGGGGTCGGCAACGAGCCATAGGAGCTGGAGCGTTCGATCGGTACTGCACCTTAGGCTGGTTCGCTCATGCAATGCTTCCAGAGTGTCGAAAGCTTCCTCAATGAAAGAAGCATGCATAGCAGTCAACCGTTTCATGCAACTCCGCTTTCCAAATGGAACCTGGACTTCCATAGCCGTGCTGCTGAATCCTCGAATCGGACTGCATCGCGACATGCAAAACATGGTCGGGAAATTGAATCATGCTCTCACTCTCGGAAACTTCACGGGAGGCAAAGTATGGATTGAAGACGATGAAGGCACTTCAATCAAAACTGAGCAAAAACAACAAAGTTTATGAGCTGAAAGGTTCACGGGTCGACATTCATGACAAGCTCATGTCTTTCAACGCAAGACGCTATCATAAAATTGAGCCACATGAAGGTCATATGTGGGCACTGGCAGCATATACGCTGCAATCGTTTCGACGCTGCTCCGATGAAGTTTGTTCACTGCTGAAAGAACTCGAATTTCCATGCGATTCGAACAGAATCTACATTTTGGCAGAATCTAACCAAGCTGCAGTGCCAAATGTCAAACTTTGCAACACTGAGAGCTCTGCAAGAATCTGCAAGCTGTGGATTGCTGCCATGCTTGAAGGTCGAGCTGGCGAACTCCGACCCTGCCAGGCCGCACCATGGCCCAAAAGATTTTGTATGGACTTTGCGCGCAGACTACACCACAACGTAGCGCAGTTTTGAAACATGGATATAAGAGAGAGCGCACAGCCCTATCACACAGTGCACATGAAATCTCCTCACACAGAAGATGACGAGAGAGATTTGCTCCCTTTCGCAGACGAGAGCATCTCCATTTCTTCATCCCACTAACTCTTCTTCGAATCTTATTCGAGGAGACTTTGTTCCATCATCCGCAATCGAGTTTTGATGGAATTCAGATCGGACTGAAAGCTCGCGAATCTCAGAGACGGCACAACTGACAAGGTCATTTCTGATTAAAGGGGGCTTGAAGCTTAAGGGGGCTTGAAAGGCTTGAAAGGAGCTTGAAGGGGGTCTGGAAGGGCTGAAGGTGAAGGAGTCTTTGTTGGAGCTTGAAAAGGTTTGAAGGGAGACTTAAGGGAGAACAGATATGGTTCTGTCGCTTTTGTTTTGTGTTTGTGTTTTGTTTTGTTCATTTCTTTTTCTTGCATTTTATTTTTTGCAAAAATCAGCACAAAGCGATCGTGTGGCTTCTTTTTTATTTTGTGATTGCGTTTTGTTTGACTTTGTGTTGTTTTTCTTTTTTTGTTTTGTGATTGCGTTTTGTTTGACTTTGTGTTGTTTTTTCATTTCGTGTCTTTCTTCTCGTTTTGTTTTTGATTGCATTTTGTCTCATTACTTCTTCTTCTCTCATTTTCGCAAAAGCACCCCACAAAGCGATTTCGCGTGGCTTCTTCTTCTTTTGTTTGGTGGTTGCGTCTTGTTTGAGTTTGTGTTTTTTTCATTTTAGTTTGCTTTCATTCTATTTTCGTCTCATTACTTCTTCTTCTCTCATTTTATTTTTTCGCAAAAGCACCCCACAAAGCCATTTCGTGTGGCTTCTTCTTCTTTTGTTTGGTGGTTGCGTCTTGTTTGAGTTTGTGTGTTTTTTCATTCTAGTTTGCTCTCAATTTATTTTCGTTTCATTACTTCTTCTTCTCTCATTTTATTTTTTCGCAAAAGCCCCCCACAAAGCGATTTCGTGTGGCTTCTTCTTCTTTTGAAGCCCCCTTGAAGCCCCCCTTGAAGCCCCCGCTTCAAGCCAGTTTTTTGTCCTTCAGGCCCCCCCTGTGCCGATACACCCCCAAGGATATGCTCCTTGTTAGGAGGTGTATGACCAGTTTATTCCCTAAGGATCAAAGGGCAGCGCCCTGCACACGGACAGTAGTTGTTTTGTCTTGCTACGCAAGGAGAGCTTGTTCTGTCTCAATATGGTAAAACCACTTGAGCCAATGGGCAGCGGAATGTATATGTATGAGCATGCAGCCATTGCTGTAGGTACCTGTTAGAGCTACCCCTTTAGAGGTTTATGGTTTCAAACAGACACTAATTTTCTTTTACCGGAAGCATGGCCGCACATTCACACATATACTATTATGCCCACTGTCACAGTTGCGGAGTCTGGACTCATGATAAAAACAGCATGTTATTTAAGCTAGGTATAGCACTGAAGTACACTGCTGAGGACACTCCTTTTGCACACACTCATGCATGTTGGTCAGAGAGATCGTCTGTACAAGATCATGTCTGGTGATATTTTCTACATCGAATTATGCAACCCTTCACTTTGCTCTTGTTAGAGCTTTGTGAGTCACTGTTGTGAAACTCCGAGATTTTCCTTATCTCAGATTTGGATCCAGGTTTGGATCATAGGCTCGAGCGTAGACGTTCGGATGTGGCTCATCCGGGTCTGAGTGATCTTCTTCGGAACTTGAATAAATTACGAGTAGTCTGTTCTCAGCCCTGGTGAAGGCGGCGTCTGCAGTATCATATCCATGGTTGGATGTTGTCGCCTTTGGCTCGGCCTTTGGCGCAGCTTGTGAGCTGACTGGAGTTGCCTTGGCTTTAGCCGGTTGTGGCTGCTTAGCCTTTGCCCGTTCAGCCCTTCTTCTTTCAAGCGGTCCGTCTGAGGACGCCCATGATCTTTCACTTTCATCTCCTGAAGGAGATAAGGCGTGGGCATAAAGGCTATTCCAGTACTGTGCTGCAGAAGGAGTTAGGACTTCTTCATTGTCAGATTCTGACTGTTCTTCCTCAGAGCTTTGGTCGTCAAAGAGTGTCTCGAGGACATTTTTGAGATTGTTATTTCTTCGCTCTATCTCTAGTGAGGAATGGACCAATTGGTTAAAGAATGTCCTTGAGTCCTTCAGTGCTGTTAGAAGGATTTCCACTCTGGATAGAGTATCTTGGATGGTGTCAAGATGTTCCTTCCTTTCCTCCTTGTCTCTCTGGATAGAGCTTCGCAATGAGTGTGCGATTCTGAGGAGGTCTGTGTATTTCGTAAGAGGCATAGTTACCGTTTGATTGTCATGTATGACAGTTGTTTCGTCGCCGCTTAAGTTCCTGAATAGGACTTCCACGACTGGTAGAAACTCCGTGCTCCACGGTTCCTCTTCATCATATGTTTCTACGTGCTGTAGCACGCGTTGTGTAAACTGATCGGCTGCTTCTACCGTTGCATCGATAGAGTTGACGTGTCTTGCTGCCATGTTTCGGCACGTAATGTTAATTGCCTGGCCTTGATTGGCTTCGTTAAGTGCAGCGTCTGCATAGGTGCAGAGTCCACTGTTGTGGGCTTCTCTGGCTGCCTTTCGTTGAATGCGCCGATTTTGACCTCCTCTTCTGGTAGTACCTTTTGGTCTCGGAGGATCTGAAGGTACTGTTCCTTTCGCCTTTGGCGGAGGACTCTTAGGTGGAGGTGACATGTTTGCCTTGTTAGGCACTGGTGGCATTGCCTTGGGCGCTGACGACGATGCGGCACTTGAGAGTGCAGATGTACCTTTGGCTTTTGCCGAGGATCCCTTGGGGATCGATGTATAGGTAATCTGCATGGCTTCTTCGGCCATTTGTGCATGCAATGCCTCTTTGAATAATTGCGTCATATGAGGAGTGGTACTTGCATCATCGTAGGTCTGGAAGCGCTCAATGTCTCTTTCGGTGCCACGTGGACGTGTATCACCTCTTTGAAAAGGATCGTTCCTGCGAATCTCCGCAACTTGTACTGCATGGAGGCAGTTTTTGCACAGCACCCTCCTGCAAACATCTCTTGCTTGCTTGAGCTGGTAACAGCTGTCTGAGAGATGGTAGACTTCGCTTCGGGAAGTATGCCAGATAGGTCGCAGATCAGTTGTTTCTCCGGAATTGAACCTGTTGGGTCCTAAAGGTTCACGCGTCTGCGGTTCATCCTCGGGTTCGAGGAATGGAACTCTTTGGTTCGCTGCTGCTTTTGATTTTGGTTGTTGGCGCTCCATACATCTGATAGGAGGCCTGGTAATCTGCTTCCACATCCAGTGTAAGCCCATTAGCAGCAGAAACACATTCCACTCGATGCTGAAGACGGAGAAGTCCTGCTCACTGGTTAGTGAGTTTGGAAGTGAAGTTTCATCAGTCTTGATAGACTCTGCGTTCGCTCCACCTCGGTTGCGGTGTCCGAACCAGCCCGACAACCCCGCTGCTGTAGCAGCTGTTCTGAGTGCCTTCCCGCTCGGAGCAGACGGTGGACGCGATGCCTTCCTTCTTCTCCTCCGGCTGGAGGATTCGTCCTCTTGTTCCTCTTCATCTCTCTGCGCAGACATCAAGTTTGATGTTTCTCTTTCGTGTTCTTCGATGTCACTTTTTGTTGGTGACGGTTCCTCTTCTAGTCCATCCAGCTCTTCCAAAGACATGTTGAGCTTGTCAACAATATTGGTTCTTTGAGGCCTGGACCTTGATCTTGGTAGATCTTGTTGTGAAGAGGACGATTATTCCTGGTTCCTTCTTGGAGGAGGACCTTCAGGCTCGCTGGGACGTTCAGGCTGTGGCCATTCCCAGAATCTTCCGTATCTGTGATGGCTACCTGATGGTTGCGAGCTGTCGTACCAGCTGTTGCCGGATGAGTAAACGAATGAATCTTTGTAACCCCAGTATTCAGCATTACGCTGCTTGAAAGCCTTTCGCTTGTGAGCGATCTTCTGAACCTGGGCATCTGACCGGTTGTGTTTCCCTTTTGTAAGGATTGGTTGTATCGTGAAGCCCAAAGGGCTGTGCCAATCTTTGTCAGAGGGACTCAACCATAGGTCAAGGTTAGAAAAAGTTGAATAGTACTGCTTGACTGAGACAAACTGATATCAATATCCCTGTTGTTGTTCGTGTCCTGCCACATATCTGAGATTCGCTCCCAGTATGTTCTTTCGGCGGCAGGTGTGACCTCTCTTGGACTAGGTGACGCCGTGTGCGGCGTTTTACTCCAGTCAAGGATATAACTGTTGATACAGTCAAGGTCAGCAACTTTCTTCGCCGGGTCCGCCGTTAGACGATCTGCACGTGCCAGTCTGTGCTGGTCGGAGTTGTTCAAGCAAAGATGTCGCACTTGTGAGTGCCTTCCTGCTATTCTGTTGAATGCTGCAAGTTTCTTCTCCAGGTATAGAGAAAACAAACTGTTTCGCGGGTGAACGTCTCCACCTTTTAAGGTGAGCCTCGTCGCAATATTATTGAGATCTCCCGCTATTACATCCGGTTTAAAAGGGAGAATCTCGTTGAGTAACGCGTTCACCAGTTCGCGTCTCTGTTCTTCCTTATGAGTCATGAATGAGTTGAACTGGACGATCGCGATGGTGATGACCTTGTAAGGCCCTTTTGTACACCACATCTCGTCAAGATCGTTCGATGCTTCTTGTGAGAAGATCTCTGCGTATGACTCAAAGTCTTCCTCTGGTGGCTCATCACCCTCGACATGGCCGTTCCATTCACAGAGAACCGGCGCGGGGTCGAGGTTCGACAGTGTCAGGCACGCCTCTGGTGAGAGGTAAGAGCCATCAGTGGGTCCATCCTTGTCAGGATTTTTGCCCTTGAGTGGGTCATATCCGATAATCTGCATGAACTCGTCTCTCGTCATCCTTTTGCCAGAATATGGGTGGACCCATTCTTTTGCCTCCTGGATGGTACTGTGGTACCCAAAGGTGAGGCGGCATACCGCACCGTGGCATGCCCACAGTCGCTTCTTGGGACCAACATTCTTAGGCTTCATTGTTCGATGACGGTAAAAGTGGTGGACGAGAGCGATGTCTGTTGTTGGGTCACCCTTGACTCCAATATACATCGAGGGTGCCTCATGCTCCTTGGGAGGAGAATGGATTAGCATCCCCCTGTATTCATGTTGTCGCATGGTTGCGATCGAATACTCTGACGCAAGTGCTCCTGCCTCGAGTACGAGGGTAATATGAGCTGAATTGTTGAAGCACATGTCAATAAGAGGGTGATAATCGAATCCCTTCTCAGGTTTGAGCTTCTTTGTGGGATTCCCTGCGGGCACCGGCGCTCGATCCATATTTCCCCAGTTGAATACCACTAGGTTTAGCGATACGCTGTCTGGGTTTGAGCCTTCAATGTATTCTCTCTCCTCGTTAACACCGGCCATCCTATTGCGAACTATCTCGTAATGTGCGTCGAGCACCAGTTTGTCTTCGTAGCCAGTAAGAGAGAGAAAAGAAGCCGGGTGGCTTGTTCTAGAGTACTTGATATTGATGTGACTCTTGTTAATGCTCTTGTATTCCTCCAGGGTTGGAGCCTCTGTGGAGCTGTCATACGTATTCGGAGGATTGTTCCTAATATCATCAAGGCTGCATGGATCAACGCCTGGATGGTCCTCCTCGAACAGATTTCTTGCGTGGTCGCAATACATGTTGATTTTCTGGACTGCCAAATCTACGTCCTCATGTGTGAGGATGGCCTCGTATAAAAACTGACGCTCTTCTGAGGTCATTCCTGCTCTCACTTTAGAGGTCTCGAGGCAATCGATTGGCAAGACGCACTCGCACATTCGTTGTTTACCCTGTGGGGTAAGTCGACAGTCTGCACATACAATCGTACCACAGGAATAGCAAAAATAGCCTGTAGGCTGTTTGCAGAGATCGCAGAGAGGCTTGTCTGGTCGAGGCAACATCCGTATCCTTTGGTTAAGGCTCATGGCTGTCCTGCGTACTCCTACAAATCTCTCCTTGGTAGGAGGTGCAGAGGAGGAAGATGCCGAATCTCTGGGTCTGTCCCACTCCTCTTCGTCATGAGCCTCAGAATCCTTGATCATGAGTGGACTTCGGATTTTTCGATTCCATCGACTAACCCAGATTCTCTCTTGCATTTCCTGTTGCATAGCCGGGTTAGACGATGACTTCGAGATTCGGTGCTTGCGATTTTCTCGAAGTCGAGCGCTGATGCGCTCATGTTCTCTTACGAGATCTTCCTCATCAGCAGGTTCCTCGTATTCGAGGTTGAGCTTGCTTCTGTTGACTCGATAATAAGTTTCTGTTTCAGGATCGAAGAGAACTAGGAATTTTTCCTTCTCCTTTTTAGGAGATTTTGGTTTCCTTGGCTCTTCGTCTGAACTCTGAACATATTCTGTTTCAGGCTTTGGTTGGTCAAGTTTGACCTTCTCAAGTTTCTCTGTGATCTCTTCCGTGGGAGATTCTTTCTTCTCCTCTGACGCTGCAGGTGCAGAGTTCGTCTTGTGAGACGGATTAACATCAACTCGGAGTTCTGAGGATGACGAAGATTTTGAGCTCTTTTCGCTCTTTTCGCTTGATGCCGACTCAACGTCTGATTCTTCGTCACAATCCTGGTTAGGATCTGGTTCCTCAGGTTCCGTCTCTGTTCCAGAAGATTCTTCCTTGGGAGGAACTACGTTGGCAGAAGTATCCTGAACAGGTTCTGGAGGTTTGTGACCTGTCGTTATCTTAAGAACTTCAGTGGCGCTTCTGGTGCCGTCGGAGTTCCAGAGCTGTCCCATAAGACTGTCCGGATCCTTGTCTGCCTCGGCCTGCCGGGCGAGCTTGGATCTCGGATGGATCTCCTTTGCAGTAGTCTCCGTTTTCGGAGGTACCTCACCTGCAGAAGCGGTTTGCTCCAGGTTTGGAGCTGTGTCAGCCTCTGTATTTGGCAGAGAGAAAGACTTCTTGTGAGAAGATCTAGCCTTGGGAGGCTCTGGAGGCAGATTTCGCTTTGACACCTTCCGAAGTGTCGATTCGATCTCTTGGCCGTAATTTGCGCACCATTTCTTCGACTCGTAAGTCGCTGACGGCATCTGTTCGGAGCAGTGGTCTGCCCACCATGGTCCGATGCTCTTGAGCTCATCGTATTGCGATGATACCCAGAGTGTTTCAGAGGGTGCAAATACGGCGCTAAGAGTACGGGCATGCACTACCTCTGGTGTAGCAAACATCCCTGCTTGCGACTGCCACATGTTTGTGACTTCGTTCACTACGTTATTTGCGTCGAATACTAGAAGCAGTGCCTTGTTGGCACGCAACAGGGTCGGATTAGGATTCGCCAGGTCTAGCGTTGAAAACTGAACAGTGTCCCTGTTGGAACGACTGTTTTCATTCACGAGAGCTTGAAGACCTGGTGATGTAACCACCTGCGATAGGAGGTTTGATGGTACCAGACCGTGCCTCAGGATTGAGGATAATGCCTGTAGGTCCGTGGCATGCATGATGTAACAAGGGCTGTTCTGTCGAACAAAATCCTCCATGCCTACGGGTCTCGGCGCGTTAGTGGAGAGACGCTGTGCACGGGACTGCACTGGATTGCTGCCCGTTGCCATGAAGTCTGAGATGGTCATGTGTGACCTTGGCCTCTCTTCTTCAGGATCTGGTTCTTCAACTCTTGGTAGAGTTCGTCGTGAACCGTGTCCTCCCACTGCCGAGAGAAAAACTTTGGTCATGGTCAGCACATTTGCATCCGGTGGGATGGTAACGGCGGCATCTGTGGTTTCGGCCTTGCCATCTTGGTTATAAACCATAGTGACCACGAACCTGGACTTAGTGTTGAGGAGGACACCAAGCGCGATCTCTTGCGGTGTATACTGTGCGAGCTGTGAATCGGCCAACTTGGACATGTCCAGAAGATAATTGTGTTGGCCAGCAAAGAGATCTTGGCGCTGGTTCTGAAGGTGTCTTGTTGAGTGTGCCAACCACCTTCCGACTCTGTTGGTCTTGGAAAGAATGTGGAAGCACATCTCTGGTGAGAGACCTGTTACATCTGCCAGTTTTGGCACTGAGGAGGAATAGTCATATTCTCCGGATCCATCAAGGCTCACACATTGTTCTACCTCCGGTGGGAGGCCTGTCTGAAGGTGATGTGCAAGCATCGTACAAAACTGGCGTGGATCACGAGCGTGATTACCGACGTTGTTATCCCAGTATACAAGGGGACTGTTGTCCCATGGTCCTTGAAGGACTCCTTCGTAGAGCCTGACTCCATGTCTGGAGATTGGAGTGAGCCTTGCTCGACTCGCATGGCCACATCGTGAGATCAGTTCAGCAAGATCTCTTGGATGCGGATTGAACACCTGTTGGTGACCCATGTAAATGTATGGAGGCTCGTGATTTTTCTCACGTTTGTGAAATCGGTGTCCACCGTGTTCGGTGTGTCGACGTGATGCTTCCCGACGAGACTCGGGGTACGAGCTATCCATGTGTGGATGTCGCTCATGGTACGCCTGTACTGCCCTGGGTAGGGCGTGTCCATCACGGCTACGGAAGTTTGATCGTGTGCTCATTACGGCACGATGACCAAACAGGATCAGGAGTGCTTGGTTAGCTCAAAAGGCTGATTGCTGTGAGGCTCGAGGCTGAAAGCGGCTGCGGATGATACAGAACATATAGTTCTCATGAACATGTCCGATCTTGATGAAAACGCAGCCTGCAGACACAAATTTTCTTTTAGACGGAAAACAGTCTAAATAGAAAATCCAGCACATGGTTGTGCTACCAGCAAACAAGACTACCACCATGTTCCTTGGCAGTAAAATAATCGGTAAATCTCTGTTGAGACATCAATTCCAAGGAAGGCTACCGCTGTAGCGGCATTCTTAAGGTTGTCTATGATCCACCGAACAGTGAAAGCTTTATGTTGAAGAAGTTCACGGAAGGGTGGATGAATGTCTGTTTCTGGTAAATTTCCTGTTTCCAGAGCCTTGATAAGCTCATCAGGTTGCGCCGAATGCTTTGTTAATGCATCAGCTAGGCAGTACTTCGAGCTTACATGAGCTAGGTCATCTAAAGATCCAGAGTTGGATTCCTTACGAAGCATCTGTATAAGATGGTGAGTTTCCTTCTGCTCTGGAAGGTGTGTCGTGCCTGCTGTTGTCACAAGATTGTTCGCATCTGTTCTGATATGTATAGGTACGGTCTCTGATGAGAGATCTGCCCAAAGTCCCTTGAGGAACAGGCAGGTACCAAAGCAACGCATCAGTGCGTTAAGCTCTGCCACTGTTGTGGACATTGTGGTTGTCGTAATCTTGTGAGACTCATAATCCACCAGGCTACCTCTCGAGGATGTTTCCTTAATAGAGGATTCAGAGAAATCGTTCTTCTTGGAAGAAGCAGCTGCTGCTGATTGTTTCATTCCCTTTAGCTTTGGATTTCGATCTTCAGCAAGGAAAATAACATGTGCTCTCTGAGATGATTTGTCATCATTGTTCCTGTAGGAAGCATCAGGGTAACCGAGGATTCTGAGATTTCCTTTCAGCGGCCAAAAACGCAATTCTACTTCGGTAGACTTCAAAATCCTAACAAGCTTGTTCAATTCTCGAATATCACCGATAGTAGGCTTGGCAGCCTTGCTCGCACACCGACTGAAGCGATAACAGATGTGAGCTTGAGTCCGGCTTTGTAGCCAGTTGATCTGTCCTAAAACACTTCTATAAGCAGTGTGCTGCTGTGGTGTGCATTGTTGCTCATTGTTGAGCTTCTTGTCAAAAACAATTTCTTCTAGAGCTTCAACAGCTAGGTTCTGATTTACTGAGATATGTGCTGGCACTGATGCTGTAGCATCCTTCCAGACTAATCTCTGTCCTACAAACATGATATCATTCGTGTCTTCAGAACCTACTGCAAATTCCTTTTTGATCGATTCAATCACGGCCTTACGAAAGGTGTCATCACCGGCCATGCACAGGTCATCTACATGCAAACAGACTACTCCATGTACCTGTCTACCCTTGGCATTGTTGCCTGCTATGGGATCTAGGAGATAGTCAATCGCTGATTCCATGGTCTTTGGCTGAGACTTCTTGAGCTCAGCATCTGCTGTTGCAGACTTCTTACCATACAGAACATATGTACAGCGATCCGCACGGGTTGGCACCAGGCCGTAAGACAGGAGTGCCTTATCAACGATGTTCCACCATCTTCGAGGTGCATCGTTAAGTCCATAAGCGGGTTTCTTCATCCTCGCTGCAATGTAGGGAGGATAACCTGCTTCAGGAGGAATCTGACAGATTATGTCTCTCGACTCATCATAGGCTTCACCCTGCAGGAAAGCAGTCTTTAGGTCGATGTGTGTCAGATTCCACAGCTTGTTAGCTGCTAGTTGAATCGCTAAGCGGAAACCTGGGCGACTCGCAGCAGGACTATCAGTTTGCTGAATGTCCTTCTGTCTATCCTGGAAACCTCTCAGGACCCATCGGGCCTTGCACTTAAGGAAGTTTCCGTCCTTGTCTCTTTTTAGAGTCAGGACCCATCGACCAGTGACATAATTTCGGATGTTTCCGAGTTTCCGTGTATCGACGAGCTCAAAGACATCATTGTCTAGCCAGCTCTGATATTCTGCTGCTTTCGCTTCATCAAACTGTTTCTTCATCTCACGCTTTTCCTTGGCGGTTGCCTCCTTCCGTTGTGCCTTCTGGGTCAGATTCGCTGAGTTCCTGGGGGAACTTAGGGATAAGGCCTTGTCCTCTTCCGTGAGAAGATCGTACTCTTCACGAATGTCAGATCGGAACCTTTTGGTGGGTTTATACCGTGTTCGGTCTGACCTCACTCTTGATGTTACCTCTCTGATGTCTACGGGTCCGCCATGCATGTACCGAGGCATGGAGAAAGAACCTGTGTTACTGCACAGTTTCTGTTCTTCTGTGAGAAGGATCCAGTCCTTCTCATCTACGACCAGGTCACCTTCCTCATCAGAGTAATACCTTGTGTCTTCTGACTCGGCATCGCTCTCCGGTTCTGGTGAACCAGAAGTGTGAGGAGGAGCGGACGGTTGTCCGGGGTCGTCTGGGACCAGTTCTTCTTCAGTGTCTTCTTCATCTTGTTGTAACGGAAGAATGGGTCCCTGTGGATGTGCCTTCGGTTTAGGTTTTGGTGTCGGCACCTGTGAAGGTGATTTCTGTTTGTGCGGCGAAACTTTCCTTTCCGATGAAGACCTTGGCGACACATCACCCCCCAGACGCCGAGGAGACGGAACGCGAGGAGGCGGATGCACGCGAGGCTTAGCCCGAGCAGGAGCCACGGGCTCATCGGAGGAAACGGCCGGTAGTCGCGGTGGAGGTATGGGAGGAGGAGGACGCGACGGCGGCGTGCCGGGAGGCATCGGCTGATCTGGTTCCGGCATAGAAACATCGTCAGATGTGATCCGTGAGCGATTAGTGCTCATTGGTTCTGACGGGTCTGACGGCGAAACCTCTTCGTCCGACATGATTACATCCGGCGGTGTTCGCACGGACGGTGAAGTCTTGCCGCCTGTCATCTGGAATAGCACCCCCGAGAAGGTTGATGGGTGTACCTTGTTCCAGGAAACCTGGTGCGGCAAGCAACACGTCATAGTCGAATTGGGCTTCTTCTTGTTCCAAAAGACAAGAACGCCATCAGTTACACTGGTGAGTGCTTTGACTGTTCCAAATGTACCTCTGTATAGAGTACACTGTTCGAAACCAGACCCTGGTAAGAGTCTTGATCTAAGGCGAGTAATGTCTGACACCAAGGCATCAAGGGACGGTGATGGTTTGGAATGATGCAATGGTAATTCAGTTTTACTCGATAAAGAATTTACTCTAGCAACAAGTGATCTGATTTTCGGATCTTGCAGGAGTTTTGAATCCTTGAGAGGATTTGTTGTCAAAGTGAATACTCCTGATCAAGAAGTTCCGAAAGTCCCTGGAGGCATTCATCTCCAGAGTATTCTAGTATGTCTGTGACCAAAGACAGATGAGATGCATACGCATCTCGCTTCAGGAATCTTGCCAAACACGAGGCAAAGGTCTCACAGAATTCATAAGGATACACTTGTGCGAGTTTCGTTTTAAGACCGTAGCCTTGAATACCCTTTTCGTCTCCTGGTGGAGATGTTGGAGATTTCGTTTTGGCAGAATGCCTCTGGAGAGGAATTAAAACTTGCGGTGGCAAGTTGTGCATAAAAATCGAGGATTTCGATTCATAGTATCCTGTTGGATCTTTCATGCCATAGGCCTGTAGGTTACAGACCTCATAGCTGATCTTATGATTAGAAAACAGGCGTTTTGCTTCTGGTGAAGACCAGAGCCTGCTGTAGTATGGGTTCTCAAGAACAAAGTAACGTCCGAGCTTCATTTGGTGGTCTGCGACCGATTCACAGAATTTTAAAACAGAAAGTCTCTTGGCAGAGCCTTTCTTCCACTGTGAGTACCAGCTAGACCACTGAGAATGGTCCGGTGACATAACAATAATAGTAGGTTCTTGTTCCTTGATGATCCTAAGAAGATTGGAGCGACCTTGCGGTTGCTCAAGATCTAGACCGCTACGCAAATCGACTGGCTGACCTACTCGCAGACCTGACAGGGCAGCTTTGTGACTCATGCGGGGAGATCCGCCGTAGAGTTCTAGGAAGTCAATCTTCCCAGTGCTGGTGACCTGCCAGTGACACTCTTGATGTGGAACCGTTAGGTCTGTCGACTGCAGGGAAGCATCGAAGGTGACCATGCAACTTGCGTGGTCAGAACCTTCTGACGTCAGAGTTTCCTCATCAGGCGCGAGAGGAATCTCCACATCAGATGTTATGTCATAATTTTTCCTCAGTTTTGAGATATTGACGCGGACGATGCGTGTTCCAAGATCCACACCTACCATGGATCCTCCGAGTTCGGAGATCACCTTTCCTTTTAGCCAAGATCCATGTTTGGACCCAGTGGATCCAATCTTAGACTTATCTTCTGACCAGTAGAAAACCTTATCTCCCAAAGAGAAAGGTCCTTGGGTCATTGACAGTCTGGCTGCAAGATCTCTGCGCAGATCATCAGATTGGCGTGCCTCTTGGTAAGCCCTGTTGGCAAGCTCCTTAATGGCTCTCGCAGTGACTTCCGTATCAGTTGGATTACCTGTCAACTGATTGGGATCAGCGTTCTCTGGTGTTATAACATCTCGAGGACGCCTTCCAAAGGCCATTTCTAAAGGAGTAACTCCTCCGTAGGTAATCGAAGAGTTTCTTGCCAAACATGCTTGGCGAACGAGGTTGCCATACTTCATGGTGATTCCGTTATACTGCGGGTCACCATCCTTCAGGATCTGAAGTATGAGCTTAATCTGATGCTTCAGCAATCTTACAGCAGCTTCGGCCCTGTTGGGCCATGGTGTTCCAGGTCCTGTTGCCACAGGCTTGATATTCTGCCGATTGTAATAAGCCTCCATTTTTGGAGTCATGAATGCTTGATCTCCAACTACAACCTTTGGGTTGATCTGAAATTTCTCAAAGTAGTCATTCATAATCGACATTGTAGTATGTTCTTCTTTATCCTGGACTACTTCGGCAGTCAACAAGTTTGTTGCTCCATCATAGAGAATAAGAAATACTAAGCGACTATCCTTGCCGGGAATTGGAAGCTCACCGTGATCTACGAAGGTGAGATCACCGAAAGTCTCTGATCTTAAACCAGAAATCTTCGCTCTTGAAGGAGCTCTCACATGTTCCTGGCAGGCTGAACACTTTTTGACCAGTTGGTCATATAGCTCGTATATCTCCTTTGGGATCTGTAAGGCTTTTGTGCGTCGCTTGAACTGATCCGTACTCATATGACGGTGCTTAAGGTGAAGCTTATAGAGTTCTACAGGGTCCTTAAGCTTCTCATGAATCCTGCGAAGAGCAATGGGAAGAGATGGCGATGGTTCTGCGACAATCTCTTCACCTGTAGGTGAGTCTGTACCAGGAGCCGGGTATTCTCTTGACTCAAGTGGTCTTACCTCCGTCCCGTCATCAGCTCCTGGGACCTTAGACTTCTCTTCAACATGAGGTTTAACCGCATATTTGCGGGATTTCTTCAGAAGGTTTTTAAGACCCTTTGGAGTCTTTATCTTCGCAGGTGGGACCTCAAGTCTTTCTTCTTCTGGAGGTTCATGTGGTGCAGAGGATTCTGCAGGTTTGTCCCTAGAGCCTGATGATGGTTCCGCTGGTCCGGAAGGCTCAGGAGCATCACCAGATGGTTCTGGTGGATCAAGTTTCTTGGCAGATGATTCTGCCGGATCAGATGGAAGAGGCTTCTTTTTACCTGAAATCCTCTTCGGTGGTGAATCAGCTGCTCCCTCAGGTGCTTTGTCGCAACCCTTGAGGTACGTGTGAGCCCTTTTCTGTCCGGCACAGGCTGGACAGCGACCTTCCGGTATCCTAGTATAAGGCTTATTGGCTCCTAGAGCAGTCTCCGTCGCACTGAACGACGTACCTGACTTAGGAAGATACTTCCTGGTGGAAGTAAAGCCTAGAAGGTCCAATACCAAATGGTTATTGGTACTAATCGGAAGAGGGGTTTTATATAAACCGAAAGCTTCACACGTTGCTAGGTCAGCTGTGGGACTACACTCGAGGGTCATTCTTAGATTCCTCATCTGTTCGATGGAGAACAAAATGGGGACTCTCCCCTGATCCAGAACTTCTATGGTTGTATCTCTTCTTGGAGTTGTGTTGAACCATAGAGTTACACGCTCCTTGATAAGAGCTGGTTCACTATCTGCGAAAGAGAACTTCGTGTTCGAAGGTGAGAAAGTGAAATCAATCATGCCTGGGGCACGTTGCTTCACGGCCTTGATAAGCCTGTTCACCGCATAGCGGGAACCCATAGCCCTAGTACAACCAGAGTCACGTATGACAAAGGTAGGGCTCTTATCAAGATTGATCCGCTCTGTGAGAGCAGATAGGACGGTGTGCTGCAACGGAAACACTGCTGTTGCAGTCTCCACACCTTGACCCTCGGATGGTTCAGAGACCTGGGGCACGTAACTCACTGATGAGTTGAACACGGGTTCTTGGTGCGCGCTCGGATCTGTGCCTCTACCTGATGATCCTGCTTGATTTCTTTTCTTCTTTCTCCGTGTTTTT
>CAJNDT010002854.1:0-27569 GCA_905221615.1 Symbiodinium sp. CCMP2592
AGCAGTAGCAGTAGCAGTAGCAGTAGCAGTAGCAGTAGCAGTAGCAGTACAGTAGCAGTAGCAGTAGCAGTAGCAGTAGCAGTAGCAGTAGCAGTAGCAGTAGTAGTAGTAGTAGTAGTAGTAGTAGTAGTAGTAGTAGTAGTAGTAGTAGTAGTAGTAGTAGTAGTAGTGGTAGTGGTGATACTAGTACTACTAGTCATAATGGTAGTGGTAGTTGGTGCTGGTGCAGGTGTTGTTGCTGTTGCTTTTGCTTTGCTGGCTGGTGGTTGGCGGTTGATCGTTGGTGCTGGCGCTGGTGGTGGCAAAAGCAGTAGTTGCAGCAGCGGCAATAGGATTGAATCCAGTGCTCCTGCAACCCACAGTTGCTGTCAAGAGCCGTGTGTTGTCAAGACGAGCGGCGCTTCCACTTCGAGACACAACATGCAGTAATGCGAAGCACTTTTCAATTTCTTGACTGTTCTTGAAAGCCCTTTACAACTTCAAAGCTCCGCCCCCTCTTAAGGCTGAGACTGTACCAAGCAATCAGTAGGCTACACGACAACTAAAGTTTGACTACAGATTCAACTCCAGGTCGGCCTGGATTTTCGTACACCTACATGTGCCGAAATCTACGCATCGAGAATTGCGGTTTATCGTGTGCCCCGTGCCTGCGCTCTTGCTGCCGATACGAGGGCGCCGTTGCTTGGTCGGGCGTGGGGGTCGCGCACATTTCCTGGTAGTCTGGCACATGGCAGATGTTCCAAAGTATCAGCCCTTCTAAAGCAAGACTCAGGGCACTAATACATAAGACATGATCTGTATTGACGTAACAAGCGTTGGCATTGACATCTTGAGCAACATCCCTCAACTGCTTGATCCAAGACCTCCTTACAGCCAAGCTGGACATTTGAGCATTGAATCATGTGCAAACCATTTTAACCAGCAGGCTCATTGTCTCTCTTTGGGATAACTTTCGTCTATCAGGCCTGCCCTGTCTGTTCTAAGCCGTTGTGTTTCTGGTGGCGATGATGATGATGATGACGTAGGCTGCGGTTCGGCCTTCTTCTAAGGAATGGCCTGGCACATGGTGTGGTGTACATAGAGATTGTGCCAGATTGCCCTAAACCCAAACGCTGACTCCAATGCAGCCTTCGGATGGGTGTGATGTCCATATCTCGTGGCACAACGTCTCATATTTCCATACAGAAATGGGCATGCGACGTGTGTCTGGGAAGCAACTCACCACAGCCCTGGCCTGCATCGAGCTTCCCCGATTTGGAGTGTCTGTGAGGAGGCGTCTACGCCCGTCGGATGGGTCCTTGGGGCTTTAGGGTCGAGGCTTTCTGGTCTTTGAGTTGAGGACTTCGTGCTTAGGGGTATAAGCAGCTTTAGGCGTTGGGGTCAGGTGCTTAGGCGGTAAGGTTCGGGGGGCTTTGGGGTTAGCGGTTTGGTGGAGCAACTAACCATAATCTGGAGGTGCACACTGCGTTCAAAGTATCCTAGCTACGGTCGGAAACTCAATTCGCTTCTAGACGGTGCTGCCACCCCAACCGCAGGAATAAGTGTCGTGCTCATGAATATCCACATCCTGATCGTGCATCCCTTGCACCAGATCATGTTGTAAACCCAGGCATGTTCCAGCGGCAGGCCTTTAGTGACAACCATGTTCAAAGCGCGTTCCATGCATGGCCAACGCGGATAAACATACGGCTTGGATGCGAAGTGGTTACGAAAGGGGTGTGAATTCAAGCCGACTTGAGTGGGCGAAGACCCGCTTGGCATGAGCTTTGCCCAGGCCTAGGCTGTGTTCAAGCTGCTAATTTTTCATCATTGCATAGCCAGAAAGTCAGATCGCATCCCGGAGAACCTGTTGAAGGCTACGTACCCCGGTTGTATAAGGAAATCATACGTGGCGGACAGGAGCCCTACAACACGGCTTGCTTGATTCTACCTTTGTTCGTGCAATGGTTAGTAACGGTTAGTATTTCATCCGCGCTGCGACAACGACGACGACCAGTACTGCTTCTACTACCACCACTTTTCTGCGATAATTGCTAATTACTGCTACTCTTGTCCATTTTGATGTACTTTGCTTCTCACGATGTGTTTGGCTGTGCGACCTCGAGCCCCTCCATCTCTTGAGTCGCGGTGCTGTGTTTCCACATCCGCGAAGCCGAAGTCGAAAAAGTTCGTCTGTACCGGCAGGGAGGAGTCGACACCTGAGCTGCGTCAGATTCCAGCCTCTGAGAGTCTGGGACCGCGGCCGGCAATTTGCCTGTTTCCTGGCAGTCATGCTGAGGGGATTTACTGATTCATTTACTAGTCCAGGGCGCTCTGGTGTTTTGGGTCCATGCAGGCCGTGCCTGCGCATTTCCAGACGAAAACGGTGATCGAGCAAAGGTGGGCATGTGGCCGGACGGATGAGAAGATGAAGGAGGAGGAGCAGGAGAAAAGGGGAGAAGCAGCAGAAGAACCGGTGCGAGCTGTGCGCTTCATACCCGTCACATTTGAGAGCTGATAAGAAAGATGCTGATCCGCTACTATAGGGGCCTCAATAACTGTCAGTAATATTGTGGGGGGTTGCTTTTTCTAGGTATAGTAGAATATACCCCGCGAAACACTCTTCTGTTCATGCAGAACCCTACATTAAACCCTTATAGTTGCTCTTATAGTAACCCTTATGGACCCCTTTAAACGAACCCTACTCCAATCATTAAGGCTCCTACCATTTAGTAAGCCCCCGGCTGTAGGCAAGACTTCCAGTGAGGAGCGCCGAACCCGCAGTCTCTCCGCGTCTGCCAGAATTGGGAGTGGCTTAGGGTTTAGGGCTGGGTGTTTTAGGGTTTAGGGTTTAGGGCTGGGTGTTTAGGGTTTAGGGGATTTCGGGGATTTCGGATCGTAATTAGGTGATTGATTGAGGGATTTTGGGTTTCGGGTTTGACTGTTTGAGGACTTCTTTCGGGTTCAGCGTTTACCGACAGGACTGAACGCCACAGCTGATTGCAAATTTCAGTCTCCCATTGGACCCACCTAATTCCCAAAGAAGCATATCCAACTCTAACTTGCGGCAGTGCACCGAACATCCTTCACGGCCGTAATCCCCTAACCGCAAGGGTCCACAGTCTGCCTCAGATGACTCGCGTGCGACGGGCTGATGCCGCTAAAGGATGAACAGGAGTTCACCTCCAAGTCAGTCGTGTCTCGATGTCGTGACATTCTGTGCTTGTCAAGTTCTGGGCTGCCGGGTGAAAGGCGCTTGGTTCACGATCCTATACGGGATTGGGAGCCTAAACCGCAAGCCGCACAATGACAAAGTGACTACCACCCTGGTGTCCAAAAACGCTCAGCTTTATCCTGGTCGCGCTTGGTGTGCAAAGTGCAAAGAAGATGCTGCTCTGTAACATCGAGAAGACCGAAGCATGAGATAAGATTCGATAAGACCCCGAACCCTGAATTTAACTCCGTCAACACAACAGGAACAGGAATAGCTTTGATATGAAGTCCTGACCTGAAGTTCGCAAATTAAGGCCCCGCCGAACTGGCTTTCCGGATCAGGGCTTCGTTTAGGGTTTTGGGTTTAGTTCAGCGTTTTAGGGTTCGGCGATTGCACAAAGGTCAACAACGGCAGCAAGACCAAGAACCACAGGCAGCATCCGCGCTTCAACAGCCAGCGATTCGACGCTTCTTGGCAAGACGGAGAATCCTACTCTGAGGCCTGCGCCCCTGCAACAGCATGCAAACCCCACTACAGGGAACTCCAAAGAAAGTTGGAATATGGTTTCATGGTAGGATACCCTATAATTTATCATAGAAGGGTTAGGATAATCATATTCCAACTTTCTGGCTTTTACATTAATGAGCAACCATGCCACAGAAGTCCCAGATCATGATTCCTCTCAAAACAGAACACCGCGAGAGAACCTGGAAGAAGAACAGAGGTCCCAAAGCACGTGCTTTTGTACTCTGAGCCGTGACATGCTAATTCCTTGAATCCCAGCATTCTCGACCCCAAATTGCCTTGGCTGAAGACCGAATTCCGTGAACACTACATGCCAGCCTACATAACCGAAACACCGAACAAGTGCAAAGTCTAACCCCCATGCCCCGGCCTTCTCCTTTTTAGGGCCTCGGATTCGCTGTTGAAGGTTCCGCAGACTGGGCACCTCAGATTTGCCAAGGATGCCGGGTGTGCAGAGCTTTGCCTGGGTGCCCTCATTGTCACTGAGGGTAATATCGAGGCCGCACAATAAGTTTTTGTGTCCCCTTTATTGCCGCGATATGTCTGTACATATATATATATATATATATAATTATACTTAAATAAATAATCTATATATATATATATATATATAAATAGTCTATATATATATAACCATAACCGTAAGTAAAATTGTAAATGAATAAATGTATATACATATGTATATATATATATACATACGTATACATATACACATAGGTATACCTTTATCTAATCCCCCAATCCACAGCGAAGTTGTCAGGCCTACATAGGGTTCGGGGACCCCTGATTCTAAGGCGCCAACATGATTAGAACTGGGGTTAGTGAGGGCTCAAGATCTCTGACCCTTACTCATGATCCTGGGCTCATGCATTCATAAACCTAAGCGATGCACCAAAATTCCAGATTTCGAACTTAAACACCCAATCGCTCACCCGAAGCTCGAAGCAACGACGCCCTGGACACCGAAACCCAAATAGGTAAGCCCAAACAGCCGAAACTCCCAAACCCCGAAACCCTGAGACGCACCTCAACCTTCGCAAAGCTCAAAGCAGCGGGCGAGCTCCTGTTTGCGCTTGGAGCTGAGTTGGTTATTGCGGTTTAGAGGATTTGTGGTGTGGGGCCTACCGCTCAAGGCTCAGAGTGAAGGGTTTCCTCCTCTAGGGTAGGTTGAACTGCACACTGTATCGGAGGTCATGTTAAGATGGTAATGGTGTGCTCCTTGCCAGCGGCAGGTTGTATTTCACAATGGGGTAGTACATGCTGATCGGCAAGTAAGTCGGGTCATGCACACGTATGCTTGAAGGCATGGACGACAAGTCATAATTCGTTCTGGCACAGCACACTACAGTAGATGGTAAGGAACCGGCAGCAAGGTATAATGCAACAATATTTGCAGAACCAACAATGTGATGTAAAGTACCACTTCTACTGAGAATAGCGTCAAGGGCACCTGTGAAGGATAAAGTATGAACTGCATTGTGAAAAGACTGGGTAGCAGAAGCATGCAAATTGTATGTCGCGTGTGCTTATGTGCATCACGCCTAGGCCCGAAACGGCTGAGTTCAACCCCCAAACCTGAACCCTAAGACCCCAAACCCCTAATAAGCTCGGACACTGCATAGCATAAGAGGTCCGAACACTTCTTAGCGAATCCCCTTTAGACTCTAACTTTAGACCATACATTTACTACTCTATCATATACCAAGGCACGATTCTAGGTTTTGTAGGCCCCTGTATGAACTAGGGACTTCGACGATCATCCCATCCTCCGGCGGCCGTACGTAGCCGGGCCTACTTCTCGGTCACGGTCCCTGCAAAAAAGGATTCTCTTGATTTGGAGTGTTGAAGATTTCGTAATCTAGGCTTTTGCACAGAAGGTTCAAGGCTTCAGGCGTCGGGTTTAAGACTTTTTGGCTTGGGCTTGACCGTGGGGTTTGCACCTTCTGCGAAGATGGAGGGTTTGTGAATTTTGGAAAAGCAGCTGCCCAGGCTTTTTCTGCCTCAGACGGGTTTTCGGCTGGCAGGCAGGTCTGGGGAAACCGTTTACCAGAAGCTTTGCAGAACCCTTCCGAAGTCTGGATCAGTGGTCAGTGGGGCTCTCATAGTTCATGGTGCTATGGCGTGTTCTTGCTCCAAATCGTTCAAGTCTTTGTTCGGGCAGTGCAGGGTGCCCAGGGTGCCCTCGCTCATGTGCAAGCCAAACCCGTAGAACCTCTACGGAACCTCTTTGCAAACCTTACGACTGGCTCCCGGTAGAGCCCGTCCCATCCCAGAAACCCGAAACTGCACCTAAGGCCTCAACAAACCGCTCAAGCCGCAAACCCAACCCCCTATGTTCCGAAAGCACCAAAACCTGCAGACAGCAGCACCTCTACAACAAGCTCTAAATCTCAATCGGGTACCCCAAAAGGGGCTCTGGACATTCGGATCCCTGATTTGCAAGGGCTCCTAAATTTCAGCCTCGCCCTCCCTGCCGTAAACTCAATATCACCTTGCGAAACCTTACACCTCCAACCCATCATGAGACTCCAAATCAGCAACCTTGCTTTTCAGAAACCCTGAACCCTACTAAACCTTAAGCCCTGAACCCTCAACCCTAAACCCCAAACAGCAAAACCCACCTCCCCCCCTTTTCGGAGCCTGGAAAGATTCTCTGAAGTCAGGGAGGGCATTGGTTGCAGCATTAAGCGGCTTTCCGACTCCTAGCAGCCAGGGAGAGGAGTTGGGGCTTAAGGGGCGAGTCAGGCCCTCCGGGCATTAAGCCCACCAGCAGGCGGGCTTTAGACACAGTAGCTTCTTGAGGTCGTATACGGGCCTTCATATGCTTTTGCCAGGGTTTTGTAGGGCTTTAGGGGTCGATGGGAATTAATTACGCCGGTTTACGCAGAGCTTTGTACAGGTGCTTTTGGAGGTTGTTGGGCTTGGGTTTAAGGTTAGTGTTCAGGGCTCTTTGAGGTTGAAGCTTCTGGGAATGGGCTTCAGGGTTTCGAGTTCATGGTCTATCGTTCAGGTTCCTGAAACGGGCTTCAGGTTTAGGTCAGGTAGCTGTACGGGCTTAGGGTGCGATGCTGAACTGTTCAAAGCTTGAGCTTTGCCTGGGATTGCGTGTCTACTGGGCAAGTTCAAAAACTGAGGGACCCGAGGTAAATGCTCCCGAACATCCGGATACTTGTCACTCTCGTAGCACATGTTTTGTGTATAACCTCTCAACTCTCTTCCTCAAGCCAAGAGTGGTACAAGCATTTTGTTGATCATTTCTCCCCACCGAGACGTCATAATCATCGAGAGTTCCGAAAGGCTTCCCATCTGACCCCCTCGCAACATGGACCCAAAAGTCAGCGGTAAAGGGGTGAGGTTTAGTCCGCTGGTCGGTTGGACGGTTGGCTGCTTGATTTGGTACATCGATTGGTCGGGAGATATGATATTGTTGGGTTGGTTGGGCGGTTGGTTGGTTGTTGCTGTTGCGATGGCTCTTGTTGTTGTTGCTGCCATTGTTGCCGCTTTTTGTAATTGTCGTCAATCTTAAGGCGCATGAGGGCGACACTGCTTGCCATGGGGGATGGTTGGGATGGACAGGTGAGGTGTTCTGCAGCGGGGGCGCGCATGGGCCAGGTGGCAGGCGTCATCGTCACCGTCGACGTGGTCGCTGTAAGCCCAAAACCCAGGAGCCCATGCCCTGTGTCTGTATCAGTTCCCAACTAGACGAGGTGAGCTCACGTAGTGGTGAAAATTTATGAAACTGCATAGAATCTTAACAAATCAACAACTGCCAGTGCAGGCCCCGATTTCTTGTCCTGACGGAAAAGGAGCGTTGAGTTCACCCGTGATCTGGCCTCATCAGAACTTTCACGCTAGACCCTGAACCCACAAACCAATAACATAAAACCCTCGTCCCTAGACCGAAAGACTGCAGACCTCTGGACCCCGAAGCCCCAAACCCCGGGCAGTTAGCTTCGACGGGTGCTTGCGCGAAGAAACCAAAGTGGGACTCACTAGTCAGAAGAAGACCTATCATCTAATTGGCCAAGGGCTTCTTTGGGTTTTTATAGGGAATCTTAGTCGGATTTTTCTCCGCCGACTGTGTGAAGGGAGGGCGAAGGCCGTTTTCCAGAGGTCCCGCATGCCGAAGCTGAATTCGTTGAAAGACTCGGGTGGAAATCTTGCCGTGCTACCACCACAGTGACAGACAGTCTCAGTCCCCTCGAAGTTGCCATTCTACTCCTCGCTGTTCCTGCGGCTTTGTCGTGCCTTTTCCGCCTCCTGCGGGTTGCCGTCATCAGTTGATCCCGAAACCAGACATATAACTAAAACAGACTCCGGACCAGCGGCCTGACAGGAATTGAAACCCTACATGATGGAAGCCTACCAAGAACACCCCCGGTTCGGGCCCTGAAGCCCTGCACCCAAAATGCCCCCATAAGGCCTAAATCCCGAACGCACCGAAACCAGGCACGCGAGGACCCCCAATAGTATAACGCCGGAAGCCGCAAAGCTTCAGAACCCTGCAACAAAAAATCGCATCCCAGCCCAAAACCCTCAACCCCAAAACCCTAAACCCTAAAACCTCAAAACCCTCACCCCCAAAACATCGAAACCCTAAACCCCCAAACCCGTCAAGCCATAAACCCCTAAACCAGAAGCCCCAGGCTCCTCTGAGATCGAGTGAAACATCGCCAGCCACGCCGGCTCCACCAAGCCGGTCCGCAGCAGACCTCTGGGCTCTTCGGGATTTGGGGATCTAAGGCTCCAGGGTCTGAGGGATTTTTTTTTTTTTAAGTGCAGTGGGGCCTTTTCTGCGAGAGGTCCAGCCGTTAGCCGGAGCTTGGGATTTAAGGCTCTATAGGCTCTATATGGTTTAGCTTCCAGGGATTTAAAGTTCAGGGGGGTTTCCAGAGCTGATTAGGCCTTCGCGCGTAGGTTGCTTTGGCATTTTGGCTTCCGGACGTATTTGTAGGCTGCTTTAGGGTTTTAGAACGCTTCGGCTTTTCAGCTCACGTAGTATTGCTGGGGTCTAGGATCTAGGGCCGCCCCCTGTACGGTCTGGGCGACTGTCGAAGGATTACAAACTCCAGTGCACTCTGAAATGCATTAAAACCATGGAGACGCTGGATTGAACAACTGCAACACTGGCTTGACATAGTGGCTGCCCGAAACATGACACTAGCCGCACTCGGCGAATAGCCATGGCTATCAGCCACCCCGGTCCCCATCCCGCTACTTTGAGAGACATCGCCGCAATCCAGTACTCGAATCCTGAGCTCGATCTTGGCAAGCCCTATGTATAGCCTAACCCCTAAAACCCTGAAGTTCCTACAGCTCCGAAAATCCTGAAGCTCACGGAAGCCAAGATGGCCCACACGTCTTAAAACCAGTATCATGTTAGCACATACCGGGCCTGAAGGATTAGAATGCAACATTTTATCATAAGGCCCCCGAAGACAAAACATTGGAAATGATTCAGGCTTCTACATTATCATCGGCAGCTAGTATCTCCTCAATGATCGCAGAGTGGACAAGGAGATGTATAGTCAGAGGGCTCAAGATGTGGGATGCAGGCAAGATTGCGGATTCCGAACAAGTCTCCTAAGAACAGGAAACCTCAGTTCTAACCCACCTTTCAGGCCTTGATCTGTCCTCACAGCAGAACTCCGCCCGACTCAGCATCCTTAAAGAGACCCCACTCCTCAGCCCTAAACCCTAATATAGGGGCACTAATGAACAGTTAGAATCGGGTTTTGGGGCCCATTATACTGCTAGAATTGATATAATAATCATCAACCCACTAGCAGTAGCTCCCGAAGAGTGCTGTGCACCCGGCAAAGCGTTGCTTTCGTGGGACCCATCGCAAGGCGCAGCTGCACGGAGAGACAGTAGAAAGGCTCCTGGAAGCCGTCATGTCGTAGTAGTAGTAGTAGTAGTAGTAGTAGTAGTAGTAGTAGTAGTAGTAGTAGTAGTAGTAGTAGTAGTAGTAGTAGTTGTAACTGTACATAGTCTGCGGGCTGGCTGTTGTGCTGTATGCTTTTATGCATGCTCTTCTGTAATTCGTATTCATAACATTTTTGGCTCAAGTGAGCACGGCAGTGTGTCGTTGGTAGCTTCTCGTTGCCGCGACGCAATTGCGCGCAGCCCGTCCTGGGCGGACGTTCGACCTGTCACGGTCGTTGGACTTTCTGCTTGGACGGAAAACGAGGGTGCGTGCTGCCCCTTTGGGTTTCCGTTCTCCACAATTGGGGGCTGTTCTGGGAAACGGCCACCCAGGCGGCTGCTGCGCCGCAATCTTTTAACGTGGCCTCGAAGGCGCGCTTGTCGTGCGCCTTGAGGCCGTGGTCCTGTGTGGCACGGGGCTCTCTCCTTCGCTAGGCGACCATGAGCGCTGAGGTCGCAGGTCAGCCGGAAGGAGCCACGTTGCTGAGGTGCATCGAGGATGGGTCAGTGGAGTACCCGGAGAAGATGCCCTTTATGTACTGGCTCCGTTGGCGTAAGGAAACGGGGTCCCGTCCCACCAAGAAGAAGGACGGACGATCCACGACGCTAGCAGATGAACAGCGTCTGTGGAAGGAGACGATGGAATTCCTCTACGACAACTTCGATGCCGAAGAGGAAGAGGAAGAAGATGAAGAGGAAGATGAGGAAGCTCCAGCTGCGGAAGCGGGCCCGGGTGCTCAGGATGGCGATCCGGGCCCCAGCTCTGAAGAGCTTCTGCCGGAGGCCGGGGTACCGGCTCCGCGTCCTGCCGCTGCGCCGGCGGACGTGGCCGAGACGGCGCGCCGTGTTGGTGCGCTTGCTCTCTCGCCGGTGGCCGGCGGCCCGGCCCGTTCCGGGCCTCCCTCGTCTGCTGGGACGGGTGGTCCCGTCACGGCGGAGACCCTGCAGGCGGACCTGCGGGAGCTCTACCGTCCCGACCAGGAACCGGTCGCGGATTACCTGACGCGGGTTTCAAGGCTGGTTGTGGCCTTGAAGGCGCACCAGGCAGAGGTCACGGTGGAGGATCTTGAGAAGATCACTACCAAGGCCACCATCCTTGCCGAGGAATACGGCAAAATGGGAGGTGACTGGCACCCTGCCAGGATGGTGCGGGCCCTGCGCACCAGGTTTACCGTTGCCGCGGTTTCTCTTGGGTCGGAAGACCGAGAGGAGGTCGAGAAGGAGATCTCGTGCCTCGGCGAGCTGATCTTGGCCCTGGGAGGCAAGAGCAGCGGCGATCCCGAGAAGGTTTGGAGCACTCCTTCTTCTGTCCCGGCCCTGGCGGCCCGGACGGGCGCCGTTGCGGAGTCGGGCTCTAAGTCCGGAGCACCGGCGCCTCTCCCGGTGGACCTTCAGCTCGCGATCCCTGAGGATCCGCAACCTGGTCCGGGGGACTCACCCCTGAAGTCCCGCCTTGCGGCTCTGGAGATAGAGCTCGAAGGGCTTAAGAAGGATAAGCCCGGCGAGCCTCACTCCGCCAGCGGCGGAGCCGGAGAGCTCGCTG
This sequence comes from Symbiodinium sp. CCMP2592, assembly GCA_905221615.1. Taxonomy (NCBI): domain Eukaryota; class Dinophyceae; order Suessiales; family Symbiodiniaceae; genus Symbiodinium; species Symbiodinium sp. CCMP2592. Next base: position 11,187 of record CAJNDT010002854.1, read on the forward strand.
CAGCTTTGGCGGCCCAGACCGAGGCGCTCAAGGAGGCCTTGGCGTCTCGCGGAGGTCAGACGTCGATCACGACCGTGAAGACGGACCTCCAATGGCCCTCGCTCACCGACGATCGCTCCGACATCCGGGACGTGGTCCAGTTCTACGAAGAGTTCGAGGACGTCTGTGGCCTTGCCAACAACTGCAAGGGGATGAATTTCCGGGAGAAACTCATCGCCCTTCGTGCTCGCTGCCGCGGCTCGAGGCTTAAGACCTTTACTAACGTGTACAAGGCTGCCTCCAAGACCGGGGAAGTTACTGAGAATCCCCAAGCCGTTTACGAAAGGATCAAGCAGCGGCACCTTGTCTTCGGCGAGAGCCGAGAAGAGAAGGAGATGAGGGTGGACGCGGAGCACGTCGCCCTCACTAAGGGCCGTCTCACAGGGCACCAGTTCGAGCCCCTGTTTGAGGCCTCCATCGCGGAGCTGGAGAGTGTGGGTCTTGGCAAGACAGCGAGGGAGCTCTTCCTAAGCTACTTGCGCAAGATGCCTCCACATCTCCAGAAGGAGATCCGCGGTGATAAGCGGTTGTGGCCTAGCGACGGCGCATCCGCAGGGCTTCGAGGCCCTTCGACCTGGGAAGAAGCGCATAAGGTCGTCCTCGAATATGAGCAGCGTGAGGCTGCGCATCGGGTGACGGCTAATAGCGTGTACGCAGGTTCGACGGAAGACCCAGCCCTGTCCGCCGCGCGGAAGGAGGTCGAGAAGCTGAGGACGGAGCTCAAGGCTTCTAAGGCCGCGGCCAAGGCGGCCGCCTCTTCCACGCTTGCCGCTGGTCCGAAAGGAAATGGAAAAGGTAAGCCTATCTGTTTCCATTTCCGCGACCACGGGAACTGCCCAAAAGGGGACGCGTGCCCTTACTCGCACGACAAGGAGCTCCGCAAAAAGGCCCTCGCGGCCAAGAAGGAGCGGGACGCGTCCACCCTGGCGACAACGCCGGGGAAGGGCAAGGGCAAGGGCAAGGGTGGACCCGGAGGGCAGCCCAAAGGCAAGGCCAAGGCCAAGCCCAAGGCGAAGTCCAAGGCGGGCGCGAAGCCGCCAGGGACTATCTGCCCTTTCTTCAAGAAGAACGGGTCGTGCCGTAAGGGAGCGGACTGTGACATGGTCCATTCGCTTCCCGCCACTGGGGGAGCCGCGTTGCCTTCGAACTGGGCGGCCCCGAGTGGCGCCGGGATGGTGAATCCCTTCGCTACGCTCTCCATCCAGATTGGGAGCGCTGGCACGGTTGTTGCGGCGAACTCCTCCGCTTTCCCGCTTGCCAAGAGCTCGTCGTCGAAGTTCAGCTCGTTGGACGAGCTGCCTCAGGACTGGTGGCACCTCTGCGAGAACGAGGTCGGGGGGTACCAGTACAGAACAGTCGTGCAGGTCATCGACGGCATGGTGGAATGCATGCTGGACGGGTGTGCAGGCTCGAACCACATCACGGAGGAACTCCTCTGTGGGATCCTCAACCGGGCTGCTGCCTTGGGGATCGGCACGGAGGACCGGAGGTTTCCTGTCGTGAAGTTCGAACGCTGGGTGCATCCGGAGTTCGTCCATGGGATCGCTGCAGGGAAGCCGGTGCCCCTGAAGGGGGCCGTCGTGCTGAGAGTCCGCTTTCTGGAGGGGCTCTCCCCCGACAACTGCAGCGAGGGTCCAGAGATATTCGTGCGCTGTAAAATAGCCGCGAAAGGAACCTCGGATTGGCATGGGCTCATCCTTGGCGGCCGCGCCTTGGATTGCTCGGGACGGCAGGGCTTGGGCTTCAAGCCCCTTCCTGACTGCCACTCCCTGGAAACCCTTGGGATTAAGATCCCCAGGTGCGAAGACTACAGTAGGTCGCGGAAGGACCGCGCCTACGCCTTCGAGTCCAGGCTTTCTAGTCTCGACGGTGCTCTGTGCTTTGAGCCGGGTACCGGAGGCAGGGACCTGCTCCGGTACAGCGGGGAGAACCCGCTGGAGCTCTTGGCCGGAGATGGGGTCATCGCACCTGTGAAGAGGGAAGGCAGTGGAGGCCAGGATGGCTCCCTTACGGAGGCTGTCCTCCCGGTAGAGTCCGCCAACTGCGAAGCAGTGCCTGGGCTGTGGCCCACAGGAGCCGAGGAAGGTTCGATCTTGCTGGTAGCCGAAGAGGACACGACTGTCTCTCCGGGTGCCGTCGTCGGCGAGGTCCGGACCGGGCTCGCGCAGACCACCGCGTGTGAATGCGGAGGGGTTGAGACCCTCTTTACGGACGCGAGTGGTGACCCGTGTGGGAACTGCGGATTAGGCACTGCCGAAGACTCGACCTTCCCTGGATGCTTTGCGTGCGGGTCCACCGAGAGGACCGCCGTCTGTGGCCTGCAAGGCTGCGGCGCATGCTCGCACAGCAGGGGTTGGCGTAAGGGCCTGAGGGTTGGGGCGGTTTTCGCCCTTGCCGCCGTAAGCACGGTCCTAGGAGGGCCTTGGGCCACGGAGTCCGTGGTTACGGATCCGGATGCCGTGTCCTTCCTCTCCTCCATCCCCACTGAGGGCCAGTGGTGGCAGACGAAGGGAGGAATGGCTGGCCTTTGGAGCGGCAGGCCCCAGGAAGGTGACCCGGAGAATCGGCCGGATGTCGAAAGGCTTCCGTACGAGACTTGCCTCTTGAAGTCTTCTGGCGGCCCGTGGCGGTTGTGGCAGACTAGGGACCTCAGGCTTTGGCCCGAGTCTGTCGACTGGTCGACCGTGCCCGTCACGTCCGATCTCGCGGTCTTCAGGACGAAGACGGGGCCGCGTTGGGCAGGATGGGATGCGGGTTCCGCTACGAGGGGGCTTGGAGGAAGCCACGGCCGAGACGTCACTAGTGGTTCCAGAGTGGACACTAGGAACGAGCCGGTGTACCACATAGTGGAATCGGCCGACATTGAGAAGATGATCGAGGAACCTCCCTCCGACTACTACTACGACAAGCTGCGGGAGGATATGGGTGCGAGGCACAAGGGTGCTTGCCCGCACCTTCTCGATCACCTGGTCTCTTTGGAAGCTTTCCTCGACAAGAGCATCCTCTTTGGGTTCTCCTTTGGTGTCGCCAAGGCTGAGATCTGTGTGTCAGAGGGTAAGCTCCTCGGGCACCGGATCGGGCGGCACGGGAGTGCGCCCGACGAGGAGCGATGCCAAGCGGTCGTGGATTTCCCGCCGCTTAAGGAAAAGCTCCACATCCAGCAATTCCTTGGGTGTGCGAACTGGCTTCGTGGCTATCTGCCAGCGGAATATGGCCATGCTGCTAAGGTTTTGGGCCAATGGCAGAAACCGGGAGCGGAGTTTCCGGAAGGTGGCCTGGGGACAGGCACCACTGCCGGCTGCAAGGCTTTCAAGGCCATCAAGAAGATGATGAGCCACCATATCAGCCTGGCGGCCTTCGATGAGGCGTCGGCTGCTGATGGCTCTTGCCCGCTTGAGCAGATAGCGGACGCCAGCGGGATTGCGGTAGGGGGCTCGGTGGTGCAAATGAGCAGGGACCTCTCAAGGATTAAGGTTCTTATGACTCACTCCAAGAGTCTGACCCCTGCGCAGCAAAATTGGCCCCCGCTGATTCAAGAAGCCTTCGCACAGCTCGAAGTCAAGCGAGCAACCCGAAAGGTCTTCGGAACTATCCGAACCCTGTGTTGGACGGACCATGCCAATCTTACGAGAGCGCAGTCCTCTGATATCGGCTCCGACCAGAAACTGGTTCGATGGGTTGCGGAGATCTTGATGGATGGGTCTGAGATCAGGAGTCTCAGTGGTCGCAGTGCGACGCTGGGGGACTCCTTTTCCAGGAACCCGAAGGGTCGGGACGAGCTCTTGGCCGCCCGGACCAAGGACTTGGTCGGGATGACTGGCCAGCTGAAGGGGTTCGACCTGGACCAGTACCTTGGAGAAGGGACCGAAGGTGACGGTCCTGTTCCCTGGGCAGTAGGGGAAGACGCGGTTCCCGATCACGCGACGCAGGTTGCCCCGGCGACCGCGGCTGCGGTGCCGGTCGGGGTCGCGGGCGGTCCCCCTGTCCGCGTTATGATTGTTTTCGATTATGCCCCTTGGACGGAGCAGGAAAGGGCGCTCACGGAGATCCGTGAAGTCTTCGTCTCGGGAATCCCGGGGCACTCCATTGCGGTGAGAGGCTGCTGGGGCCCTTTTGAGGACGATGACGGAGTGGCGTCCCACTTCGACGGTATGACCGGTAAGCTTACCGGGCCCAAGAAGGTCAAGAAGCTCCGCGTCGACCTGCTTACGTCCTGTGCGAAGGTACTTCGGGAAGCCGCTGCGTTTTCCCCTACCTTTCTGGTAGGACTTGGCCAAGGAGGAGTTGTCACCGCTGCCTTGCGGTGGCCGCTGGTGGTTGAAGTCACCCTCCAGGCTCGCAACCTGCAGCGCAAGGAAGCCCGCGTCGCGGGCCTCGCTTGGGCAGGGATCAAGGGTATCTGGAGCCTTAAGCCTAAGGTCTGGAAGGCGCACTCTACTCATGCTGAGGTGGCTGAGGCGTGCCCAGAGATGGGGCGTGAGTTTCCCGAGCCCCCTATACCAGGATATGGGATAGTGGGCAAGATTGCCGCTTCCGCTGAGGTCCTTTCGTCCCTGAAGCTAGAAGGGATCTCCAAAGTCGCGGATGTTTCCTTGCGTGGTCTCGTTGACGCGCCCTCTCGGGAGCTTTGGGATCACGAAGGAGTCTGCGCCTGCGGAAAGAGGACATACCTATTTTCAAGGTGTCCTTCGTGCATCCGGCAGGAGGCGGAGGAAACAGCTCTGGAGGTTGCTGAGGCCCAAGCCGAAAAGGAGGCCGCTGAGGGCCCGGAGTCTGCCGACCCGAGCGTGTCACTCGAGGTGAACGCCCTCTTGTCCGCCAGCCTTGCTGATGGTTCGGTGGACATTGATACGGACCTCATCCGAGCATGGGCCAAAGGTTTCCTCCAAAAGCCCGTGGAAGGGCTCCTGCCCACGGTGTACGGCAGGATTAAGGCGAGGGTCTGGACTGGGGGCGACCTGGAGCTTCCAGTCGAGGGGTGCGAGAAGGACGGCCCTTCTTTGTGGAGTTCCTGGGTCGTGAACGCCTCTGGTGAAGTCCTGCAAGGGCACCAGGCCTTCCCGTCCTGCCTGAGCGGGCCGAGCTCGCTCAACTGGGCTGTCGAGCCCAACTGGCACAGCCACAGGCATGTGGTTAATTCTGAGTGCGAACGCATATGGAATCTCCAGGAGGGCGAAGTTCGCCTCCGGGAATCCTTTGCGTGTCTCCTTGGTCTCAAGGGAGAGGTGGACCGCGTGGAAGGTTGGAATGATGGGGACGGCATCCAGTCCCTTGGGCATCGGAAGTCGCTCAGGGCTTCGCCTGTCATCGCCGCCTTCCAGTGTTCAGGAGAGGAAGGCCATTGGATGGCCGTCCAGCTCTCGAAGAAGATCGAGGTCAAGGAAGGAGAGCTTAGCAGGACCCTGGCTTTTGTGGGGTCCGCTACCAAGGCCCCACGGGTGGTTGTGGAGTTGTACTCCTCCCACCGGCCCTTTTGTGTCAAGTCACATTCCGTGCGGACTTGCCGGGTTAAGGTGTCCGCGTCCGGGGGTTCTGGTCCCCTCAGCCTCGGTTCTTTCCCTGTGCTGTCGGACAAGGACAGCCCGGAGAGTCAGAGAGAAAAGCTGGCCTTGGCGGCCAGGGATGGCGCCGGGCTCTGCGAGTTCGGCGTCACGCCAGCTCTTCGCACGGCTTGGCACGAGGCTCAACGGAGAGATCCGTCCCTTACGGCTTCGGTCAAGAAGCCGGAAGCCCCTTTCAAGCTTGGCTCGGACGGAGTCTTGGAGAGGGAAGTGACCATCAAGACTGGCCAGACGGTGGTCGTCCCGGTCGTCCCGAACGGTATCGCCGGCCCAATGGCGTCACGTGGCGGAAGTCATGCTACATGACTGTGCATTGTGGCCTCCTGGGGGCGCACCGTTCGGCGGAGGTCACGTTCCGTCTCCTTGAAAGGGCCGTCTGGTGGCCAGGAATGGAACCAGACGTTAAGTTGTGGGTGTCCAAATGCCTGGCGTGTGTTAAGGGCAGGGCCCGAGCCACGAAGGTCGAAGCGAAACCTGTCAAATGTCTCGCGGAAGCGTGTTGGCAGGAAGTTTCCGTCGACTGCGAGGGTCCTAATCGGGAGGACCGCGATGGCTTCCGATACAGTATTACGTACTTTGATTGCCTTAGCCACGCAGTGCTTCTGGAACCCATGAAGACACTTACGCATACGGATGTGCGTAGGGCATTTCTGCGGTGCGTGCTGAGATCACGCACCCTGCCCCGCCTCATCCGATCTGATCGAGGCACTGAGTTCAAGAATGCCATGATGCTGGAGTTGTGCTCCATGCTTGGGACAACTCAGCAGTTCAGTATGGCTCTCAGGCCTTGTGAGATGGGGTCCAACGAGAGGGTCCACCAAGAGGTCCAGAAGGTTCTGGGTAACCTCATCCGGCATATCGGCGGCTCCATGGAGAACTGGAGCGAATGGCTCATGGTCGCCGAGTATGTGTTGGATAATACCCCGGGGGCGCATGGGTACACCCCCAGGGACCTGGAACGGTCCTGGAGCCTCGCCTTGCCGTTGGAGAAGGACGTTCTCCGCGAGGCCCTCCAATTCGAGCCCATCACGGACTGGGCCCGTTCCCAGTTCAAGCAGTTTTCCGACTTGGCGGCCGCTGTGCGGCGCCATTGGGACGCGAGCAGTGAGGCGCGTGCCCGACTTGCTAATCGGTCGCGTCGCACAGTTTAGCTCCGCGTGGGGGACAGAGTTGTCTGGAATTCCCCCAAGCCCCGGCCAGAGGGGGCGGGGCGTGTCCCTTGGAAGCCTGGTCTGACCGGCCCTTGGAGGATAGTGGCGGTTAAAGGCCATAGGTTGCAACTCGAACTTGTTCCTGGTGGCCCTGGTGAGGCGCCAGGCCGGCAATGTGAAGCCCACGCGGAGGATGTAGTGCTCGTGCCGGAAGATGCGGAGGTGCCCGAGAAGAAGGACCCCATAGAGTTTTTCGACGAGCCAGAGCATCAGCCGCCTTCATTGGGTCAGCAAGCGGCCGGTGAAGCTAAGCAGGTCGAGTTTACTGTCAAGCGCCGGGGCCGCAACTTCGTGTTGCGTATTGGTGACCATGTTGCGTACAATGGCGCCCGAGTGGGCCCTAAAACCTGTCGCCTAGGCAAGGTCACGCAAGTGGACGAAGCCAGGGCACAGGTGGGCGTCCACCGGTACATCCCCGACGCCTCATGACTCAGAGTCCGGTGGCACCTTGCGTTTTTGGACGAAGGCGGTTCTCTGACCCGCGAAGGGACGAGACAGGCCATAGAGTCCATCACCGTGAAGGAGATTATCTCCAAGGTGGATCTTAGTAGGGATGGGGTTCTCGCTGCGTCTTCTGCCCGGAAGCTCGATAAGGCCGGTTACTCCTTGCAAGAGTCCGTGCCGGCCCGAGTGGGTGTGGCAGCTTCCCCGATTGACGTCCCTGCTGCGTTGAAGGAGCTCCTTGCTGAGGCTCCCGCGCCCTCCTTGATCGTCGGTAGAGGTAGCTCCTGTGCCGCGGTCCAGGGGTGGATCAGAGATCACCTAGAGGGTATGGACGTGGACCTTGTCTAAGTAGCGGTGTCGGAGCACTCGCTTACTCAGGTCAGTAAGGCAGGAGGCCTGCGTAGCCCTCCTGCTGCGGTTCAAGGAGCCAGCTCCTACGGGATCCGCTGGGACTTCTCCTCAGAGGAGGACCGGCAAGCCATGAGCCTTCTGGTCGATACGCTCGACCCCAAGTGCCTCGTTGTGGGCCTATCCGGTAAGGGTATCCCCAAGGAGTTCCTCTCCCTGGTCAGTAGGTGGTGAGCAATGGTGGCCGAGAAGGGGCGCCAGATGCTTGTTACTATCTCAGATCAGGAAGGACTTTGGGAGCCTTGGGAGGCCCAGGGGTGGGCTCCCGTGTTTGGGACGCTTTCGGAACCGAAGTTCCCTTGGGCTTTCGGCCGAGCTGACCGATGTCAGCTCTTGGGATCAGTTCCTAGGGGTTCTAAGCATTCGGAAGGAGCGCTGATCTGTCTTTCCAACTTCAAGATGGATTCGGTTTGCGTTCGCTGTGCCAAGCCTGACGCTTTGGGCAGGGTAGCCCATCAGCACGCGAAGGCCCGGACCTCTTCGAGGGTGCTCGCTCCGGCCTTGTGCCGTTGCCTGGCGGATGCTGGTCTGCGGGGCGACCAGCCCCCTTGCTACGACAGCATTTGCTCAGTGAGCGGCCAGCCGCCGGCTGAGCCTGCGAAGCCTTCCGCTCCGGAGGTACCGTTGCCGGACGTTAAGTCTGGCGAGGACCTCTCCCCTCAAGAGAGAGCGAAGATGGAGGCTGAAGTTCTGGAGTTCTCCAGGACGATGGATGCTCACTGGCGGTCGAAGGCAGACGCCAAGGATTGGGATGGTGTCTTCGCGGACCTGGAGGTCTATGCGTTGGCAGGCCAGGCTGTGGCTGCCGATCCCCGCCGTACGCCAGAGTATAAGGCGCAGGTCATTGAAGGCCTCAGGTTGGGCCCTACGGAGAACCGTCCGGGGCTCACCGAGGCTGATCTCGCAGCCATTAAGGATACGGTGGGCCGGAAGGCCGCTGCATTCTGGGTCGAAGGTACGGCGCGTACCACGGTCCGGAAGTTTGCGCACGACTGCGTCCCTACGGGGCCTCCGGTCGGCTCTCAGCCCCATGCGCTCCGCGGGGAAGCGGCGCAGTGGGTTGATGACCGGCTTGAGGAGGAGGTCCAGAGAGGGCAGCTTGTGCGAGGCCCTTCGGCCTGGGGTTCGGCCCCTTTCCCTACGAAGGCGATGCCTTCCCACAAGCGGGCGAGGAAACGCCGCTTGGTGGTAGATTACCGCAGGGTAAACGCCAGGGTGAAGAGATCCACTTACTACTGCCGGCGGAGCACGGATGTGCTCGCTGCAGCGGTAGGATCAGTCTGGTATAGCTTCGTTGATGCGGTTTCCGGGTTCAATCATATCCGCAACACGAAGCGTGCCAGGGAGGTTCTTGCCATTGTTGCGCGTAGCGGTAAGTACCTCCCTATTGGGCTTACCTTCGGGCCTGTCAATGGTCCCGACGATTCTAACTACGTCGTGGACCGCGCGTATGCGCCGGGTCGCAATCGAAGGCTTAGGTTCACTAAGGAATGGGTGGCCTATGTCGACGACCTGACGGTTCGTACAGGTAGGGTCGTTGACGGCCGTTTCCTCACGGATGCGGAGGCAGAGGAGGAGATAAGGACGGCGTGCCGGAAGGGCAGCCGCTCCGCGCCGCAGACCGCCGCTTCCGCCCTTGAAGCCTTAGGCGCTCGAGGCCGCGACGGCTCGAGCTCCAGTCCGCCTGACGCGGACCGGAAGGTCGCGCCTAAAGCAAAGGCAAAACACGATGAATCCCTAACGGACACTAACCACCCCACAAGAGCCCTATACCCTAACTCGCTTGTGTTCGTCTTGACCGCTGGTGTCTTGACCGCGGGGTCTAGGTTAGGGTTCGGGGTCTTAGTGTGCCGCGTCGGGGGGGTTCGGGGGGGAACGTGGGGGGCAGCTCGGACGCAGGCCTGTACGCCCGTGGGTCGCTACCTCCTTTCTATGCTACTACTCGTTGCGTGCGTGCTGCAGCAAGGGTGTAGTGAGGTAGTCCAGGGTGTAGGTCGTGCTGAGGGTGAGCCCTACCCCCTCTCTCTGTGCAGCCCCCTTGAACCCCCTGCCTTTCAGGACATGGCCGCGCAGCGTGGGCTCAAGACGAGTAGCCCAGTAGCTTGCGACGGGCCGCGCGGGCCCTTGCCATCGGCTTCTTGCGCCTCGCGGTGTGCTTTGGCACACGTGGGCCGGGAGGTCGCGTGTACCCCTCTTTCCTTCGCTGCCGGTGGGTCCTCCGTGGACCGGCTGGTCGCGGAGCCACGCCCACTTTTTCCTCCGTGTGCCGGGCCCCTCGTGGGCCAGGGAGCCGCGAGGGGCGCCATGGGAGGTGGCCGCAGACGCGGGAACGAAGGGAAAGGCGGTCGTGATAGCAACTCACGATGGCAGCCGTGGGTGTGGCTAGAGAACCCCGCGGTTTGCCATAGGGCGCTTACGCAAGCCCTCCGCCACGGCAAATTCGGCCTGCAGGGCCATCTCGGCGAAGGGGGCTGGATTAGCGTATCCGCCTTAGCCGAGAAGCTCCAGATCACTTCGTCCGCGATCGAGGCAGGTGCGGCGAGTGATCTGGAAAACGCGGCTGGCGGTCGGGAGAAGCCGCGGCTGGAGCTGGTCGATGGCCGGATCCGGGCTCTCCAGGGACACGGCCGTGGGTCAGGATTGACCGCGGGCACCGTGTATGGAGACGGCCTCGATGAGGCCGGCATGAGGGAGCTCTCGGTAGAGTACGGATGCTCCACCCTCTGTCATGGCACAGAGGTGTTTCATGCGCGGCGGATCGGCCGCGACGGCCTCCTCCCGGGAGGCGGAAACGGCCCGCGCCTGACTGTCCATTGGGTGATCGGGCCCGGGTACCCAAGACAGCGGGACAGTACGTCGGGCTTTAGAAAGAACCCGACCTGTCTTGTGGTCTCGAACCTCGAGCTCCTAAGGGCTTCCGGGGTGCCCGTCTGGAGAGGGACAGACGGATGTGTTCTGACAGGGCGTGTCCCTCCAGAATGCATCCTCCGAATCCTCACGGTGCAACCCGGCTGTGAAGTCTTCGACCTCTCGCTTGCAGAGCGTCAGGGTAACACCCTGCGGTGGGTCGATGATGCGGAGCCCGGGAGCGGAGTCCGCAGAGAGCAGTCGGCGCCGCCGGGCGGAGCCGGCCCGGTCAACTACTATATCGGGGACGAGGACTCGTCTTCCGAGCTGGAAGTTGAGGTGCGGGCCAAGAGCTCGGCAATGCCGGCGGGACCCCCGCCTGGACCACCTAAGGAGGGTGGTCCCCGTGGGATGCCCTCTGCGCTGCCTCGGTCCAGGACGGTCGATGATAGGCCGCCGCCAGGGCGGGAAGGCAAACTAAAGCCTACCCCCAAGGTGGCCCCAGAGGGAGCGCCTTCGGCAGGGGAACAGGAGCGGGGAAGATCACACCGCCCCCCTCAAAAGGTGCCTCCCGAAGCACCGCCTGCGGACACGACCCGCTACAAGACGCCGCCCAGGGCCCGGGATGAGCTGCCTGAGGATGCTCAGGCCGCGCCCGGTGACCCTGAGGGTGCCGGTGCAGCGCCTGGGGATCAGCCGATGGAGGCGGACCGTACGCTTACTCCAGCGGATTTGTTCCACCCGAAGAACTTCAGCAAGAAGGCGAACCCGAAGCCGCCGCCGAAGAGGCCAGCCGTTCCGGAAGGAATTGTCACGGTGAAGCCTGGCCCGACGCCGAAAGGGGTCAGGCCTCCACCGCCGTTCCTGATCATGGAAACCGAGAGGGCCGAGGAGGTCTTGAGCACCAGGCCTGGATGGTTGCTGGGTGGGCCGGCTGAGCCGCCCATCGCGCGATCTCCTCCTCCGCCACCTGCTGCGAGGAACCGGTCGGAAAGGCCCTTGCCTCATGGAGGGCTGGGGCCCGGGCCTTACCAAGGCCCTATCCGGCCTAAGCTTGGTGGGCCTCCGCTCAATGCCGCTCCGAAGGGGGCCGTTCCTAGTGCTGAAGCCCCTTCTGCGAGCTCGGCCTCCACGGGAGGCCCAGAGGGCTCCCGAGAAGGAGGTACGGCCGTCCCAGAGGAGACCGAGGAGGAACGGGCCAAGACTGAGGCCATCCTCCGCGGGATCGACGATTTCATGGCATCCGTGGAGCGTCGGTCCGCAAGCCAAGAACGGCCCGCTCCGAAGTCTCCTGCGCGGCACACCTTTGTGCCTTTCAGTGTGGATCCGATTCCCGAGGAGGCTGCAGTGCCTGGGGAATTCGTCGATCTCGGGGACACCCCCGACCGGAGTGCGATCCATGGCGGGGGGGTGGCTGGTTGCCCTACACCCGAGGAGATTGGGAACGGAGACCCTAGAAGGGTTCCTTCCCGTGGGTCCGGCCACAAGTGTGGTATCCGCGGGTGCCGTGCCGAATTCGAGCACGAGTACGAAGCCGCGTACCACCGAGCGGCGGTCCACGGAAGGGGCCTTCCGGCGCACATGGTGCCGGCCCCGTGCGACGATGCGTTCTTTGGAGAAGCCGCTGTGGCTCTGAGACGCTTCCGCCACGGAGAAGCTCGCAGAGACCACAGAGACCGTGTCTGGGTCTTTGAGGCTGACCTGGGCCGGTTTACGCATATCTCCAACCCGGACCGCTTCTGTGATCGCATCAGGGCGGAGCTGCGTGATTTCAGGCGGCTCCCGGATGGGGCGCCTTGTGTCACTTCCGATGGTCTCTGGCGCACGTATCGCCTTGACCGGAGGCCGGTGCAGCGGGTGAAGCCTCCCGTGCGCTACCCGAGTACCATTCTCGGGCCAGCGTACGAGGAGACGGACTTCATGATGCCCAACGCCGCAGCTCCGAGTCCCTACCGTCACTTGTTTAGGGACGAGACCCCGCTTGGCGAAGCGTTGGAGGCGATTCGCGAAGAGCAGGGGAGATCCGGAGAGGTTCCCGAAGATGTTGAACCGCCTCCTCCGGCGTTCCCCGACGAGCTTTTGGAGCCCCAAGATCCGGACGTGGACGCTCCCCGGGAAGATACCCCGAGGGAGCACGTCCAAGCGATGAGGGAAACCTTTTCAGACCTTATCTGGAACGCCCACGCTGGGCTCAGAGAAGAAAAGCTCGCCGCGGGTGTCTTGAACCCTATCGCAAAGCAGACTGACACCCAACTGGAGATAGATCCCCCTATGCTGGAAACGGATCTGCTCCCTCGAGAGAAGGGGGGTGTCCAGAGGACTGGAACCCCGCCTGATCCACGATGGGGTGCGGAGCCTCAGGCTTCCAGCCCTAAGAAGAAAGCTCCGCCATCGTCGGCGACGCATTCCGAGGATCAGGAGATGGCTCCTGCTCCTCCGGATGCCTCTCAGGAGGCGTCTTCCTCCTCTGCAGCGCCTGCGGCCAACGTGACTCCCCCAGCTGAGGCAGGGAGTCCGGAGGTCCGGATCCCTAGCCTCGCGGAGTCTATGAAGGCAGGCTTGGCACGGGAAGGAGCGGCGGCACGCGCCAAGGAGGAGCTTGCTGCTTCGGCCCAGGAGGCCGCGGCTGCGGCTCCTGAGGCACGGCGCGACACCCGCCTTCCTGCAGTGACCAAGGAGGAAAAGGAGACAGCAGAGGCTAAGTCCCTCTCCTCCCTCAAGCGCGCCGTTGAGGAGAGCGGCTCTGAGCGTCAAGGCCCCCCGGCCAAGCGGGCCACCACCAAGAAGGAAGAAGCGCCCTCGGCACCAGCCGGCCCTGCAGGAGCCGCGGCCGGGACAGGCGCGGCTCCCTCGTCTAGTGGCGAGGCAGGTGCCGAAGAAGGTGCCAGCGGGGCCGCTGCTCCGTCGAGCACAGACAAGGGGCGACCCGCGGAGCCGGAGGGACCGCCGCCGCCCAAGAAGCGATTCACAACATGGCAGGATACCATGGAGTCGCCGGCTCCCCAACACCGAGTTTCGGGGGTTTACGGACTCTCGAACGAGGTTCCCGGGGCCGATTGGCGCGACGTGGACTGGGATGCGACTCCACCGCCGGGGCCTGGAAGGCCCGGCGCCCGCGACGTTGATCCCAGGCTCACGGTCCCCCTTGATCTCCAACATGATGAACAGATCAAGGAATTCTTCCGAGGCGGTGGTGAGCATACGCTCGAGCAGCTCCTCGCGTTGGCGCGGCGCCGGAGGCGCGCGTTCGTCTACCAGGCTGCGATTTTGTCGAACAGGCCAGTGTTTGAAATCTGGCCCGATTACTATGAAAACGAGCTTGGACCGACACCCGAGCGCGTTCCGCTCCTCACAGGCAAGGTCTGGCCTTGGGGCTGGTGGGATTGCTTTACTTGTGGGCGTGCGAACCCACCAGAACGCAACACCTGCCGGCACCATGATTCCGAGGAGCTCGGAGGTGCCCCCTGTGTGGGGATCTTCGAGGACAGCCTGTACTGGAGCACGCCGGTGGACCTGCGAACGGCGCCGGCGTGGTTCATCGAGTTCTGGCTCGATGAACATAAGGAACGCATAAAGGAGTACCTTTATGCGAAGCGTTCGGACGCGATCGCCGCCGCAATGTCCAACGCCTACTGGACCTGTGGGCGTGACACATGCCAAGAGAGGAACATGTTATGGCGCAAACTGTGCTTTAAGTGCAGTGGCCCTAAGTCGGGCGCGTCGTTCATAACCCACGGCATGCCGCCCCAGGAAGGCGACGATGAAGCTGCTTCTTCGTCGGAAGAGAGCGAGGGCACGAAGATGGCACGGATCGAGCGTTCCATCAACGCCGATCCCCTTGCGGAGCATGCGAGGAAATTCCTCCGCTCCGGACGGAAGAGGCTCCGCGCTGAAAAGCGCAGGCAGGCATAGCTCTCTCAAGACTCTGCCCGAGCCTGGTGGAGCCAACCTTCCTCCGGGCGCGGTGCACCCAGTGGGGGCCGCAGCTCTGGCAGCAAGGGTGGTGGCAAAGGTGGTGGAAGGGGAATCTCGAACCGCTACGGCAACCGAGGATGGTGGGCCGGAGGTGCTGCCGGACTGGCATACTCCTCCCGACTCGGCGAGCGTGCTGGGCAGCCCGCCCTCACGCTCCCACTGCGTGGCCGGGGTGGCCACAGAGTGGCGCCCGAGGCCCCTGCCGTTTCTTCTCGCCCCGCTGTCTCTTCCGGGCCCTCGAACCGTGGTGGGTTCCTTGGGGCCGTGCGCTCGATAGGCGCTGCGGTCTCCAGCTGGGCTCTCTCCAGGAGAGCGCGAAATCGCGCAGCCCACGCCACAACGGGCAACATTGGATGGAAGACGGGTTTGGTGGCCGCTGCGCTGGCGCCTACCCTCTTCACTGTTGAGCGCGGTGCCAGAGAGGTGGCACACGTGAGCCTCACTGCAGTTGCCACTGCGGCGGAGGACCTCATCGAGGAATCCTCTGGTATCCTCGTTCGGGTTGTCCGCGTGGTTGGCTTGACGGCCGTCGTCCTACTGTGGACGTTCGCGGCCGTAGTGCTGTGGTGGGCCGGACGTGTCGCCACTAACCGGCTAATGCACGCCATGAACGGTAACCCCTTTGGGAATGCTGTTCTTGTGTCGCTCGAAGGCCGGGAGGCTGTCTTTGAGGTTGCATCAAAGACTAAGGCCGGAGCACACAGGGTTCTTGTGAAGGTCGGGTCGGGCGCGGACGGCGCAGGCTGCGACTGCAAGGCATTCCTCAACGAGGGACGTTGTTGTCACATAGAACGCGCTGTTGAAGCTGCGGGGCAACTCGTGGCCATGACAGGCGCGAGCGCTGCCCCAACGCTGTCCGTCGCCCCGGCCGCGACTAGACGCGCCCGTGCGAACCTCGGCGCGCCGGCCCTGGAACAGGGGTGCCTTGCCGGCATGGTGTCGAAAGCGAGATCGCTCTCTGAAAGAGCTCGGAATGTCGGGAACCCGTCCGAGGGTTGCCTTGACGGCTTTACCAAGCTCAGAGGCCGCCACGAGGTGGCCACAGTGTCGGCCCCTCCGACAGAGACTGTTCCGAAGACGCCTGCAGCGGAGGCTTCCCGCCAGGGTACCTCTGCGGCGTCTCCGGCTCCGACAGCTCCCATGTCGAGCCAGGCACGGCGTGTCAGAGACTTCCCGATCCCTGACGGCTTCGAGCGAGCCGGGGTCAAGTTTCTGACCCTTCCGGAGTATCACGCTGTGGTGCAAACGATTCTATCGGACGCTGGGCATGGGGACCACGTTTACGTGCGAGCCTACAGCTTCGATAGCAAGCCTTTGGTTGGAGCCCTCGTGTCCTCGCTGGAGCGAGGCGCCCGAGCCCCCGTGCTTGCCGACAACTCGCAGACGAGCCGGACCAAGCTCCAGCTGCAGTCCCTCAAGGAGCTAGGGGCGGCTGGCGTCCAGGTCCGTGTCGGCAAGGGCACCTCGGTCAAGGCGGCTTACGCCGCCGAGAACCGCACGGACGTGAGCATCGGCGCAGGCCTCGCGGGCATCCACCACGCCAAGACGGTGCTCGTGACGAGTCCGGACTCCACAGTTAGCGCCGTGATAGGAAGCCTAAACTTTAGTGCTAGTTCACGGGCCAACGCGGAGGTCGGCATCGCGGTCGCCAGTGTGCTGACCTCTGAAGTTAGCCAAAAGTGGCTAGATTCGTTTGGCACCGAGTGGTCCAAGGCGCTGAAGCTCGAGGAGTTCGAAGCACCTCAGCGGAACCACCGCGGGCGGGCAAAACCCTCAAATGTCCAGCAGCCCGCCGCGCAACCCAACGTGGAGCCGCAGTGACCGTGGACTATAAGTCGCGGACTGCGCTCCGCCCTTCTAGCCACCTGTGGCAACTTCAGTTTTGGTCGCAGCACCTA
>CAJNDT010002855.1:0-27566 GCA_905221615.1 Symbiodinium sp. CCMP2592
CCTGCTCCTGGCCTTTTGTGGCCTGGTCCTGGCCTTTCGTGGCCTGCTCCTGGCCTTTCGTGTGGCCTGCTCCTGGCCTTTCGTGTGGCCTGCTCCTGGCCTTTCGTGGCCTGCTCCTGGCCTTCGTGGCCTGCTCCTGGCCTTTCGTGGCCTGCTCCTGGCCTTTCGTGGCCTGCTCCTTGCTTTTCGTGGCCTGCTCCTGGCCTTTCGTGGCCTGCTCCTGGCCTTTCGTGGCCTGCTCCTGGCCTTTCGTGGCCTGCTCCTGGCCTTTCGTGGCCTGCTCCTGGCCTTTCGTGACCTGCTCCTGGCCTTTCGTGGCTTGGTCCTGGCCTTTCGTGGCCTGCTCCTGGCCTTTCGTGGCCTGCTCCTGGCCTTTCGTGGCCTGCTCCTGGCCTTTCGTGGCCTGCTCCTGGCCTTTCGTGGCCTGCTCCTGGCCTTTCGTGGCCTGCTCCTGGCCTTTCGTGGCCTGCCTGGCTTTCGTGGCCTGCTCCTGGCCTTTCGTGGCCTGCTCCTGGCCTTTCGTGGCCTGCTCCTGGCCTTTCGTGGCCTGCTCCTGGCCTTTCGTGGCCTGCTCCTGGCCTTTCGTGGCCTGCTCCTGGCCTTTCGTGGCCTGCTCCTGGCCTTTCGTGGCCTGCTCCTGGCCTTTCGTGGCCTGCTCCTGGCCTTTCGTGGCCTGCTCCTGGCCTTTCGTGGCCTGCTCCTGGCCTTTCGTGGCCTGCTCCTGGCCTTTCGTGGCCTGCTCCTGGCCTTTCGTGGCCTGCTCCTGGCCTTTCGTGGCCTGCTCCTGGCCTTTCGTGGCCTGCTCCTGGCCTTTCGTGGCCTGCTCCTGGCCTTTCGTGGCCTGCTCCTGGCCTTTCGTGGCCTGCTCCTGGCCTTTCGTGGCCTGCTCCTGGCCTTTCGTGGCCTGCTCCTAGCCTTTCGTGGCCTGCTCCTGGCCTTTCGTGGCCTGGATTTGAACCTGGATTTGGGGCCTGGGGCCTGGTCAATTTGGGGGCTGGATTTGGGGCCTGGTGCCTGGATTTGGGACTGAGCCTGGATTTGGGGTCTGGAGCCTGGATTTTGGATTTGGGACTGGATTTGGGGTCTGGAGCCTGGATTTGGGCATGGGGCCTGGAGTTGGGGCCTGGCCTGGAATTGTGACTGGAGCTTGGATTTGGGGTCTGAACCCTGGATTTGGGGGCTTGGATTTGGGGGTCTGGAGCCTGGGGCTGGGGCCTGGATTTGGGGCCTGGGGCCTGGATTTGGGATTGGGCCTGGATTTGGGGTGGGCCTGGATTTGGGGTCTAGAGCCTGGATTTGGGACTGGGCTTGGGGCTGGATTTCGAAGCTTGGATTTGGGGTGGGCCTGGGAGCCTGGGGTCTGGGGCCTGGGCTTGGAGGGCCTGGTGCTTGGACCTGGATTTGGGGGATTGGAAAGTGGGCCTGGGTTGGAGGTTATGGAGAAATTGGTTTATCAAGAAGCTTGTTCCGTTTTTGATCGGGTGGCTGTTTTGAGTTGGTTGGGCTGAGTTAATGGTTGAAGTTGTGGTTGTGCGAAATTGGATTATCAAGAAGCTAACGCCAGTTTTATCCGAAATGCTGGGCCTTAGCGGTGGTTACAAACAAGGACAAGCAATTTCTATTTATCACTTTCTTGAGGGTTTAGGGTTTAGGGTTTAGGGTTTATAGAAATTGTATAGGGTTCAGGTCCCGAGTTTTGACCGAGTTTTGACCGAGTTTTGACAAAGTTTTTACCGAGTTTTGAGCGGGTTTTTGTTTTTGCTTTGTCATTTTGACTTTGGGAAGTGGCTGGGCTGGGCTGGACCGGCTAGGGCTTGGGCATTCGGCTGGCGAAGTGGCTGGGCTGGGCTGGACCAGCTAGGGCTTGGGCATTGTCGGCTGGCTAAGCCCCCGGCTTGAGCTGCGAAGGGGTTGATTGACCGGGCTGGTGGGCTGGGCCCTGGTGCGTAGGGGCTGAGGCGGGTGGGTCTAAAATCTGAAGGCAAGGAGGGTGGCGGGGGTTCAGGTCCCGAGTGGGCTTGGGCATTATTGGCTGGCTGAGCCCTTGATTGACCGGGCTGGGACTGGGGAAGGGGGCTCTGGGCTGGGCTGGGTGCTGCTGTTGCGGGGTTGTGGGCTGCTGGGCTGCTGGGCTGGGCCCTGGTGCGTAGGGGCTGAGACGGTTGGGTCTTTTTCTCTGAAGGCAAAGAGGGTGGCGGGATTTGGTTCAGCTTGCCTGCGTCATGCGGCTCGCAGGTTACCATGGCGGATTTGCCTACGGGGCTGCATGATCTGAACTGCCCTTGTTTGTTCCTTCGTAAAGTTGTCGGAGAAATGTTGCGACTTTGCATCTACATACATATCATAGAGACTGTGAGAAGTGCAAAGACCATGCAGGGACTTGAGCCAGTGGACACAAATTCTGGCGATCTTCTCCATATCATGGACTCTTCAGCGAGGCGTTTCAGAATCCGAGTCATGCACTGTATTGGTCTTGCGCACTCTGCTTTTCTGCGCCACTTGCCTGTGCTGGTTCCGCAAGTCGAAGCAGTTGTCGTTGGTGAAACATCCGCGCGCGGGAGCAGCTGCTGTGCTCCGCGCACCTGGGAACTCGAAGTTTCATATGTGGCGAATGGAATAGGTCGGGTGCTGCTGCAGAGAGTCTTCTAACTCAGCGTGAGAGAGTAGCGCGGGTCGCTCCTGCAGGGAGTCAAGCAGGACGAAATGATTGCTGCTCCAACGCTTCAGCGCTACCCAGTGCCGACCGTTGAGGTTCTGGATGGCTCCGAAGCATTCATCCAAATCCTCTTTGACCAAAGCTCTCTGGTCAGATACTTGCCAGCAGAGACGATTGAACATTTGCATGGATTTGCTCCGCACAGCCATGAAAAGGATCTCGATGGAGTAGTCGCCTCCAGGACTCATGTGGAGGCCCAGATCGTCGCCAAGTTCCCAGTTCTCCTCGAGGAAAGCCGCTGCGGCCTGCTCGAGGTCGATTGCCGTGAAATGACGTGCGCCCAAAGCATTGTTCAATGCATGGATGCCGCACCTGAGCTCCACCTGCTTCTCGAAGTAACACGGGAACTCCTCCAGGTTCTGCCCTTCTAGTTCTTGTTCTGGGCTTCCCTGTCTTGTGGACTTCGCTGCTGGAGTCGATGGCGGTGGCTCATCTGCTTTGCGCTTGTTGCTGCTGTTGCTGCCTGCTGGCGTTGCTTTGGCGTTGGCCAGGACTTTGGGCTGTCTCCCCGCCTCCGTCTTCTTCGGGCTGAGATCACGCACCTCGGACCCCAGATTTGTTGAGGATAATCGCTTTGGCCTCGTCCCCGCCTCCTCCTTCTCCGGGATGAGACTTCACACCTGGGACCCCATGTTGGTTGAGGAGAAGTGCTGCGGTCTCCCCGCCGCCGTCTTCTTCGGGCTGAGATCACGCACCTCGGACCCTTTTTTTGTTGAGGATAAGCGCTCCGGCCTCGTCCCCGCCTTCGCCTTCTTCGGGTTGGGACCCCATATTGGTTGAGGATAAGCCCTCCGGCCTCGTCCCCTCCGCTTTCTTCAGGTTGAGACCACACACCTGGGACGTTGAGGACAAGCGTGCTGGATCGGTTGAGGATAAGCGTTCCGGCCTCTTCCCCGCCTTCGCCTTCTCCGGATTGGGACCCCGTAGTTCCCGCCTCCACTTTCTTCGGGCTGTGAGATGTCACACTTGGAACCCCATATTGGTTGAGGGTAAGCGCTCCGGCCTCGTCCCCGCCTCCAGTTTCTTCGGGCTGCGAGACGTCACACCTGGAACCCTATATTGGTTGAGGGTAAGCGCTCCGGCCTCGTCCTCGCCTCCAGTTTCTTCGGGCTGCGAGACGTCACATCACACCTGGAACCCCATATTGGTTGAGGGTAACCGCTCTGGCCTCGTCCCCGCCTCTGCTTTCTTCGGGTTGGGACCCCATCTTGGTTGAGGATAAGCGCTCCGGCCTTGTCCCCGCCTTCGCTTTCCCTGAAACCCCATATTGGTTGAGGACAAGCGCTCCGGCCTCGTCCCCGCCTCTGCCGTCTTCTCAGCTTAAAACCATGCACCTGAAACCCCATCTTGGTTGAGGATACGTCCCCGCCTCCGGCCTGAGATCCCAGACTTCGGAAACCCATATTGGTTGAGGATATCTCTGGCCTGATCCCCGCCTCCGTGTTCTTCTCAGGTTGAGACCATGCACCTGAAGCCCCATATTGGTTGAGTATACGTGGGTTGAAGATAAGCGCTCCGGCCTCGTCCCCGCCTCCGTCTTCATCTCGGGTTGAGCCCACGTGCCTGGAACCCCATATTGGTTGAGGATAAACGCCCTGGCCTCGACCCCGCCCCTGCCTTCCTCGGGTTGAGACCATGCTATATCTCCCCGTATGTGTCTACTGAATGCTGAATAACAGCTGCGTCGGATAGGAGTCGCTCGTAGTCATCGGGCATACCCCAAGAGTGCATGCGCGTGATGCAAGTGCTTCCCGTGCACCTTTTGGACTCTCAAGGGAAGAGGTTCTTATCGCCGGACCTGGCGCTCAGACGGCTGCCGTGGCCTCCTGGGCTGTGCTGTGGCAGGGACGTGCCCGCATGTTCTTCTTCGTTGTGCTGGTCCGGCCTGGAAGACATCCTCTTCCCAGAAACAAATGCTGTCCGAAAGATACCACCAGGGTATCCACGCGCCGTGCGGCACCCTTTGCCAAATGTATCCTGGTTGCACGTCAGTGTGCAGGTTCTGTTCTCTCGCTCTTGCTTGCTGGCCTGCCCACCCATTCTTCCTGAGAAGATTTCTTTTCTCTTCGACGGTGGCACAGGCCTAGCGCAACTAGCGTCAACCACCGTCGGCAGATGCTGGCTTGGTGTGCGTTGCTCGGCCCCTGACGCCCAGTTGGCTCTTGATGCTGTCCAACGGGCTCGGAGCTTCGCGCTCCGGTTTCCCGGCTCTGTCACGGCGGCGGGGCCTGCAGCGCCATCGTGTTCAGCAGAGACATCACGAGCGCTTCTTAAGGCCCCGACGGACACAACCCGAGTCGGCGTGCACAGGGAGGGCCTCGATAAAGGTAAACGGCATATCAGGACTCCTCCCTCGTAGAGCGTCCGAGGCTCGGGCACAACATCGCGTTGTGTGTCTCTTCTCCCTCGTATCCGGGGTCGATGCCCAAGTATCGGGCATATTCCTTGCACTCCTGGCGTAAAAACAAAGCCGAGTAAATGAGAAGTAGTTTCCCGCGACACATCCTCAGGTGCGGGCGCAGCACCGCAGTATACCTTCCGATCTCTCGAAACAGATTGTCCCTGTCGCCATAGCTTCTCCGAGGGGGACCGCTGGCTAGGAATTGCTCAATGAACAAGAGCTGCGTTCATAAGCTGCTGGGAGCAGGTACTCCTGCATGCGTCTGGCTGCACTACATGCTCAGTGATGGTCTCTTTCTCTGATATCCTTTTGCAATTGTCCCGCTTGCGAGCGCGGATACTCCATGGCTCGCCTTCGGCGACTCCGTCTCCTTCAGTGTTCGCCTGAATGGGACTCCGTATTGAGGATAAGCCCTCCCGGCCGTGTCCTTGCCTCTGTCTTGTTTAGCTTGAGCTTCCACACCGTCTTCTTCGGCTTGAGCTTCCACACCTCGGAAACCCATATTGGTTGAGGATAAGCCCTCCCGGCCTCGTCCTTGCCTCCGTCTTCTTCCGCTTGAGCTTCCACGCCTCGGAAACCCATATTGGTTGAGGATAAGCCCTCCCGGCCTCGTCCTTGCCCCCGTCTTTTTCCGCTTGAGCTTCCACGCCTCGGAAACCCATATTGGTTGAGGATAAGCCCTCCCGGCCTGGTCCTTGCCCCCGTCTTCTTCGGCTTGAGCGTCCACGCCTCGGAAACCCATATTGGCTGAGGATAAGCCCTCCCGGCCTCCTCCTTGCCTCTGTCTTCCTCCGCTTAAGCGGCCACGCCTCGGAAACCCATATTGGTTGAGGATAAGCCCTCCCGGCCTCCTCCTTGCCTCTGTCTTCTTCCGCTTGAGCGTCCACGCCTCGGAAACCCATATTGGTTGAGGATAAGCCCTCCCGGTCGTGTCCTTGCCTCTGTCTTCTTCCGCTTAAGCGTCCACGCCTCGGAAACCCATATTGGTTGAGGATAAGCCCTCCCGGCCTCCTCCTTGCCTCTGTCTTCTTCCGCTGGAGCGTCCACGCCTCGGAAACCCATATTGGTTGAGGATAAGCCCTCCCGGTCGTGTCCTTGCCTCTGTCTTCTCCTCCGTGCCTCTGTCTTCTTCCGCTTGAGCTTCACGCCTCGGAAACCCATATTGGTTGAGGGTAAGCCCTCCCGGTCTTGTCCTTGCCTCTGTCTTCTTCCGCTTGAGCTTCACGCCTCGGAAACCCATATTGGTTGAGGGTAAGCCCTCCCGGTCTGGTCCTTGCCTCTGTCTTCTTCGGCTTGAGCTTCCACACCTCGGAAACCCATATTGGTTGAGGATACACTCTCCCGGCCTTGTCCTTGCCTCTGTCTTCTTCAGCTTGAGCCTTCATGCCTCGGAAACCCATATTGGTTGAGGATACACTCTCCCGGCCTTGTCGTTGCCCTTCTGCAGCTTGAGGGAAACCCATATTGGTTGGGGATAAACCCTCCCGGCCTTGTTCTTGCCCTTCTTCAGCTTGAGCTTCCACGCCTCGGAAACCCATATTGGTTGAGGATAAGTCCTCCCGGCCTTGTCCTTGCCTCTGTCTTCTTCAGCTTGAGCTTCTACGCCTCGGAAACCCATATTGGTTGAGGAGAAGCTCTCCCGGCCTTGTCCTTGCCTCCGTCTCCTTCAGCTTGAGTTTCCACGCCTCGGAAACCCATATTGGTTGAGGATATTCTTCTTTTCTTCAGCTTGAGCCTTCTACGCCTCGGAAACCCATATTGGTTGAGGATACACTCTCCCGGCCTTGTCGTTGCCCTTCTGCAGCTTGAGGGAAACCCATATTGGTTGGGGATAAACCCTCCCGGCCTTGTTCTTGCCCTTCTTCAGCTTGAGCTTCCACGCCTCGGAAACCCATATTGGTTGAGGATAAGTCCTCCCGGCCTTGTCCTTGCCTCTGTCTTCTTCAGCTTGAGCTTCTACGCCTCGGAAACCCATATTGGTTGAGGAGAAGCTCTCCCGGCCTTGTCCTTGCCTCCGTCTCCTTCAGCTTGAGCTTCCACGCCTCGGAAACCCATATTGGTTGAGGATATTCTTCTTCAGCTTGAGCTTCCACGCCTCGGAAACCCATTGGTTTGAGGATAAGCCCTCCCGGCCTTGCCTCTGTCTTCTTCGACTTGTGAGCTTCCACACCTCGGAAACCCATACTGGTTGAGGATAAACCCTCCCGGCCTTGTCGTTGCGCTTCTGCAGCTTGAGACGCCACGTCTTGGAAACCCATATTGGTTGATGATAAACCCTCCCGGCCTTGTCCTTGCCCTTCTTCAGCTTGAGCTTCCACGCCTCGGAAACCCATATTGGTTGAGGATGGCTCACCCCCGGCCTTGTCCCTGCCTCTGTCTTCTTCAGCTTGAACTTCCACACCTCGGAACCCCATATTGGTTGAGGATGAGCCCTCCCGGCCTTGTCCCTGCCCCTGTCTTCTTCAGCTTGAGCTTTCACGCCTCGGAAACCCATACTGGTTGAGGATGAGCCCCCCCCCCGGCCGTGTCCCTACCTGTGTCTTCTTCAGCTTGAACTTCCGCACCTCGGAACCCCATGTTGGTTGAGGATGGGCCCTCCCAGCCTTGTCCTTGCATAGGTACTCCGGCCTCTCCTCGCCTCCGTCCTGTTCGAGTTGAGACCACGCACCTCGGACCCGATATTGGTTGAGGACAAGTGCTCCGGCCTGGTTCCCGCCTCCATCCTCTTCAAGTTGAGACCGCGCACCTGGGACCCCATATTGCTTGAGGATAGGCACTCCGGCCTGGTCTCGGCTTCTGTTCTCTCCAGACCACGAACCTGGGAACCCATGACAGTTGAGGATAGGCGATCCGGCCTTGTCGCCGCCTCCGTCTTCTTCAGGTTGAGACCACGCGCCGAGAACGTATTCTGAGAGTAAGTCCTTCGAGCCTGTTGTCGCCTCCTCTTGAAGCTCGCCTTCTTCTGGCTTCAAGCACCTGGCACTGATGCACGCTGCGGTAGGGCGCGCACCTAGGACCCCATATCGGTTGAGGATAAGTGCTCCGCCCTCGTCCCCACCTTCACCTTCTTCGGGCCGAGATCGCGTACCTGGGACTCCACGTTGGTCGAGGATAAGCGCTCCGGCCTCGTCCCCGCCTCCGCTTTCGCACCTGGGACCCCATATTGGTTGAGGATAAGCGCTCCGGCCTCGTCCCTGCCGAGCACGCACCTGGGACCCCAGCTCCGGCCTCGTCCCCGCCTCCGCCTTCTTCGGGCTGAGACCACGCGCCTGGAACCCCATATTGCGCCGGCCTGGTCCGCGAGAGCACGCACCTGGGACCCCATATTGGTTGAGGATAAGCGCTCCCGCCTCCGAGCACGCGCCTGGAACATATTGGTTGAGGATAAGCGCTCCGGCCTCGTCGCCTTCTTCGGGCTGAGACCACGCACCTGGGACCCCATATTGGTTGAGGATGAGTGCTCCGGCCTCGTCCCTGCCTCCGCCTTCTTCGACTGAGACCACGCACCTGGAACCCCACATTGGTTGAGGATAATCAGCGCTCACCTCCTCACTTCGGTCTCTTGGGGTTGGGACCACGTACCTGGGACACCATGCAGGCGAGCCTGCACGGCTTCGTTCCCGCTCCCGGCCTTCTTCTTCTTGAGGATACGCACCTGGCACTCTACGCTGGTTGCGGTCTAAGTGAGCGGGTTGGGAGGGGAGGAGGGTGGGGAGGTCACTGCCTTGCGGTGCGGGGTTCGGGGGAGGGAAGGGGAGGGAGGGAAGGGGGGGAGGGAGCGGGGGGACCCTCCGGAGGGGGCACCGGGTGGGGGGGAGGGGGGGGGGGAGGGTGGGGACACACCCCATTTTAGTTGAGGATTGCCCACTACCCCCCCGTGAGACTCGTGCCACCCCCCCGGAGGAGGCACCGGGTGGGGAGGGGGAGGGAAGGGGGGAGGGTGGGGGAGGGGCCCGGGGGGTGGGAACCAACACCCCATTTCAGTTGAGGATTGTTGGTGTCTGCCCACTACCCTCCCGCCCCAGGAGGAGGGGGGAGGGCGCTCAGGGGGAGGGGGGCGGGGGGAAGACCCCACACCCCATTTTAGTTGAGGATTGTTCTCTCGGCCTTGTCGCTGAGACCACACACCTCGGCAACCACATTGGTTGAGGCTCAAGCTTCCATACCTTGGATTGTCCTTGCCTCTGTCTTCTTCGGCTTGAGCTTCCACACCTCGGAACCCCATACCGGTTGAGGATAAGCCTTCCCGCCTTGTCTCTGCCTCTGTCTTCTTCGGCTGGAGCTTCCATACCCCGGAAACCCACATCGGTTGAGTATAAACCCTCCCGGCCTTATCCTTGCCTCTGTCTTCTTCGACTTGTGAGCTTCCACGCCTCGGAAACCCGTACTAGTTGAGGATAAACCCTCCCGGCCTTGTCGTTGCGCTTCTGCAGCTTGAGACCCCACGTCTTGGAAACCCATATTGGTTGATGATACACCCTCCCGGCCTTGTCCTTGCCCTTCTTCAGCTTGAGCTTCCACGCCTCGGAAACCCATACTGGTTGAGGATGAGCCCCCCCCCGGCCTTGTCCCTACCTGTGTCTTCTTCAGCTTGAACTTCCACACCTCGGAACCCCATGTTGGTTGAGGATGGGCCCTCCCGGCCTTGTCCTTGCCTCGGAAACTTATATTGGTTGAGGATAAGCCCTCCCGGCCTCGTTCTTACCTCTGTCTTCTTCAGCTTGAGCTTCCTGGGGCCACGCACTTCGAACCCCGGCCTTGTCCTTGCCTCCGTCGTCTTTTTGCTGGGGTCACGCACCTCGGACCTCATATTGGTTGAGGCCTCGTCCTTTCTCTTTTCTCCAAGATGAAACCATGCACCTGGGACCCTATCTTGGTTGAGGATAGGCACTCCGGCCTCTCCTCGCCTCCGTCCTGTTCGAGTTGAGACCACGCACCTCGGACCCGATATTGGTTGAGGAGAAGTGCTCCGGCCTGGTTCCCGCCTCCATCCTCTTCAAGTTGAGACCGCGCACCTGGGACCCCATATTGATTGAGGATAGGCACTCCGGCCTGGTCTCGGCTTCTGTTCTCTCCAGACCACGAACCTGGGAACCCATGACAGTTGAGGATAGGCGATCCGGCCTTGTCGCCGCCTCTGTCTTCTTCAGGTTGAGACCACGCGCCGAGAACGTATTCTGAGAGTAAGTCCTTCGAGCTTGTTGTCGCCTCCTCTTGAAGCTCGCCTTCTTCTGGCTTCAAGCACCTGGCACTGATGCACGCTGCGGTAGGGCACGCACCTAGGACCCCATATCGGTTGAGGATAAGTGCTCCGCCCTCGTCCCCACCTTCACCTTCTTCGGGCCGAGATCGCGTACCTGGGACTCCACGTTGGTCGAGGATAAGCGCTCCGGCCTCGTCCCCGCCTCCGCTTTCGCACCTGGGACCCCATATTGGTTGAGGATAAGCGCTCCGGCCTCGTCCCTGCCGAGCACGCACCTGGGACCCCAGCTCCGGCCTCGTCCCCGCCTCCGCCTTCTTCGGGCTGAGACCACGCGCCTGGAACCCCATATTGCGCCGGCCTGGTCCGCGAGAGCACGCACCTGGGACCCCATATTGGTTGAGGATAAGCGCTCCCGCCTCCGAGCACGCGCCTGGAACATATTGGTTGAGGAAAAGCGCTCCGGCCTCGTCGCCTTCTTCGGGCTGAGACCACGCACCTGGGACCCCATATTGGGTGAGGATAAGTGCTCCGGCCTCGTCCCTGCCTCCGCCTTCTTCGACTGAGACCACGCACCTGGGACCCCACATTGGTTGAGGATAATCAGCGCTCACCTCCTCACTTCGGTCTTCTTGGGGTTGGGACCACGTACCTGGGACACCATGCAGGCGAGCCTGCACGGCTTCGTTCCCGCTCCCGGCCTTTTTCTTCTTGAGGATACGCACCTGGCACTCCACGCTGGTTGCGGTCTAAGTGAGCGGGTTTGGGAGGGGGGTGGGAGGGGCAGAGCGAGGGGGAGGGAAGGGAGCGGGGGAGGGAAGGGGGGGAGGGAGGGGGGGGACCCTCCGGAGGGGGCACCGGGTGGGGGGGGAGGGAGGGGGGGGAGGGTGGGGAGGGGTGCGGGGGAGCCCCACACCCCATTTTAGTTGAGGATTGTTTTTTGGTGTCTGCCCACTACCCCCCGTGAGACTCGTGCCACCCTCCGGAGGAGGCACCGGGTGGGGAGGGGGAGGGAGGGGGGGAGGGTGGGGGAGGGGGGCGGGGAGGGGCGGGAACCAACGCCCCATTTTAGTTGAGGATTGTCTTTTGGTGTCTGCCCACTACCCTCCCGGCCCAGGAGGGGGGGGGGAGGGCGGGGGAGGGGGGGCGGGGGGGAGACCCCGCACCCCATTGATTTCTGCCACTACCTTCCCTGAGAATTCGTGCCACCCTGCCACCTCTGGAAGGGAGGCCGTCAATAGGGCATGGGAGGGGGAGGGAGGGGGAGGGGGAAGGTCGGCTAGCTCCTGAACTGCATACCTTCAGGTTCCTGTTTTGTTTGAGGAAAAGCTCTCCGGATAAGCCCTCTCAGCCTTGTCGCTGAGACCACACACCTCGGCAACCCACATTGGTTGAGGCTCAAGCTTCCATACCCTGGATTGTCCTTGCCTCTGTCTTCTTCGGCTTGAGCTCCCACACCTCGGAACCCCATACCGGTTGAGGATAAGCCTTCCCGCCTTGTCCCTGCCTCTGTCTTCTTCGGCTGGAGCTTCCACACCCCGGAAAACCACATCGGTTGAGGATAAGCTCTCCCGGCCTTGCCGTTGCCTCTGTCTTCTTCGACTTGTGAGCTTCCGCACCTCGGAAACCCACATCGGTTGAGGATAAGCTCTCCCGGCCTTGCCGTTGCCTCTGTCTTCTTCGACTTGTGAGCTTCCGCACCTCGGAAACCCATACTGGTTGAGTATAAACCCTCCCGGCCTTGTCCTTGCCTCTGTCTTCTTCGACTTGTGAGCTTCCACACCTCGGAAACCCATACTAGTTGAGGATAACCCCTCCCGGCCTTGTCATTGCGCTTCTGCAGCTTGAGACCCCACGTCTTGGAAACCCATATTGGTTGATGATAAACCCTCCCGGCCTTGTCCTTGCCCTTCTTCATCTTGAGCTTCCACGCCTCGGAAACTTATATTGGTTGATGATAAGCCCTCCCGGCCTCGTTCTTGCCTCTGTCTTCTTCAGCTTGAGCTTCCTGGGGCCACGCACTTCGAACCCCGGCCTTGTCCTTGCCTCCGTCGTCTTTTTGCTGGGGTCACGCACCTCGGACCTCATATTGGTTGAGGCCTCGTCCTTTCTCCTTTCTCCAAGATGAAACCATGCACCTGGGACCCTATCTTGGTTGAGGATAGGCACTCCGGCCTCTCCTCGCCTCCGTCCTGTTCGAGTTGAGACCACGCACCTCAGACCCCGTTTTGGTTGAGGAGAAGTGCTCCGGCCTGGTTCCCGCCTCCATCCTCTTCAAGTTGAGACCGCGCACCTGGGACCCCATATTGATTGAGGATAGGCACTCCGGCCTGGTCTCGGCTTCTGTTCTCTCCAGACCACGAACCTGGGAACCCATGACAGTTGAGGATAGGCGATGCGGCCTTGTCGCCGCCTCTGTCTTCTTCAGGTTGAGACCACGCGCCGAGAACGTATTCTGAGAGTAAGTCCTTCGAGCTTGTTGTCGCCTCCTCTTGAAGCTCGACTTCTTCTGGCTTCAAGCACCTGGCACTGATGCACGCTGCGGTAGGGCACGCACCTAGGACCCCATATCGGTTGAGGATAAGTGCTCCGCCCTCGTCCCCACCTTCACCTTCTTCGGGACGAGATCGCGTACCTGGGACTCCACGTTGGTCGAGGATAAGCGCTCCGGCCTCGTCCCCGCCTCCGCTTTCGCACCTGGGACCCCTTATTGGTTGAGGATAAGCGCTACGGCCTCGTCCCTGCCGAGCACGCACCTGGGACCCCAGCTCCGGCCTCGTCCCCGCCTCCGCCTTCTTCGGGCTGAGACCACGCGCCTGGAACCCCATATTGCGCCGGCCTGGTCCGCGAGAGCACGCACCTGGGACCCCATATTGGTTGAGGATAAGCGCTCCCGCCTCCGAGCACGCGCCTGGAACATATTGGTTGAGGAAAAGCGCTCCGGCCTCGTCGCCTTCTTCGGGATGAGACCACGCACCTGGGACCCCATATTGGGTGAGGATAAGTGCTCCGGCCTCGTCCCTGCCTCCGCCTTCTTCGACTGAGACCACGCACCTGGGACCCACATTGGTTGAGGATAATCAGCGCTCACCTCCTCACTTCGGTCTCTTGGGGTTGGGACCACGTACCTGGGACACCATGCAGGCGAGCCTGCACGGCTTCGTTCCCGCTCCCGGCCTTCTTCTTCTTGAGGATACGCACCTGGCACTCCACGCTGGTTGCGGTCTAAGTGAGCGGGTTGGGAGGGGAGGGGGGTGGGAAGGGGGTGGGAGGGGCAGAGCGGATGGAGGGGGAGGGGGAGGGAAGGGGGGAGGGCTCCGGAGGGGGCACCGGGTGGGGGGGGAGGGAGAGGGGGGAGGGTGGGGAGGGTGCGGGGGGAACCCCACACCCCATTTTAGTTGAGGATTGTTTTTTGGTGTCTGCCCACTACCCCCCGTGAGACTCGTGCCACCCTCCGGAGGAGGCACCGGGTGGGGAGGGGGAGGGAGGGGGGGAGGGTGGGGGAGGGGGGCGGGGAGGGGCGGGAACCAACGCCCCATTTTAGTTGAGGATTGTCTTTTGGTGTCTGCCACTCCCCTCCCGGCCCACTGCCCTGCCCTGCCCTGCCCTGCCCTGCCCTGCCCTGCCCTGCCCTGCCCTGCCCTGCCCTGCCCTGCCCTGCCCTGCCCTGCCCCTGCCCTGCCCTGCCCTGCCCTGCCCTGCCCTGCCCTGCCCTGCCCTGCCCTGCCCTGCCCTGCCCTGCCCTGCCCTGCTGCCCTGCCCTGCCCTCCTGCCCTGCCCTGCCCTGCCCTGCCCTGCCCTGCCCTGCCTGCCCTGCCTTGCCGTGCCGTGCGCTGCGCTGCCCTGTGCCGCCCTGCCCTGCTGCCCCGCCCCGCCCTGCCCTGCCTGCTCTCCTCTGCCTGTCCCACCCTGCCCTGCTCTGCCCTTCCCTTCTTCGTACAATGTTTATTGCTGCTATTGTTGATTTGACGAAGCTGCAAAGGCTCGCGTTCTAACGGAGCTGCACATACATGCCAAAGCTCGCTTTCTAACGGAGCTGCGCATACAATTTCTATTTACCCTGCTCTTTAGGGTTTAGGGTTTAGGGTTTAGGGTTTAGGGTTTAGGGTTTAGGGTTTATAGAAATTGTTAAGGGTTTGGGTCCCAAAAACTTTTTGACCGAAAGTTTTGAACGAAACGTTTTGACCGAAAGTTTTGAACGAAACGTTTTGACCGAAAGTTTTTTTTTTGCGAACCATGTTTCCCAATTTCTTGGGGGCTGCGAAATGTTTTGAACGAAACTTTGGAGCGAGACGTTTTGACCGTCTTGGGGCTGGGGCGGGGGCTGCGGCTGGAGGCGGGGGCTGGTCTTTCAAATTTGTTGGGGGCTGCGAAACGTTTCGAGCGAAACTTTTGAGCGAGACGTTTTGACCGTCCTGGGGCTGGTCCGTCTTGGGGCTGAGGCTGGGGCTGGTCTTTTGCGAACGCTTTTGGGGAATGGTATGGGTGGCCGGAACACTAGCGGAGTGCAAGAGTTGCAGATACGAGTCTCGTCGCCGCCAGGTTGAAGTGGGATAAACGAGTTCACGTGAAGACGTTTGTGTTTGGTGCAGCAGCGCATAGACAAGGTCTGCTCGGTTGCTACAGGTTTGAGACGAAGCTTGACTAGAGCGGAAAAGGGGTGGGAGGACGGCCACGAAATTGGAGGAGTGCAAAGGTTGCAAATGCGCGTATACATGAAGACGTTTGTGTTTGGTGTTGACGACAGATGCGAAGATGACTAGAGCGGAAAAGGGGTGGGAGGACGGCCACGAAATTGGATGAGTGCAAAGGTTGCAGATGCGCGTATACATGAAGACGTTTGTGTTTGGTGTTGACGACAGATGCGAAGACAAGTTTTGCGAAATTGGCGCAGAAACTTTTGAGCGAGACGTTTTGACCGTCCTGGGGCTGGGGCTACGGGGGGGGGGGGGCGGCCACGAAATTGGTTCAGTGCAAAAGTTGCAGATACCAGTAGCATCATTGTGAGTTTCAAGTCGCATAAACAAGTTCACGCGGCAACGTATGTACTCGGTGTCAACATCGAACGCGAATACTGCGAAACGTTTCGAACGAAACCTTTGTGCGAGACGTTTTGACTGCCCTGAGGTTGGGGCTACGCGGGGGGGGGGCTGCTCCTGGCCTTTCGTGGCCTGCTCCTGGCCTTTCGTGGCCTGCTCCTGGTCTTTCGTGGCCTGCTCCTGGCCTTTCGTGGCCTGCTCCTGGCCTTTCGTGGCCTGCTCCTGGCCTTTCGTGGCCTGCTCCTGGCCTTTCGTGGCCTGCTCCTGGCCTTTCGCGGCCTGCTCCTGGCCTTTCGTGGCCTGCTCCTGGCCTTTCGTGGCCTGCTCCTGGCCTTTCGTGGCCTGCTCCTGGCCTTTCGTGGCCTGCTCCTGGCCTTTCGTGGCCTGCTCCTGTGGCCTTTCGTGGCCTGCTCCTGGCCTTTCGTGTGGCCTGCTCCTGGCCTTTCGTGGCCTGCTCCTGGCCTTTCGTGGCCTGCTCCTGGCCTTTCGTGGCCTGCTCCTGGCCTTTCGTGGCCTGCTCCTGGCCTTTCGTGGCCTGCTCCTGGCCTTTCGTGGCCTGCTCCTGGCCTGCTCCTGGCCTTTCGTGGCCTGCTCCTGGCCTTTCGTGGCTTGCTCCTGGCCTTTCGTGGCCTGCTCCTGGCCTTTCGTGGCCTGCTCCTGGCCTTTCGTGGCCTGCTCCTGGCCTTTCGTGGCCTGCTCCTGGCCTTTCGTGGCCTGCTCCTAGCCTTTCGTGGCCTGCTCGTGGCCTTTCGTGTGGGCCTGACTCTGGCCTTTCGTGGCCTGCTCCGGCCTTTCGTGGCTTGCTCCTTGGAGTTCGTGGCCTGCATCCTGGCTTTCGTGGCCTGTCATGAGCCTTTCGTGGCTGCTCATGGCTTTTTTGTTTTCGTGGCATGCTCATGTGACTTTTCGTGGCCTGCTCCTTGCCTTTCGTGGCCTTCTCCTGGCCTTTCGTGGCCTGCTCCTGGCCTTTCGTGGCCTGCTCCTGGCCTTTCGTGGCCTGCTCCTGGCCTTTCGTGGCCTGCTCTGGCCTTTCGTGGCCTGCTCCTGGCCTTTCGTGGCCTGCTCCTGGCCTTTCGTGGCCTGCTCCTGGCCTTTCGTGGCCTGCTCCTGGCCTTTCGTGGCCTGCTCCTGGCCTTTCGTGGCCTGCTCTTGACCTTTCGTGGCCTGCTCTTGGCCTTTCGTGGCCTGCTCCTGGCCTTTCGTGGCCTGCTCCTGGCCTTTCGTGGCCTGCTCCTGGCCTTTCGTGTGGCCTGCTCCTGGCCTTTCGTGGCCTGCTCCTGGCCTTTCGTGGCCTGCTCCTGGTCTTTCGTGGCCTGCTCCTGGCCTTTCGTGGCCTGCTCCTGGCCTTTCGTGGCCTGCTCCTGGCCTTTCGTGGCCTGATCCTGGCCTTTCGTGGCCTGCTCCTGGCCTTTCGTGGCCTGCTCCTGGCCTTTCGTGGCCTGCTCCTGGCCTTTCGTGGCCTGCTCCTGGCCTTCCGTGGCCTGCTCCTGGCCTTTCGTGGCCTGCTCCTGGCCTTTCGTGGCCTGCTCCTGGCCTTTCGTGGCCTGCTCCTGGCCTTTCGTGGCCTGCTCCTGGCCTTTCGTGGCCTGCTCCTGGCCTTTCGTGGCCTTCTCCTGGCCTTTCGTGGCCTGCTCCTGGCTTTCGTGGGCCGGCTCTGGACTTTCGTGGCCTGCTCCGGCCCTTCCTGGCCATGCTCCTGCCTTACGTGGCTGATCTGCCGTCGTGGCTCCCTGGCCTTGCGTGGCCTGCTCGTGGCCTTTCGTGGCCTGCTCCTGGCCTTTCGTGGCCTGCTCCTGGCCTTTCGTGGCCTGCTCCTGGCCTTTCGTGGCCTGCTCCTGGCCTTTCGTGGCCTGCTCCTGGCCTTTCGTGGCCTGCTCCTGGCCTTTCGTGGCCTGGTCCTGGCCTTTCGTGGCCTGCTCCTGGCCTTTCGTGGCCTCCTGGCCTTTCGTGGCCTGCTCTTGGCCTTTCGTGGCCTGCTCCTGGCCTTTCGTGGCCTGCTCCTGGCCTTTCGTGGCCTGCTCCTGGCCTTTCGTGGCCTGCTCCTGGCCTTTCGTGGCCTGCTCCTGGCATTTCGTGGCCTGCTCCTGGCCTTTCGTGGCCTGCTCCTAGCCTTTCGTGGCCTGCTCCTGGCCTTTCGTGGCCTGGATTTGAACCTGGATTTGGGGCCTGGGGCCTGGTCAATTTGGGGGCTGGATTTGGGGCCTGGTGCCTGGATTTGGGACTGAGCCTGGATTTGGGGTCTGGAGCCTGGATTTTGGATTTGGGGCTGGATTTGGGGTCTGGAGCCTGGATTTGGGCATGGGGCCTGGAGTTGGGGCCTGGCCTGGAATTGTGACTGGAGCTTGGATTTGGGGTCTGAACCCTGGATTTGGGGGCTTGGATTTGGGGTCTGGAGCCTGGGGCTGGGGCGTGGATTTGGGGTCTGGAGCCTGGGGCCTGGATTTGGGATTGGGCCTGGATTTGGGGTGGGCCTGGATTTGGGGTCTAGAGCCTGGATTTGGGACTGGGCTTGGGGCTGGATTTCGAAGCTTGGATTTGGGGTGGGCCTGGGAGCCTGGGGTCTGGGGCCTGGGCTTGGAGGGCCTGGTGCTTGGACCTGGATTTGGGGGATTGGAAAGGGGGCCTGGGTTGGAGGTTATGGAGAAATTGGTTTATCAAGAAGCTTGTTCCGTTTTTGATCGGGTGGCTGTTTTGAGTTGGTTGGGCTGAGTTAATGGTTGAAGTTGTGGTTGTGCGAAATTGGATTATCAAGAAGCTAACGCCAGTTTTATCCGAAATGCTGGGCCTTAGCGGTGGTTACAAACAAGGACAAGCAATTTCTATTTATCACTTTCTTGAGGGTTTAGGGTTTAGGGTTTAGGGTTTATAGAAATTGTATAGGGTTCAGGTCCCGAGTTTTGACCGAGTTTTGACCGAGTTTTGACAAAGTTTTTACCGAGTTTTGAGCGGGTTTTCGTTTTTGCTTTGTCATTTTGACTTTGGGAAGTGGCTGGGCTGGGCTGGACCGGCTAGGGCTTGGGCATTCGGCTGGCGAAGTGGCTGGGCTGGGCTGGACCAGCTAGGGCTTGGGCATTGTCGGCTGGCTAAGCCCCCGGCTTGAGCTGCGAAGGGGTTGATTGACCGGGCTGGTGGGCTGGGCCCTGGTGCGTAGGGGCTGAGGCGGGTGGGTCTAAAATCTGAAGGCAAGGAGGGTGGCGGGGGTTCAGGTCCCGAGTGGGCTTGGGCATTATTGGCTGGCTGAGCCCTTGATTGACCGGGCTGGGACTGGGGAAGGGGGCTCTGGGCTGGGCTGGGTGCTGCTGTTGCGGGGTTGTGGGCTGCTGGGCTGCTGGGCTGGGCCCTGGTGCGTAGGGGCTGAGACGGTTGGGTCTAAAATCTGAAGGCAAAGAGGGTGGCGGGATTTGGTTCAGCTTGCCTGCGTCATGCGGCTCGCAGGTTACCATGGCGGATTTGCCTACGGGGCTGCATGAACTGAACTGCCCTTGTTTGTTCCTTCGTAAAGTTGTCGGAGAAATGTTGCGACTTTGCATCTACATACATATCATAGAGACTGTGAGAAGTGCAAAGACCATGCAGGGACTTGAGCCAGTGGACACAAATTCTGGCGATCTTCTCCATATCATGGACTCTTCAGCGAGGCGTTTCAGAATCCGAGTCATGCACTGTATTGGTCTTGCGCACTCTGCTTTTCTGCGCCACTTGCCTGTGCTGGTTCCGCAAGTCGAAGCAGTTGTCGTTGGTGAAACATCCGCGCGCGGGGCAGCTGCTGTGTTCCGCGCACCTGGGAACTCGAAGTTTCATATGTGGCGAATGGAATAGGTCGGGTGCTGCTGCAGAGAGTCTTCTAACTCAGCGTGAGAGAGTAGCGCGGGTCGCTCCTGCAGGGAGTCAAGCAGGACGAAATGATTGCTGCTCCAACGCTTCAGCGCTACCCAGTGCCGACCGTTGAGGTTCTGGATGGCTCCGAAGCATTCATCCAAATCCTCTTTGACCAAAGCTCTCTGGTCAGATACTTGCCAGCAGAGACGATTGAACATTTGCATGGATTTGCTCCGCACAGCCATGAAAAGGATCTCGATGGAGTAGTCGCCTCCAGGACTCATGTGGAGGCCCAGATCGTCGCCAAGTTCCCAGTTCTCCTCGAGGAAAGCCGCTGCGGCCTGCTCGAGGTCGATTGCCGTGAAATGACGTGCGCCCAAAGCATTGTTCAATGCATGGATGCCGCACCTGAGCTCCACCTGCTTCTCGAAGTAACACGGGAACTCCTCCAGGTTCTGCCCTTCTAGTTCTTGTTCTGGGCTTCCCTGTCTTGTGGACTTCGCTGCTGGAGTCGATGGCGGTGGCTCATCTGCTTTGCGCTTGTTGCTGCTGTTGCTGCCTGCTGGCGTTGCTTTGGCGTTGGCCAGGACTTTGGGCTTGGCTGCTTGGGCCTTGGTCTTTGCCTTGGCTTTGGTCTTGGCTTTTGCTTTGGGCTTGGCAGGACATTGCTTCTTGTGCTTGTCGATGGCGGCCTTTGTGTCGGGGACCTCCTCGCCGCAATGGGGGCAGCTCCACCCGGGCATTCCCAGCTTTGCTTCTTCCTCCTCTTCCAGGCGTCTTTTCAGCGCTGCCCAATCTGGGGTGCCCATCTCGGCCAGCTTTTCGTGATAGAAGTTCTTGCTTCTGGAGGGCTTGAACAGTTGTGTCCACAACTGGGATCCGTGTCGTTCCGCCTGTTGGGCTTTCAATGTTGTCAGCGCCCACTCTGCATTTTCATTGAAGCGCAGCGACTTGGGATTGAAGAGCTCCAAGGTGCAAAGGGCTTGGGTCGGACAACGACTCAGAGCCACGTAGGCCTGACCCTCTTGTCTACAAGTGGCATCCAAGCGGGCATGGGCGCCGTCGTGTAGGGTGGCCGCTTGGCTCTTGTGGATGGTGATGGCCTTGGCGACCACGAGGGGGAATTGCAGTCTCGACGCCTTCTTACCCTCCTTGTCGAAGAAGGTAGCCGACACGCGTGAAATTGCAACGTAGTCGCGCTCCTTCTCTGCCCGCCATTTGGCCCCCGCATTCTTCTCGAACTCAATCCAAACATTCTCAACCTCGCCTGTCTCATCGTCTACGTCTATCTCCATCACAATGCCACAGGCTCCGTTGACCAAGCCGTCCTGGACGTCGAGGTTGCGCTTGAGCATGACCCGGATGCCGGTCGCGATGCCAAGCAGTGCCACCAAACCACCTGTGTTCTCCTCTTCGGCCCACCCTGCATCCTCGGACAGCGGTGCCCCAGTGTTCAAGCAGCTGTCGAACGCAGGGCATTCGTACAGTCGGGTTCCGGTCCTGTCGATGTGCTCTTGCGTGTACAGGCTGTTCCTTTGCCTGACTGCTTGGCGCGTGGCGTACAGGTGCACTGCCTTGGGCGAGGGCTGCTTGCCGTCGTTCTTCTTGACGACCATACTGTGAAGCTCCCGGATGTCCTCGTCCGTGCACTTGCCGACACGAACGCGGGCCAGGAGAGCTGCCCATTTGGGATCCTTAGCAGCGCGCTGGTTTCCTTCCAGCTCACAAAGCTCGAACAACCTCCATAGGCCACTGTGGAAGGACGGCAGGCCCCCTGGTGGTGGAAGCTGATAGAGGTCTCCAGACAAAACCACATGCAGGCCTCCAAACGGAATGGTCGACACGTCCCTCGCCAAACGGAGGTGTTTGTCGAGCCTCTCCATCATCCAGGAAGAGATGAAGCTCATTTCGTCGATGAAGAGTACCGACACCAGCTTCCAGATGCTTTGCAGGGATGCCAGCTGCGGGCCGCTTGGCAGTGGCAAGTCACAAGCCTTGCCGTAGCTTTTGTTGACGACAGGCAGTAGACAGCAGGCGTGAAGGGTGACGCCGTTGAGGTTCCAGGCCGCCACGCCTGTCGGTGCTGCAATGATCACTCCGACACGGCCTTGTCTGAGCATGTTGGCCGCGGCGCGCACCACCACAGACTTTCCGCTGCCCCCCGGCCCGTGCATGAGCATGTGAAGGCGGTCACTGTTATTGGTGTCCTTGGTATTGGGCCGCTTGAGGACGTAGTCGACGATGTAGTCCATGGCTGCCTTCTGATGTTTCGTTTCGGGGCTTGGGTTCTCTGTCGTCAGCATTTCGAAGGCTTCCTCGCCGCCTTCTACCGGCGCGAAGGCATCGCCAGCAGCCCCTGTTGGCACGTGATCTGGCGGCAGGAAGTCGATCTCGCCACCGTACCGCTCTTTCAATGCCTCCATAATCTTCAAAGAGTCTTCGTAATTTTCCTGGGCGATCTTGCTGTTGGCCCATCCATCCCATACATCGCCGGGACGCATCTTCGCCTTCATATACATGACCGCCTGGACGGCTTGCAGCTTCCGGGCCGCGTGTACAGTCCCATCCATTTCGGGGAAACACTTTGACCGGAGGAAGTCTGGGTGGGCAGTCGTGTCCCGAGCAACTCGTCGAAAGGCTGCTGCGTGGCTTCCGTTGTCCTCCTCTTGCAGCCAGTCTCCTGGCTCTACCCAGACCAAGTACAGCAGCAGTTTGGAGTAGTAGAAAGCTTCCGGTTCGAGGTCAGGACTGAAATTCCGGTAGGCGACGATCGCAGGTCGCCTTCGTGGCTGCGGCTCCCCACCGATGAACTTGAAGGCTGCGCAAAAATCCAGAAAGTTCACCTCCTTGAAAAGACAGCTCCTGAACTTGCCGCCCTCCACCGGAATCTCGACGGTCTCCTCCCCGAACCTGCGTTGCAGCTCCCGGTACCGCCTCTGGGCCACGGGCATGGAGTCCTCGAGGTACAGTTTCTTGCTGCGGTATTTGCCTGGCGCCTGCAGAGCCACGCTCTCCTCGTTCTTCGGTACTGACAAGGTCCAAGTGTATGGTGGGCCCACCTGGATCCACTCGTTATCCCTAGAGAACTCGACGACGGGGAAGCCCAGCAGCAGGTGGCAGGCTTCGAACGTCGATGTGGTTCTGCCCTGCAGCGCGGCGTGGGCGGCTTTGTAGACCTGCTGTTTGCCGAGGCCGCCGTCGTTATTGCTGCTGGAGGTGAGGCTCGCGACGATACTTTCCACGCGCTGTTGCGCTTGCTTGTCCTGCTCCGATTTCATGGCATAACCGAGGATGTAGCGGCTCGCGCTGGTGAGCTCGCAGATGACCTGGAGGTCCATGCTAGCCCGCCACCGCCGAAGGATCTTGATGTTGTACTGCCCCATCATGCTGTCCGACTGAACCCGCCTCGTCGCCAAGCTACTTTCCCAGCGGCTGTTGGCATACCTCTCCTGGGAGGTACGGCGCCTGGTCCGCGTTTCTGCGGTGTGCGGGAAGCCGTGGCGGCAGGCGCCGTGCGACTTGATTCCACAGTACTCGGAGTGGTGGTGCACTAACAGCTCGGCCAACTTGGCGTTCACCTCGATGTCTCGGGACGAGAGTTTCTTGGATTGCCTCCACGTGAAAGGGGATTTGGTGCAAATGTACTTGTCGCTCCAGTCTTCCGCACAGCTGGGAGTGAAGGACTGCATGACCTCATCATCCGACCAGTCGGGGGCTTGCGGCTCGTGACCGGATCTGTCCTCGGAAGACATCTTTGCTGCCCGAGTTGGCTTCTCAAGTTCCATCACCCAGAGTAGGATGTGAGCGTGCGGATAGCCTCTCTTCTGCCATTCGATGCGGATGATGTAGTCCAGCACCCTGAACGGTGGCGCTCCCTTGAAAACTTTTCGGTGTTGGCCTGCAGAGTCCATGGCCGGCGCCTGGAGAAAGTCGTCCTCGTCTTCGGCCGCAGGATCGTCCTCGGCATCCACATCTTGGTCGAGGCGCGTCGTTGTTGCTTCGTGCTTGGCGGACAGCCAGTGCATCAGCTGGGTTACTTGATGCATGAACTGACGAGCCACAACGGCGGGATGCTGATTGCACAGCTGGTTCGGGGACAGACCGTCCCAGGTGAACTTCTCGTCGGCTTGGTAGCACTGCAGGATCTGAGCGGCTTCTCTCTCGATCTCTTGTGGCGGTTTCGCAGGACGCAGCCGAAGCAGCCGTGCCATGATGACGGCGATCAGGATGTCGGGCTGTCGGGCATGGCACGACAGGGTCATGAAGAATTTGGGCGCTCCGAGCTGCTCGTACATGTTGACCGCGACGCCCTTCTTTGCGAAGACGTACGAGCTGGTTCCAGGGATGTCCCGGAGAGCCGCGAACACTCGTCCTTTCCCGTCCTTGTACTTGGTCTTCTCGCTGGGGCCTTCCTGGCCTATCCTGACATTCACGTTGCCCGAGAGGCGCTTCTTGATGTGCATCTCCAGCAGCCACATGATGTAGCCGGCGGACGCCTCGAAGCGTGGGTCGAGATTCAGGAGACGCTTTCGCGCATATTGAGAGAAGCTGCCGTACTGGTCCTGCCACCCGCCCTGGCCGGTGGGAAACAGGTGCGGAAAGAGCTTCACGTCCATGTCGTCGCACATCGCTGATATGCCCCTGGCCTTTCGTAGCTCGTGTGTGTCGGCTCGGGGAGCCTTTAGGTCTTTGGGAAGCATGTATGTCACTTCGAGCTCTTCCGATTCTCTTTCGGCCGGTGACACAGGCGCTGCTGCTGCAGCATCGTCCTTGGCGGTGGGCGCTTTGCCATGGAGAATTGCAGCCATATCGTCCAGGGCTTTGTCCACAGCCGGGCTCGCCTGGTAGAGGCGGTGCTGGGATTTCAGCTGCCGCAAGGCTTGGTACAGGTGGTCGAGGCGGGCCGGCGAAGCGGTCATGCCTTGGACTCCCTCCACTAGGACCGTGCCATCTTCTTCGAGCGTTGCGCCATCCAGCACGTCGCAGATGAAAGGCTCGTCGACCAGCATTGCATACATGCGGCCCCACTGCGCACTTGGCCCGCCGGAAGGAAGCTTGTCAAGCAGGACTTGAGAGATTCGCGCCATGGCGAGCAGGTGATGCTCGATCGGCTGCAGGCTCTGGAGCGCTTCTGGGATGGGTGGTGGAGTGGGCAAGAAGATCTTGGTGACATTCTCCCGACAGTTCCTGCAGAGCATGTTGCCGGTTTGCTTCGCCGGCCTGCAATGCTTCGCGGTTGTGAGAGTGTGACATGCTTCACACACCCTGGACAATCCGAATCGACTCCAGCTTCGCGTAAAAGCCAAGTAGTGGGCTTGCGCTTGCTCCGAGGTCAGCACATCTTCATCCGGGAACGGGTAGCCCCGCTGTTGGGCCTCTGTGGCGATCGGCAAAGGACCACGGCTGCCAAGTCCTTCTTCTGCGCGTTGAGCTTGAAGTTGTCGTCCCTGCGCCCGCCTGCTGTCCTCCGTGGGTACAGGCCCGCGGCTGCCAAGTCCTTCTTCTGCGCGTTGAGCTTGAAGTTGTTGTCCCTGCGCCCGCCTGCTGTCCTCCGTGGGTACAGGCCCGCGGCTGCCAAGTCCTTCTTCTGCGCGTTGAGCTTGAAGTTGTTGTCCCTGCGCCCGCCTGCGGTCCTCCGTGGGTACAGGCCCGCGGCTGCCAAGTCCTTCTTCTGCACGTTGAGCTTGAAGTTGTTGTCCCTGCGCCTGTCTGCTTTTCTCCGTGGGCAAAGGCCCGCGGCTGCCAAGTCCTTCTTCTGCACGGTCAGCTTGAAGTTGTTGCCTCTGGGCCCGAGTGCTGTTTGCAACAGGCACAGGTCCACGGCTGCCCGCTCCTTGCGCAGCACGTTTCTGCTGTTGAGCACTCTTCTCCTCGCTCTTCCGGCGGAGGTTCTCCTCTTTCTGAGCTTCGCGGCACTGTCGATTGCTGCACCATCCTTTTCCTCGGCCTTGCATTGGCCAGCCACACCGTGGGCAAGGCGCCATCCTAACGAATTGCGACAAGGCGGTTCCTAAGCTCAGCTAAGGCTGTATCCGCACGGCTGCGATCAAATCTCAAGCATGTTCCATCAGCGAGCAAATTAATCAAACGAAGAACAGCACAAAATCTTTTCAGGAACAGGTGATTCCAGACTGGATCACCGTCTATTGAGTCTACAAGCCATGTCATTGACCGATGCAGGACTGAGATGCAACGACAGCTCAAACCGGCCGTGTCCAGACTGCCGTATCCCTTGCTGCAGCGCTCGCTCCTTTTTGCGTTTGTTGCTGCTCGCGTTTGGAGCTCTAGCGGTCTGTGGCTTGCTTTGACATGTAGACAACTTGCACGTCCACGACCTCGTCGTGGAAGCTGCGGTCCAGGAGTTCGCGCCAGCTCCAAGCGTCGCTGATCACG
Source organism: Symbiodinium sp. CCMP2592 (assembly GCA_905221615.1). Classification (NCBI taxonomy): domain Eukaryota; class Dinophyceae; order Suessiales; family Symbiodiniaceae; genus Symbiodinium; species Symbiodinium sp. CCMP2592. Next base: position 25,569 of record CAJNDT010002855.1, read on the forward strand.
TCTCCGTCCAAAACCAGTTGCGTGCCTTCGATGGGAATGGGTCCTGCAGGACTGCTGTCCAAGTCCAACAGCAAGACCTCTCTGGTGCTGCGATGCTGCAGCGTTTCCGGCGGGATGGGCTTCATGGTCTTCTGAAATTTGACACGTAGTTCTTGCAGGGATAGGCTGCGATCGGGGTTGTTGCCCTCGTGCAGCTGGGCGAGCCAAGCTTCCCGGAAAGATCCGGGCGGTTCGAGTTGGCAGAGCAGGCGATAAGGCTTCGAGGAATGGATCTCGGCACCCTGCATGTTCAGGTACCTCACCGTCAGGTCAGCAAGACGCTCGCTGAACTCCCTCTGCATCTCCATCTCTTTGTTCCATCTTGTTCCTCCACGTGCATCTTCCTCGGCGTCGTGCTGCATTTCTGCGTCGACCCAGTCCCAACAATCGAAAGGGTCCTCGCAGTCCTCCAGGTCGGAGCCCCGAATCGAGTGGTCTGAGCTTCTGGAACCCTCGCCCATGTTCTCGGACATCTCTGTTGCGCCGGTCGATCTCAGAAACAAGGGCTGTGGGCATGATCTTAGGCACTCGCTGTTGTGACGACTGAGATTCCAGCCGTAAGCGCCTACCTATAGGCCGAAGCTCGGACACAGAGCAGGACTACGACTCTTCACATTGAGCCCACGCGAGCGGAACTAACTCGGCTTGTCATGCATACCGAGCACTTGCACACAGTGTGCACTGTTGCAGAATTTACTTAATGGGGGAGTGTCATTAGAGCATGAGCAGGCACCTGGTACCCCCTTTTGGTTGAGGATAAGCGAGCCACTTCTGCATGCGAGCCCTCCGGCCTCGTCCCGTCTCTGTCTTTCTTCAGGTTGAAGATAAGCACCTGGTGCCCCATATTGGTTGAGGATAAGCGCACCACCTCTCCATGCGAGCCCTCCGGCCTTGTCCCTTGCCTTCGTCTTCTTTCAGGTTGAGTATAAGCACCTGGGAGACCATATTGGTTGAGGATAAGCAACCACTTCTGCATGCGCCTCCGTCTTCTTCAGGTTGAGACCACGCACCTGGGACCCCATGTTGGTTGAGGATAAGCGCTCCGGCCTTGTCCCCGCCTCCGTCTTCTTCAGGTTGACACCACGCACCGGGGACCCCATATTGGTTGCTTGTCCCCGCCTCCGTGTTCTTCGGGCTGAGACCACGCACCTGGAACCCCATATTGGTTGAGGATAAGCGCTCCGGCCTTGTCCCCGCCTCCGCACAATTCTGCTTGAGGATAAGCGTGGCGGCTGCACCTCTTCGCCTGGAACCGGATAAGCGTGGCGGCTGTACCCCCTGGCCCCCATGCATTATTTGGTTGAGGATAAGCGTGGCTCCTGCACCTCTTCCCCCTGGCCCCCATTCTAGTTGAGGATAAGCGTGGCGGCTGCACCTCTTCGCCTGGCACCGGATAAGCGTGGCGGCTGTACCCCCTGGCCCCTATATTCTGGTTGAGGATAAGCGTGGCGGCTGCGCCTCTTCCCCCTGGCCCCCATTCTGGTTGAGGATAAGCGTGGCGGCTGCACCTCTTGATGTACCCCCTGGCCCCTATTCTGGATAAGCGTGGCGGCTGCGCCTCTTCCCCCTGGCCCCCATTCTGGTTGAGGATAAGCGTGGCGGCTGCACCTCTTTGCCTGGCACCGGATAAGCGTGGCGGCTGTACCCTCTGGCCCCTCTTCTGGTTGAGGATAAGCGTGGCGGCTGCGCCTCTTCCCCACTGGCCCCTTATGGTTGAGGATAAGAGTGGCGCTGCAACTTTCGCCTGGCACCGGATAAGCGTGGCGGCTGTACCCCCTGGCCCCTCTTCTGGTTGAGGATAAGCGTGGCGGCTGCGCCTCTTCCCCCTGGCCCCCATTCTGGTTGAGGATAAGCGTGGCGGCTGCACCTCTTCGCCTGGCACAGGATAAGCGTGGCGGCTGTACCCCCTGGCCCCTATTCTGGTTGAGGATAAGCGTGGCGGCTGCGCCTTTTGCCCCT
>CAJNDT010002856.1:0-27564 GCA_905221615.1 Symbiodinium sp. CCMP2592
GCGGCACTCTACGAGGCCGTCTCTTCGGAGTCCTCACCCGGCCGATCCTCCCCGCTGCTGCCGGTTTGGCCTTCGGTTTCGGTGCCATGGTGCTTAACTTTAAATATCTTTGATCCAACAAGCTGCAAGCAACTATATGTGTTGGATAGTACGAACAGGTACTAGAAGTTGATTGTCATGTCCGTTTCAATACCACATGCAATAGTTTCCACTGGACGACACAAGCATTTATGCACATGATCATTAGATTAACACATATTTGAAGACAGAGTGCTATTAATAGATGATGTAGTTTAATGTTCGAAAGCAGTATGCCCAATAATAAGTGTATGCATATAATCCATACATATATCTATATGTATGTATGTATGTTATACATATACCTAGGGCTATGTGTAAACTTACCACACACAGTAACGGTTTAGGGTTTAAAAGAGCTTCAGGGTTTTAGGTTTTAAGGAGGTCCATGGTTTAAAGGTACTTCAAGGCAGAGTGCCACCTAGTTTATGCTTAATCATAAGATGTGTTACTACTCGTAGGGATTTCGTTGGGTTAGCTGGACTGTGCCGATTCAATGGGATTCGATATTGTATAACTAGCTCCCAAGATTCAATAAGCTCCAACAAGACTTTTGGGAGGGGATGCTACATGTGTGCAATTGTCTGGTACAGGGTCGGTGTGACTTCAAAACGTGATGGCCCGAACACTAAGATTCAATAAGATTTTTTCGGGTAGTCCACAATCCTGCAAATGTCTTCTAAGATTCAATAAGATTTTTTGGGCGAGCTGGAGGCTGTGTCCCTTGTAAAACCGATAAGATTCAATAAGATTCAATAAGATTCACTAAGATTCAATAAGATTCAATAAGATTCAATAAGATTCAATAAGATTCAATAAGATTTTTTCGGGGTAGGCCACAATTGTACAAATGTCTTCTAAGATTCAGTAAGATTCAATAAGATTTTTTGGGGCGATCTGGAGTCGTGTCCCTTTTAAAAATGATGGACCAATAAGATTCAATAAGATTCAATAAGATTCAATAAGATTCAATCAGATTCAATAAGATTCAATAAGATTCAATAAGATTTTTCCGGGGCATGCCACAAGTGTCACAAATGTCTTCTAAGATTTTGCAGGGCCTGTGGGGCGGTATGGGGATGGTGTCCCTTCAAAGGCCATATGTTTTTTTAAACACGGATGCACCCCATTGCAGACTTCCGTGGTCCTTTTTTGGGTCCCTCCCAACTGGTGTTCTAGGACAGGTTGGATCCTGCCTTTGGCGCGGATTTGTCCACAGGCATCTGCAGTATCCTTGTGAAATCGACAGACCGCCTGGGATTACAAAGAGACATACATTCCTGATGGCATAATGCAACACAATGCAACACAATCATGTCAATACATAATGATCATGGAACACATGTTACAACCCATGGCACTCCGCCTTCAGAAACATGTCTGTGACAATGGCATTGCCACACCTCCAAAATTAATACGACTCGAGGCCACATCACCGACAACACATACACATGAGCCAGTTATTGTGGCACTCTGCCTTGTTACCGAGCCACCTTGTCGACGCAATCAGTCCACCACGGGTTCGTTGACCTCAGGAGCTTCCTCTTCACGAGTGCGGTCGTCAACGAGTTGAGCTTGTATTTCCTGAACGATTGCGTCCACATCATTAGCATCATCTTCGACAGGAACAGGGGCATTGCTTCCCGTGGACCCCCTCGGACCCAAAAAGAACCTTGCCATAGAGGCTGAGCTCGCACACTTGAGAGGGCAAGCGGTGGCCTTGTTCCCCCCGGTCGACTCACAGTATCGATTGATACATTCGCTGTGAAAGAGGTGGCCACACGATAGCGCTTCCAATGCCTGCATTCCAGGGAAGCAACAGAAAAAGACACGTCATGTGAGAGGTACTGTCCTGAGGATTAGTGGAATGTACAAACAGGACAGGCACCACTATCAATGGTTCATTAACCAAAGGCAAACGAAACCAGCCTGCCTGGCCCGGGTGCATCTCCGAATGGCAAATGACAAAGAGGTCCTGGTTCCACCGGTTCGCAGGTCTGCTCGACTCATTCGGAGCATCCTCCTCCTCCTCCTCAAAGAAGGCACTGTCGTCGGCCTCGCGCTCGACCTCGGCCTCGACCTCGGCCCCGGCCTCGACCTCGGCCCCGGCCTCGGCCCTGACCTCATCATCGACCTCGACTGCGACCTCGTCCTGCGACTCTGTGTTTGGTGCCGTCGCCCTGGCCTTGGACTTGGCCTTGGCTTTCGACTTGCCCTTGGCTTTTGCTTTGGCTTTCGACTTGGGTGTCGCAAAGGGCACAACGGCATTCACGTCATCACCAGCTGTCGAGTCACTGTTCGTGGAGGTGTCTGGCCCTGGCAACTCAACTGTTTGAGGTGCAGTGGTCACTTCTGCAGGAGGCATGACGATCTCCTGATCGGGCCTGATCTCTGCCTCTGCCGGCGCTAGACCATCGTCATCCATGGCAGGCGCATTCCCATCAACTGGCACTCTGCCTTCCACAACCCTCGGCACTCTGTCTTGTTCACTTCCTGCAGCCTGGCTGCCTTCGGTTGCCTGGCTTGCATTGGAACCCGGAGCGGCATGAGGGGAGGCAGGCGGCTGTTGAATCGGCACTCTGCCTTGTTCCCCAGCCGGGCTGCGACCCACAGCCTGGCTTGGATTGGAACTAGGAGCAGTCGTTGGCAAAGGACCAGAACGGACCACGTCTGGCACTCTGCCTTCCGACGGCGGAACCGTTGGCGGGGCCGCTGGAGCAGGACTCGGATTGAAACTGAGACGTCCCTGCGTCTCAGTGGACTGCCTTGCTCTCGCTCTACGCCTGGCATAGGTCGTGACATCCTCGGTCATCCACGTGGACTGCCATCCACACTCCAAGGCAACCCTGTCAACAGAATGCTCAGACATATTCACCCCCATTCCCAGAACCGGTTTGGCTATGCGGTTCCAACTGCTGCTATCGCAGAGGGATTGACGCTTATGGTCATTCGCACATCGCTGACCAAGCAAGCTGTATTTGCTATCGACCCTGAGTTCACTGACCTTTGTGGTCGGCTTCAGATTGGTCAATATGAAGAGCAGTTGCAGCGCTGTTTGTTGTGGCAGGTCAGCCGTGACCACAGCATCCCATGCACTATGAACTCGCTCGAGCAGAGCTTTCACCTTCACCTCAGTCAGTAAGGCTTATCTAGGCTTTGTGGGGGGAGGGTTCAGGGATCATTGCTGACCTTAGGGATACTCTGTGGATTGACAAGCAGCCAGAGGGATCGAACGCAATGTCGTGGCGCTTCTCGGGATTGCATCTGCATCGGTAGTGGACGTTGCCAGCCGATCAATCCCGATCGTTGCTGCTTGCCTTGCTCTGTTCTTCTTGGTTTCCTTACGAATCCTCCTAACTTCTTGGTCTTCTGATTCCGACGAGGAGGAGTCGTTGGCACTCTGCCTTGATTCACCCACAGCAGCCATCTGCTGCTGTTGCTGCATTTGCTGCATCTGCTGCATGTGCTGCATCTGTTGCTGCTGCTGCATCTGTTGCTGCTGTTGCAACATGAAAGGGTTCATCATGGCCAGTGGGTTGTTCATTCCCATTGCTGGGTTCATTGCCCCCGGCATTGGGAACATCATCTGATCACTCACACGAGCTCTCTTCCTCGACTTTCCCATTGCTCTCGGCGACTGTCTCTGGCACTCTGCCTGGAAGCACCACTGCAGCACTAAGGGACTCGATCGTGAACACACATATGTTGATTGCGGCCAGGTCAAGAAATTCTTGCGCATCCACTCACTAGTCACTAGAGTCCGTACACACTACGTGGCATGGTCCCATCAACGGCCAGATAGCAAGCGTTTCAGCTTCCACAACTCACAATCACTTGCATCATGCATTCCAGCCTTGCCATAGTAGCCAACCACCTTGGACGCCAGCACCTGAAATGTTTTATGGGGCTGTCACAGGAAACCAAGGTTGAACCAATCAATTCACAGGCACAGTAATTAATCCATCGAGTTACTGCCGACATGACTGTATGCATAGGCATCGTCTTTGTTTTCCAAAACGGCAAGCTGAAATGTGCCAGATCAGACGGACCGCAAAAGTGACAACATTCAAACGCCCCAAGAAATGCGATTTCACATTGGCACTCTGCCTTTCCGGCACTCTTCCTAGTGACAGCGACACAAAAATGAATCTGAACAGGCCACACTGTTTGGTGGCACTCTGCCTTAGTCACACCGAGAACTCTCTGGCACTCTGCCTTGTGAAAGTCCCCAGTGCCCAAGGACGAATGGGATGACGAAGAGGAGGTCCACTAGATGGCTTTGTTTTGGCAACACAATTAATAAACCTACTCGTTCAGCTCAATCATTGACACTGATCAATCCTGAAATCCATCTGCAGTTACTCCCCAATCAGGAACGAAGTTCGCAGTGGTCTGGTAAACATCCACATACTCTTCATCTTCCGATGGCGGGACATCATCACCCATCTGGCTCACCGCGTCTAGGTTTTCCCCCCTTGCCTTCTGTTCCAGCTTCTTCTCACAATACACAAGCATGGTGTAATTGTAAGCATCCCAAATCTTGCACGACAAAGGCACAATCCAGCTCTGCAGGTCTTTGGGCCTGAATTTTTCCTTTGAGATGACATCTTCCGTCGTATAAACCTCAAGGAGTCTCTTGGAGGCCAGCCACCAGTGCCAGTATGTCAGCTCTTTTCCCTTGACTCGATCACGGCCATGAACTGGCGGAGTGACATTGAACATGCACTGGAGAATCTGCTCAATGACCGCCACCCCAGTTTCCCTCTGAAGCCACAGGTGCCAGTCCCCAGGCTCAGAATTGTTTGGAATCTCCTTCATGCCCTGGTCACACAACAGATCCCAGACAACCACAGTTTTCGAGCCCTTCGACCGAAAGTCATTCCACACCATTTCCTTTCTCTCCATTGGCAAGTTCTTGCCGACCCACAGTTAGGGTGGAAACAGTTTTTGGGTGGAAGCCTGGTGTGTGCATGTGTTGTTGGAGCAAAACGACTTCAATGATGATCGGGACGGGGGGAAACAACCATGGCTATAGCCAAATAAAATGACTTGCCCCTTGTTGTTTCTGAGGTGTATTGCAACTTTGTTTGAGATGGCAAACACTCATTTTTGATTGTTTCAGTTCAAGAATGTCATCCGGCAGCCAGCATCCAATACAAATATTTGCAGGGTGGCAAAATCCACGTGTCGATGACTCATTTGAAATTTGTTGAAGCATGACATCAAAAAATCAACACCATACCACACGACGTGTGCAGGGTTCGAGTTGAGGTTGAGTATATTCTTTCATTTCTCTATCGGCAACAAGTATTCATTACCAGTTTCGTGTAAAGCGAAAAGATAATGGGATCTCCGTTAGTATGGCAATCCATAAAATAATCTAAGTTTTGTTATATATCTAGATCGGTTAGGACTACATCATCTATCTTATTAACAATTCTACCAGTCTTAACAGGTGCGATGCTTCACTAATTAAGGTTATTAACAGATATGCACTTAATACAATAGCATTTGGTTCATATTTGGAGGTGATGCTATGTTCTATCAATGTATGATTTAGTTCTTTGGGAATCCAGAAGTCTACGCTTCCAGCGTTCGATAATCAATAGTTTAACAATAACTGGCTTATTGCATGTTTAGTGTCTTTGGTTAACTTGTCTATAATCGGATAACATGAGCTATGAGGCTATGAGTTGTCTTTGTCTATTAGGATAAACTAATTTGGGCACATCATATGTTTACGACTAGTATGCAACAGTGATACAAGAGCTAACTTTACAGGTTAATACATTGGTTATATTATCATTACCAACTTGTTCGTTACGATCATGTAGTTGGTATTCTACATCCCTGGACAAGTAATGCATGTCTACTGATACTATTTCACAACTAATGTTAACTGTTATAGTATATCTTTCATACAGTCTGTTTACAATAGGTGGTTCAACTGGTATTATACTTGGTAATTAGTGCTGCTATTGATATAGATTTTCATGACTCTTATTATGTTGTTGCACTTTTTCATTGTGCCTTACCAGTAAGTACAATCAATGCTACCCCAGTAGGACTATTATATATGTTGTCTTGTGCAGTATTAAAACGACTTACGAACACTAGATGAACAGCTATAGGTAGTGGCAATGGCATGAATGGTCTAGGTTAGCTGTGTGTAGAGGTTAATACAAAGCAAGTTGTCTAAGTTTTTCATTTGTGTTCTAGTGATGTTATGTGAAGGCTTACATTATTACATCTCAGTGGTTTCTATGTTTAAGGCTAGTAGAGTACAAGACTAAGGAGATTACTTAATTATATAGTGGTTGGAATGATACTAGTTCAGTTGGTGAGAGGTTGCACGTTAGTTTCATTTTGTATCACGAATGGTCTAGGTTAGCTGTGTAGAGGTTAATACAAAGCAAGTTGTCTAAGTTTTTCATTTGTGTTCTAGTGATGTTATGTGAAGGCTTACATTATTACATCTCAGTGGTTTCTATGTTTAAGGCTAGTAGAGTACAAGACTAAGGAGATTACTTAATATAGTGGTTGGAATGATACTAGTTCAGTTGGTGAGAGGTTGCACGTTAGTTTCATTTTGTATCACTACAGTCCATTCCAATCAAGATAGTTTAATAAGTATTGGGGAGGCCACCGGAAGCTTGTCATGAATCGCGACTGCTGTGCAGATATGAGTCACCGGAAAATAGAACTAGGCTATACTAGGCTTGAGTACGGAACAACGCGCAGCGGTTCATGGAACTGTTTGTCATGTAGCCAATGTGTCTCACAGCGTCGAAACCAAAAAAACAAAACCAAAAAAAACAAAAACACCAAAACAAAAAAAAACAAAAAAAACATTATTTCAGAATTCTCCCATTCGTGTGTATTTCTAATGTTGTTCTGGAAGAGCACTGAAATAATTGTTTTTTTGATTTTTTTGGTTTTTTTGGTATTGTTTTTTTTGGTTTTGGTTTTTTTGGATTGGATTTTTTAGATTTTTTTTTTAAAGGAAAGGGGCTGGTGTTTCTTAGGGTTTGAATTACGACAACGCCCCTAAGCGCCAGAGTTGATAGTGATGTCGTGGAGGAGGCGGACCTGAACTGCGCAAAACGCAGGGGTCGACTTCGACCCCGTAACCGAAGAATCTCAGCCAGCAGCCAGCATCCAATACAATGTTTGAAGGGTGGTAAATCCACCTTTTAAGGACTCTTTTGTTGAAACATGACATCAAAAATTCAACACCATAATCACAAGGCGTATTTAAAAGTGCAGGGTTCGAGTTAAGGTTTAGTATCTTCTTTTTCTTTCTTGCAAAACATAGCAGCAAGTATTCATTACAAAGCTTGTATAAAGCGAAATGAATGAGATTTCCGTTAGTATGGCAATCCAGAATACAAATTAGGTTTTGCTATATGTTGGTTCGAGCTCAAAGTATTGACTTCTACGTGCCAGGTATAACGTTCCCTAAACCTATAAAGACTCTAACCTCTGAACACTTGAACCCTAAACCCTTACGAACCCTAAACCCTACACCCTTAAACCGCAAACCACAAACCCGAAACCCCTAAACCTTAAACACCTGAACCACTAAACTAAACCCTAAACCCACGGCTGGTCTTCAACAGCGACAGCTCCCACAAGGCCAATGGCACTGGGGTTTGGGGGTGGGGGGAGGGCTTAAGGTTTAGAGTTTAGGGTTTAGTTATTATTAGGGTTTAGGAGGAGCACTGGGAGAGTGCTGCTCATCACAGAGTTTCATATTTAGTTAATAATAATAATTTAGGAGGAGCACTGGGAGAGTGCTCCTCACAGAGCTCGGCTTCAGTGCACTGGGAGAGTGCCTGGGACGGCACTGAGAGAGTGCCTTTGATTGTCCTGCGCCAGGCGGGGGGCACTGCGAGAGTGCTTGTCTGATACGTTGACTGATGACACGAAAGTGCTACTAGTAGGGATGTGAGGATGCTTCATAAACTTGACAAGTAGCTGAGCTTAAGCTGAGGCTTGGAATTGAAGCAAAGCAGCAATGACAGCCAGACGCTCAGCATCAAGTATTAACAATCAGCATGCTCCCAATGTTTTTGTAGTCAGCACTCTCCCAGTGCTGTATTTGTTACAGTAGTCACTCTCCCAGTGCTTTCGAGCTTGCTTTTAATCGTGAACACTGCTCACTGTGTGCTCTGTTGAGATGATCTATTACTACTATGCTGGGGTCCCTGCTTGCCACCTTGATGCCACCACACCAGTCGTGTCTTACCTGCGTCCAGGAATGTCTGAGAAAGTCTTTGGTGGGGAGAAGCGTTGGCAGCACAGCTCAAACTCAATCCTGATGTCAGTCGAAAATCGAGCTCGCTCAAGTTTGCTTCCACAGAGCGGCACACCATGCCCTCCAGGCCAAGCATCCTCAGTCCTGCAGGAACAAATTCTTAATATGAGTTTTCCTCTATCACTCATCACGAAATCATGCGTCCTCGTCGCCGCTCGTCTCGGCAACTTCAGTCGCCTCGGTGTGGGCGTCAGATCACGGAGCTCCGGCTTGTTTTTCTTCTTTGGCTATTGAGCCTCAAACTCCTCCGCCAGTTGCACGTACCGATCCTGGACGGGCACATGCATGTCAGATGCTTGGAGTCTGCCACTCCATATCTTTGCTCCTCCTCCTCCTGGCTCCTCGCCTCCCTCGCCCCCTGACCCTCCCCTCTGTCGAAAGCAAGCTTGTGTGTGATGCGCACTCTCCCAGTGCACCGTGTCAACTGTCTGTCTTCTCTGGCAACTGAGTAGCTCAAGTGAACTTCTGCTCGGGTCCTTGTCCGACCTCCACCAGCTAGTCGACGGTCTGCTGTCTCATCTGAGCCACCTGCGACCGGACGAGGGCTTCAGTCAAGGGGATATCAAGATGAAGGTTGCAGCACGCTTGCGCAAGCACTCAAAGTCGAAGTCAAAGCTCTGCACTCTCCCAGTGCCACTCTGACGTCTTTTTGGCCACTTTCGCAGGGAGGTCACGGGAGGTCCTTCGTCCTCATCGTTGCCAGGGCCCTCCTGCAGCGACTGAATCTGAGGGTCCCTATCGTAGCTCGCATGCTCTGTATGATATGGACACATCACTTATGGAAGAGTGCAGGTTCGTGCAAGCGGACCTCAGTCAGACTCAGCCACCTCTGTCGGCGTCGGCGTGGGACTTCGTAGCTGCGGTTTCCGTCCGCGTGCCTGTGAGCAAATCCGGGCGTCTCTGCGCATCGAAAATTCAACTGTGTCTTGAGGCCTTGTCTGGCCAGTGCTCGTCGTACTGGCCGACGAGCTCCACATATCTCGCCTGGACGGACACATTAATGTCTTGATGCTCCACAAATACTCTCGCATGATCTCGTTGCCTTGTCTTTCTCGATCCGCCGCAACTTCACTGCCAGAAAGTCCTGGCACGATTCATTTGTCAGGAGGCTGTTTATCTTAAACCGAAAGAAGTGCCAGCGGCCTCTTGCTCTTTGGAATCCGCAATGGCCTTTCTTGTAACCTCCTGGCACAACATGTTGTCACGGAACTGTAGAACGTTTATAATCTAGATCTTATGTTCCAATTCGACGCACATTGGCCGGCCGGCCTGGTACCTCTTGAAGTCAGTGTGCAAGCTGCCGAGACGATCGCTCTGCTCGGCATCCTGCGCGTCGAGCTTTGCCTGCATTTCCTTCAACTCCTGGTCTTTAGAGCCCATCTCCAAGCTGCTCCGACTCCTCTGCTTCTTCAGCTCCTGCTGGAGTTCTGACACCTTGCCCTCGGCTTGCATGCGGCTTCGCATGGATTCCACAGACTCTCCTTTTAGCTCATCGATTTGCCCACTCATCTCCTGGATCGTGTCTGCCATTTCGAACATGGTGTTCTTCAAGGAGTCTGCTCGCTCGGTCAGCTGCTGCGTTTTGTCCTCCTCACACCACAGACATCCTCTCAGGTTGTCGATAAGATCTTCTTGCTGCTGGATGGTATACCGGGCCTTCTCGAGCTCATCCTTGTCGTCTCGCCACCGCTTGATCTCCCGGCGATTCCGGGCGTTCAGATTCTCCAAACTGCCGTGCCCTCTGCTGGCCTGCGGCCACTGCCTTGAGAGGAGGCTGAGGCGCCGCTGTGGCGAGGCTGGTGGCTCCACCCGGAGTCTTTCCAAGACTTCGAAGACTCCTTCGTCTCGTCGTCCCGCCAGGAGTTCCAGGAGTTGTCGTCCTGGCGGGGGTTGTCCTGCCAGGAGTCGTCCTGCCAGGAGTCGTCCTGCCAGGATTCGTCCTGCCACCAGTTCGTCTCCTGCCACCAGTTCGTCTCCTGCCAGGGGTCCTCCTCGGCCTCCTGCCAGCCTTGCTTCTCCCACGACATTGCTGCACTTAGCAGCTGCGATGCTCCATCCACAAAGGAACTTATTCTACGTAGATGGAAATCTGTGCAGATAGCTACCGAACGATGGAGACAGACAGAAGATCCTGTTCTGATGTCAGATTCTTGAAATCTGTAAACTGCTCCAGCGAAAAAGAACGTCTACACTGGAATCCTGCTGCTGCGTGTTGACACAAGCAATCACATTCAAGTATTTCCTGCATTGATGCTTCACACATGTTTGTGGCTGTGCTCCGCCTGCCGTAACCAGCGCCCGTGCTGAGGCCAAGCAAGTCTGGCCTTGGTTGGACATCCCAGTGGTTGGGGTTGGGGAAGGACTGGGACAGGCTCTGCAACAAAGAACAAGCCTTGGAAATCTGCTGCGTGGCTCGCGGTGCTCATGATGCCAAAGCATACTCTCCCAAAGCTCTTGCATTGACATCCGGGCTCACTGCCGGTGCCACCCAAATCGTGCTGGTGACAGACCTCTGCTTAGCACCCCTTTTAGACAGACCCCTCTAAACACAAGAGCCCCCCGCCCAGAAGGCTTTGTTGACACACTCTGAGACGAATTCCGAGGTCTTTTGCAAAGTGCTCGCCAAGAATCATTGACCTGAACAATCCGAAGGACCGACACAGGAGCCAGCTCAAGAGCCCCCAACAGCCCCATTCAAGAGCTCCCAAAAGCCCCAAAGCCCCCCCCCCAAAGCCCCCCAAAGCCCCCCCAAGACCACCCGAGAAGCCCTTTTTGACAGACGCCCCCTTCGGTCAAAAAGGCATCCGGGTTCAAAAGCCCCTCGTAGATCAAAAGCCTCACACCTTTTGCGGTGACAGGCCGGTCAAAAAAGCCTCCTCGGGTTCAAAAGCCCCTCGTAGATCAAAAGCCTCACACCTTTTGCGGTGACAGGCGCCACAGTCCTCTGAGGTATCGGCATCTCTTTGGAGTCTCTCTGTTCAGGCCTTTACTTGTCATGAGCCTGTGGAGGTCTCTTGACTCTGATTCTGTAGCGACCTGTTGACAAGGATGCCTTGCCACGAGTTGAAAATGGATTGGGAACACTAGCATAGGCTACGGCGTCGTCCATTTCCTCCTCTCCCAAGTGGAAGTAGTGCTTCTCGAACGTCTTGCGGTCTTGTCTGTTTTGGATCTCGAGGATGCATTCGACACTGGGTCTTTGCTGAGTTGAAGCAGTTGACGAAGGCTTCTCTAGAAACAATGCTGCCGAAGAGTGCCTTGTAGCCCCGTGTAAAGTAACGTGGCTAAATTGAGCAGTAGGCTGGTACCGCTTCTTGGCCGTGAGTGCAAACATAATTTCGCGGGTTCTTTTGATCGCATTCCAGGCTGACTGTCTTGTCAAGCAGGCTGTACTACCTGAGCTTCCGGTTTGCAACGATGGAAAAAGCAATCCATCAGACTCCTTTGGCCAGTCGTACCTGCCTGGGGCCGGGCAGGACTTCTTCTGAAGGTTCAGATCAATGATTTTTTGCGAGTACTTTGCCACGGCCTCAGTCTGGACTCGTTCCAGGCCGTTCCTTCGTATCGATTCAATGGTGGCCACAGCCTCTTGTGATATCCTTGCAGCTACCTCATCACATCCCAATTTACCCATACCGGGCTTGATAATACCCGTGTCTGTGCGCTTTAGTAGAAGTACGTAGGGCCTGTCGTGATGCGGCCCCCCTTCAGTAAAGATATCACATGCACGTAGGTTGAGGATCTCCGAGGCCCGGCGTGACGTACACAATGCCAAAAAGACACAGAGTGCGTAAACAGGCCCACTCCAATACAAGAGCACACCATAGAAAAGCTCCATGTCTTGTCTTGGTACATGTAGCCACTGGCGATCTGATCTGGTCATAACTCGGCCCGTGTTCCACGGCTTCCGCTTCTTTGCTTGCTTAGTAGCCTTTCTGTTCTGCTTCGGCCCAGGCTGGGACTTCGGCCTGACGTGTCTGCTGGCTGGCCGCTTCTGGGCCATCGCAAGGACCGACCTCTGACTGTTCTGTCGCAACTTTTCAGCACAAACGCTTCAATGACAATGAAGTGTCGCAGAATCCGGGCACAAGTGACGAGCAAGTCACCGTGGCAGACTCGTCACGGCTATGGCAGGCAAAAAGCAGCCTAAGGCTAAGGTTAAGGCTGCGGCTAAGCCCGCTGCAGCAGCTGCATCGCCTCCGGTGGTGATGCCTGTGGCAGATGATCTCAAAAGCGGTGTGAACAAAGACCTCTATGCTGACTTGCAGGGCAGCCTGCAGCGGATCACGGATCACCCGCTGTTCAACGGCGTTCAAGTGCTGGAAGCCTTGGACATCTCTGCTGACAGCAGTGCATCAGTGGAGCCCTTTTCCGAGGACACATGGCGTCGGGTGAAGGCTGGCGCAATCGCGAAAGGCTTCAAGCCCACGTACACAGCAGGCGGCAACATCTTCTGGATTGACCCCTACATGTCCTTGGTGCCAGGCATTCCGGTGAACAGGAAATCCATCCTGAAGCTTCAAAGCTCGTCCTTCAAGACTCCTCAGTTGGCTTTTGAGAAACGAAGAGCGGTGCATGTGGGCATCCTGGAGGGTGAGGAGGTGCTTAACATGCGTGGTAAACTGCGGCTTCTCAGCCCTGATGAGGAGCTCTATGCTTTCATCTTCCAGCTAGACAATGTCTTGGCCTCGGAGCCTGGTGAGGCTGAGCTGGAAAAGTGGCTTGCTCTTGCGAAGTCATGGACGATGACAGTGGAGCTGGTGCCGTCATTGACTGAGATGTACTGGCGATGCATCAACTTGAGAGAGGACATAGGGACGTCCTTTGACGTGTTTTATCGGTCCTGCATCCAGCGAGCGTACGAGGTGATCCAATTCAAGCTGGACTACGAGCGTCGCAACCCCAACGATGTCTTGAGTGCAGCGGGAGTGTACCAGAAGTGGGTTGCGAACGTGCAATTCTCGACAATGGCAACCGGAGAGAGGGCTTTCCGGCAATCGTTCGTCGACTCTTGCCTCACAGTCTACAACAGGATTCTGTGCATTGAAGAGCTGCAGAAGATCATCTTGCAAGGCGAGGAGAAGAACGGCAAAGATAATGTCTGGTCGAGCATTTATCAACTTGAGGAAGTTTGCAAGAAATGCGGTCAAGGTCCAGGGTCGAAGGAAAAGCTGATTTGGTGCATTTCTGGGATTCAGGACCAAACCGAGAACGACATGCTGCAAATCTCCAGCTGTACCACGCGGAATCTGAAAGGCCAAGGCCTCCCATCGAACAAGGGCACGGTGGACCTCTTCATTTTCAAGCTGGGGTTCAAGAACTTGGCTGTGTCAACATGGCTTGAGGATGCAGGCTCAGCTGTGCCCCCAGAGGAGAGGCAGACTCTAAGAAAGGCCTTTGACAGCTTTGCTGACTATCGGCAACACTTCGGCTGCCATGACGAGCGTGATACCGTTGATCTTTCCTGGCTTGCACGGTTCTCGCCTACTACACGGGAGTACATCACCTTCGTTGAGGAGTGTGTCTTCGCGAAGAAGCACGACCGAAAGTTGAAGTGTGCACTGTCTGCTGGCGCGAAGCCAGTAGATCTGCCAGACCGTGAAGAGTTCTCCGTGGACTTCAAAGCATTCAAGGCCGGCTGGCAAAAGGAGCGTGGGGACGCCCCTGAGCCGAAGCATGAGCTTTCGGAGGCATTGACGGGGACGGAGGAGAGTATCCAGGTGGGCCAGATCATTCAAGCTTCCATGATGGGGGGCCGGCTGAATGCTTGGCAGACTAAGGACCTGGCCAAAGCCCAGCACGACCAGGCCCTGCTTGCCAAGCATCTGAAGAGCTTGAGCGAAGACGAGATTGGATTGATCAAGGACTTGGAGACCAAGGCCTCACGTATAGTGAGGGCTGCGGTGAAGATCATCGTGGAGCCTGAGCGCCAAGCTGTTCTGCAGGAGGAGCTGAAGTCGTCCCCCATTGGGTCCCGGGTGGCCTCCAAAGACTTCCTGACTCTGGTCCTGTACGATCAGAAGACAGCGGGTGAGAGCATCACATGCCCGCATCTCAGAGTGCCGCCGCTGAAGGTGGAGAGGGTCAAAACCGCAATCCAGGCCACGTGCAACTTTCTCAGCTCTGGTGCTGAGCTGCCTTTCAACGCGATGTTCGCCATCACGGATGCCGGCAAGACCGGCAACGAACGAGCAATTCTCAATTGCTTCGTCAATGAGGCTGGTGCATCGATGGCAAAACACCATAAAAGCCTCTATGTTGCCTACAAAGAAAGCGATTTGGCAGCTCGCTTGGAGAAGTTCAAGTCAACGGCTCAGCTGAATCAGCTGGAAACAGTGCACATCGTCACGTCTTCTGCGGCCTCGAAGCAGAAGAGACGCCCTCGCCGAGCTGGGCACCTGAAGGGTGAGACCAGCTCAGGCAACATCCTCACTGGGGTACCGTTGCCGGATGTGAGTGCTGCGTGGTCTGAGTCGGTGGTGACCAAGAAGGCCATCTTCGGGAATCAGATGAGGATTGCAGTGGGAGGGCAGACGGACGGAGAGCCGCTGTACAACAAGGACGATGACCAGGAGCCCGTGTTCTGGCATATGAGTTCCCCTGTGCTGCTCGAGGAGCTTCTTCGAAGCGAGTGCTGGGCTGATGCCCTGCTGGACTGGACACCCACAGATGTCGCAGCCAAGAAGGCCATGGATTTGGGCATTCCGTACGTTGCCGTAGCCTACACGGAAACCCACAAGGAGCTGCTCATGAAAAGATTGGCCACGATGGTTGCTAAGGACATGCTGACGGAAGGCCACAGTCTCTACTGCGCGGAGGTTGCCAAGATTCTGGAGGTGCCTGGCATGGCCAGAAAACCCTTGCCGAAGGCAAAGGCTGCGGCTGCAACGACACCGCCGAATCCATCCCCGGCCGTGACTGTGGAGGAGTCATCGACTAATAAGAGAAAAGCAACTGCTGAGCCAGAGTCGGCAGACGGTGACAAGAAGGATGCTACCCACGCCAAGCTCAGGGCACGGCTGCAGGAGCTGTCCGGTAAGAAGTGAACACGTTTTCCTCATGCAGCAGAAGCAATTTTGCACGCGACTGTTAGGTTCACACAGTCAGTCTCGTGGCGCCTGCTGACATGCACTTTTGTTCACAAGCTTGGTTTTGCAGAGGGCCAAGGATGCCATTTCAGATGCGTTGCAGAGCAACAGACAAGGAGAGCTTGCAGATGAAAGACAAGTGCATGCAGCGCCTGCGACAGGTCCAGAGAGTGCTTTCGCTTCCATCATAGTTAAACCAGCCGGTGCCAAGCTAGTTGCGTGTTTCATTCCTAGTTGAGTTGGCTGCAGCCTGTGTCGTCATGGCATGGCGTCATCATGCCAGCTGTTGATGTTGCTCTGCAGTGTTTGACTTCACTAGGCGGTCGAGATGTATCTTAACTCCCGCCATGGACGATGAAGACCAGGTGATGGCCTTTATGCCTCGCAAGAGGCATCGGGCCTTGACAAGAGTTGGATCCAATGACTCTGGCACAAGGCAGCCGAGGAGTCGCTGTGTCAATGGCCGCGATAATCTGGAAGGGACGAATGACTCCTTGCTGCCTTTGCCGCAGAAGGCCTTCCAGCACTGTGGAAAGCCAGGGCTGTTAGTTGGGTCAGCTTGCTCGGGGTGGTCATGCGAATCCCAGGCACTTACCAACTTAGAGGTGCCACACACAATTTCCTTCCTCTGTGACAGTGACCGTCATGTGGAGAAATGGCTGCGCCACAATGTCGTTTTCGAGCGGTTTCATCGAGATGTGTTCCATGATGCCTTCATGAACGAGCAGAAGGTAGATATTTTTGCGGCAGGCCCTCCTTGTCAACCATTTTCTCCGGAGGGTGCAAATGCAGGAGATGATGATTCCAGAGCCCATGTTATCCAGCCGATCAAGACCTACATCTGTCAAGCTCAGCCTAGGGCCTTCATACTGGAGAACGTGGCTTCGTGGAGCAATTCGGATATTTTCAGGCAGACCATGGATGATCTGGGCGGTCTGAAAAATGAGGATGGGTTGCCGGTGTACAATATATACCGCAAAGTCCTGCAGACGTGTCATTATGGAGTGGCCCAGAACCGCAGCAGGCTCTACGTCGTCGGCCTCCTCGCCGACGAAGACAAAGGCTTCAAGTTCCCGGAGGCGTTCAATCAGAAGCCAGACATTGCAGATCTTTTGGATTCGAGAGAGCTGCCTCGACCGATCAAGGACATTTCAGAGATTAGCCCTGAACTTGCGAACTCGACTTCCAAGACACGACAAAAGTGCCTGGGCGCAGTCCTCAGCCACTTCGAGAAAACGGGTGAGTGCCCTTGGACATCCCACATCATCGTGGACACCCAGCATGGGCGGAGTGATGCACGCTTTTACAAAGATTGCTTTCCAACTCTTACGGCCGCTCGTTGCCAACAGCGAGCCTATTTCAATTTGAGGTTGAACCGCTATCATACCATGTCTGAGCTTTTCCGTGCACAAGGTGCAGACCCGGAGGGTATGGACATGACTTGCATTTCGCCACACCAGCTGGGGCACCTGGCTGGAAATGCCATGAGTGTTAATGTGATGACTCACCTTTTGGGCTCCATTATGCTGAGCTGGTAGAAGGCTTGCAAAGATTCAGCTGAGGTGGCATGACCCACACTGATGCAGTGGATCAGTTGGAAAACGGCACCCTCTCTGTGAGCCGGCTTCGAGTGTTTTACAAGGGGGGGTAATTTACCCCCCTCGGTAAAACACTCGGGGGCGCTCCCGAGTGTTTTACCAGGGAGGGTAAATTACAGATGCTGCGCCCCTGAGAGTTTGTAAGCTTACAAAGTCCCCGCCCCGGGGGAGTTGTAGATTACCCCCCACCGTAAAACACTCGGGAGCGCCCCCGAGTGTTTTACGGAGGGGGGTAAATTACCCCCCCTTGTAAAACAGTCGACCCTGAACCACAGGTTGGGGTGAGTGTGCTGGCAGCTGGAACTTGAAACATGCCTGGTCATGCATCGACACCACCATATTTTTCTCTCTCTGACAGACACTCTCTCTGTCTCATTTTTCGCAAATTTGATCTCTCTCTCTCTCTCTCTCTCTCTCTCTCTCTCTCTCTCTCTCTCTCTCTCTCTCTCTCTCTCTCTCTCTCTCTCTCTCTCTCTCTCTCTGTCTTTTTCTGTCTCTCGAGTCTTGTGAGTGCAGGTTGCACATCTGCACCGAGAGGGTGCGCAGGATTTGCATGACAGGCACTGACTGGGAGAGTCAGCACTTGACATGAGATAGCTCTTATCCACATCCACTGTTCAGAGCACATGCATGTTTCTCTTGTTTGCTGCAGGAGATTGCAGAATTTGAAGTGGAGCCGAGCAGGCACGTGCGGGATCCTGTGGGGCTTTAACTTAATCTTACTTGCAAATGTATTGTGTACAAAGTATAATAATAGTTGTCCCAACATTCCAAATCATAGTCACGAAATGCACTGAGAGAGTGCAGACGCCGGCACTGAGAGAGTGCCGGCAGTTGAATGTTCAATTCATCTGCACAGACGGCACTGAGAGAGTGCCAACAGAGGCATTACATTGGGAGAGTGCCAGCACAAAATTCGCATTCACAGCAGCGTGAGACAGCTCTTATCCAAACCCATGTGTCGAGGCACTTGTCTGTTTTTGTTTTGGTGCAGGAGATTGCCGACGGACGTGGAAGTGGCCGAGCAGGCACCTGGGTTTCCGAAGGAATCCCTGTAATAATCGAACCGCATTTCTCTCGAATCTCAGACGTCTTGCTGAAAAGACTTCTTTTAATCTCTGTTGGATGCCAATGCGAGAGGACGGGTTAAACTGTGCGGCGCCGAGAGGGTGCAAATCGTCTGTACGATGCATTCAATAAAAACAGACCAGCGGTATTGACGAGCGTCAGCAACTGAATGCAGCAGTATGTGCCCTATCCTATTATTTCCATCTTGTTTTGTGGTGCAGGAAGATTGCACATGCCCCTGGAGCCGACCAGGCCCATGCGTTTCCTAGGGAATCCTTTGGGGTGTTAGTTGTAATTAAAGGAAAGTATTGAAGGAGCTACAGCCGATGTCCCAGGATTCGTTTACCCCTTCCGGCCCCTCTCCCACCACAATGACATGCTGTTTCCCCCACACGTTCCCCAACCCTAGAAGCCCCAAATGGCGGTACAGCCCTTGATCCCCATCCCCCATAGATCACTGCAATGCCCATCGATCGGGAGATTCTTCGGGAAGCGGAAACATTTCTTCATTATGGAACTGAAACATGGTGCTCAAGGTCCAACTGGGCGTGTGTATGCTAGGAGCCAATTTTGTTGTTTGCAAGTGGAATATCTTAGCAGTTGACATGGACGAGACTTTCCATAATAAAGTAGTACCACAGATCTTCGAGTGAGGTGTAGAAAGAAGGTCATGAGCTGTTTTTAGAGTGCACAATGGATGATGATGATGAGTGGTGCCTGCCAGTGGCAAGTGCTGTGTCACAGCCACCAGTGGCAAGTGCTGTGTCACAGCCACCGTCACTGCCACGTGGCAACAGTGCTGCAGCCTTGGAGAGTCCGTGTGAAAAGGACTGCTTGACTCAGGAAGAATTTTGCAGACTGAAATTGAAGTGGGAGGGGAAATTGTTCATCGACCCTTCCCAGACCAGTTTGGGCACCTGGCTCTCAGGCAGAATGCAGAATGGGCGCTTTCTCGTGTTTTGTTCGGTATGCGCCAGGCTGAAGGATTCGAAGGATGGCAGTAGCAGAAGCACCGCCTGGGCCACCGGTTTTCAGCCTACCGTCAGAAGCTTTCACTTGACTCATGTGCAGCGACACAGCTCCACGTGTAAGGTGCACAAACAGGCTGTGAAAGATTATTTAAAGGCCTTGGGTTTGCAGAGTGAAGGACCTGAAGACGAAAGCTGTTTTTTGAACCGTGAGCAGTTTCATGCTGCCGTGCAGAAGACATGGGACGGCTGCAGAAAGGGTCATTCTTTTCGAAGCCTGGCAGATGATGACGTGGGTTCAAAGTCACGTGCTGGTCGACTTGTTGAGGTCATGGGATGCGCATGCCTTGCAGAGGAACAAGAATTTCTCCGGGATTCTGATGTTCTGGCTTTATACCAAGACGTCCGGGCTGGCATGTTGTGCATCCGATACTCTGCAGTTTCGCTAGACTCACAGCTTTGTCGTCACGGTGTGCTCGGCATTTGTCATAATGCTGGCACAAAAAGCTTGGATCTCGTCGAAGCGATGGACAAAGTGATTGGCAGCTTTTGTACGCTAGATTGTGATTCTGGTGACATGGATCATGAGCTTCGACAGCACATATGCGAGCATGCTGAATTTTTGCAGGCTGATGGTGCAAGTGATGAACAGCTCACAATGCGATTTGCGGAGCAAGACTTGCTGACGAATGTGCGACTGCTTGACAGGGATCCAACGCATGCAGCACGCCGATTGCTTCGAAACGCATGGCGGGCGGACCCTTATTTGGAATCAGTCTTAGACCAATACATCACGTCACCGGAATCTATGACGGCACTGATCCAATACTCCGCAGACCTGAAACATTTGTTCGAAGTTGCTGTGCTGAGCGATGACAACGCTCCATTTTCAGTCCGAAACCTCGGATGGGCGGCACACCGATTCGATTCCATGACGCGGCCTCTCTCGCGCTTTATCGTACTATTCGATTCTGTCTGGGCATGCGGGATCGATGTGTGGAACAAGCGAAAGGGAACTCGCCCTGGCGAGAGGGCACATTCCTTCTTGTCCGAAAGCAGCGCAGAGTCTTTGCTACAGCTGGCGATGTTAGCAGACGGGTCAGCCGAGACCCTTGACCTAGTGCGATTCTTCGACAGGGAGACTTTCGACTCCGCTTCCGTGGCCGAAACGTTGACACAGTTTAAACACCGACTGGACACGCTTTTTGTTCAACGAGAGGTGTTGCAGTGCCCGGGTCACACGACTCACATCATAGCTTTGTTGAGAGCTAAAGAAAAAACAGCAGTGTTGAAGCATGGTGTCTTGAAAGTCCTGGGTGGTCCTGACAGCATTCCTCTT
Source organism: Symbiodinium sp. CCMP2592 (assembly GCA_905221615.1). NCBI lineage: Eukaryota > Dinophyceae > Suessiales > Symbiodiniaceae > Symbiodinium > Symbiodinium sp. CCMP2592. The sequence goes on from CAJNDT010002856.1 coordinate 20,457, forward strand.
GATCTTATCGACCGCTGCATTGCTCGCATGTGCAATTGGGTAAAGCTGGTTTATGCCCGTATTGCTGCAGAATTTCCCAACCACGACCTGGTGAACAGTATGTCGGTTTTCAACTTGGGGGACAGCCTTGAGGCTGCAGAGCAGACGGGGAATTATGCGGACACCATGAAAAAAGCACGACAGGAAAGCTTGCTGCGCCTCTCGCAGGCCTTCGGTGTGGCAGTGGATGGACCCAATCAACAGGAGTTGTTTCGACAATACATGAACTTGCGACGGAATGCTCTGCATTTGCTGAGGGCGGGCAAAGCTGCGTCCAACGCAGAGGCGTGGAGATTGGCCAGGTCTAAGCTGAAAGACAAAAGATTGAGTCATCACCCAACACACTTGATCGATGTCGTGCTTTGCCGCTACCAGTGTCTTAATGGCTTCACTACAAGTGGTGTGGAGCAATCGTTTTCTACCTTCGTGCGCACCTTGGGTGACTACCGGATGCACATGCAACCGTCGTTGCAAGAGCATCTCCTGCGTGTGGTGCTCGCAGCAGAAAGTAGCATGAGCAAAGGGTTCAAGACGATATGCGAGCAGATCTGGACACTTCGCTTCCACGAGTTTCGAAAAACCATCAAAGATCGCTTTCGGCGCGAACCAAGTGCTAGCAGCAATGCCAAAACGGAGACATCATGGCAAAACCAGCGACGCTCGGCACTGCGTGCTGCTGCCGCGATGTCTTACAGGACGCAGCTGGGGTTGGTCGTCGCTTTTGGCAGCCTGGACACGATGAGGAAATGAAAGTTCTGGAAAGCTTGGCCAAGGATGCCAGGCTGGAAGCCTATGCTCGAGACCATTTGCTGCAGACGGAAATTGGTGACGATGGTGAGGCCCTGTGCCAGGATCTGCAAGCCAGGCAATCCAAGCGAAAGAAGCAAGAAGATGAGCACCGGCGTGCATTCGAGAAGATGCGCCGTCTGGCCAAAAGGCCTGCGATGGTTGTTGATGCTAGCGTGTATCTGCATTTGGGGAATGCACAACATGCTCTTGACGACATGGCTTCAGCAATGACACGCCAAAAGTTCACTCTGTCTGAAGAGTCGGAGGTTCTTTCTAGTGATTATCACGTGGTGGCGAGACTCGATGCAGCTCCCGTGCAGGCTCGACTCGCTGCTGCTTTGTGTGGTACGGCCTTGTGCAACATGATGTACATCACAAGTAGTGGGAAAGACGGCACATGCATTGCAAACAAGAGGGCTTTGTCAATACAGAGGCGGATTTGGATCTCTGAGCCTTTCTTGTTGGAAAAGCCGGCAGAGGCGGATCTCCTGCTGCAGGCTATCAGCATCGATGGAAGCAATTGGCGAGTTGTGCCAGAACAGACTTGGTTGCATCACGCGCTTAATGGAGGGCCCATGAAGTTCCTTGCTTTAGTGTCCACAGAAGAGAAGGACCGACAGTGTCATATCACATTATAACAGTGGGTGTTCGGTCTTGGGTTTCGATGCTTGGCTTGACTTGCAATATAGTGAGTCCACGACACTATACTCTTCAATGTCACAAACACAGAACCAGACTTTGGATTAGGAGATTGTACATCAAAGTTCACGGCTCGGGGTAAGTCGAACGATGTGGTTTCAGCTTCCAGGAGTCAGATTACAAGGACATCAGGAACGCGATGACTTTCGAGTCATTCCTCTCCTGGATCGCGGACGTCGATGCTGTCAGATTCGCGCACGGTGCTGCAAACCGCTGAAAACGAAATGCTCGCCTGCCAGCTTTGAAGCCCAGCTTGGTAGCACGGGGGCAGTTAGTACGAAAGCCGTGTTGGTCTGCAGAAGCTTATTGAATTAATTAATTTGAAAGGGATGACTAGCTAGTCAGTTCGGTGCCAGCAGCAGTGTATCATCCGATTTGCCAGGCCGGCAGTGGTGTCACACACTGGCCAGGGCCCCAATATGGCCCTTTGAGAGTTTGCCCCAGTCTGTGGCAGTTTTCGCCACCCTGCATGTGCATGCTTTTGTGTGAATAGTTTAATGAAGACGTATGCGAGGCTGGCAACAGGTTGGGTCGAAGCACTGGGAGAGTGCAATTATGGTGAAAGTGCCCATGTCGTGATGCCTGGTGCGTTTGCAGTTGGCTGCCCAGGCCGGCAGTGGTGTCACACACTGGCCAGGGCCCCAATATGGCCCCTTGAGAGTTTGCCCCAGTCTGTGGCAGTTTTCGCCACCCTGCATGTGCATGCTTTTGTGTGAATAGTTTAATGAAGACGTATGCGAGGCTGGCAACAGGTTGGGTCGAAGCACTGGGAGAGTGCAATTATGGTGAAAGTGCCCATGTCGTGATGCCTGGTGCGTTTGCAGTTGGCTGCCCAGGCCGGCAGTGGTGTCACACACTGGCCAGGGCCCCAATATGGCCCCTTGAGAGTTTGCCCCAGTCTGTGGCAGTTTTCGCCACCCTGCATGTGCATGCTTTTGTGTGAATAGTTTAATGAAGACGTATGCGAGGCTGGCAACAGGTTGAGTCGAAGCACTGGGAGAGTGCAATTATAGTGAAAGTGCCCATGTCGTGATGCCTGCTGCGTTTGCAGTTTTGTGGCTGCGCTAAGTACGTAGACTTGCCCCGTAAAACAGCACGCCGCACGCACTGTCATGGCGAAGCTCGACAAGACGGCCGATCTGGGCCCTGCAGTTGGAGATGAAGTTGTTGTCCAGCAGCTGCAGGATTTGAGCAATTTGCTTTGCCGGCCCTATCATGTGGTTTTGGAAGACATTCGTCTCGTTTCGACAGTGAACAAGATGTGTGCAAGCTGCAGTGCCGGATTCGTGAAGCCCTTCCTAAGCACCAGGGAGCAGAAGCAGCTTAAGGCAGTGAGTAGCGACTGCCGTTGTGACCTGACACGATGATTTGGCTGGAGATGTGTCACATTTAGTGTCCTCAGCTTCTCAAGAGGCTGAGATGTGAGTGAAACTCATTATCATTGAATCAGGGGCCGAGAGGCTTTTGATCGTCGAGGGGCTTTTGGTGTTTTGACCTGATTGAAGCCTTTCAGGAGGCCTTTTGAATCATTCCGCGAGGATGCCTTTTTGACCGAAGGGGGCGTCTGTCAAAAAGGGCCTTGGTGGGCTCTTGGGAGGGCTTTGGGGCTGCTCTTGCTCCTTCGGAATGCTCCTGTGTCGGTCCTTCGGATTGTTCAGGTCAATGATTCTTGGCGAGCACTTTGCAAAAGACCTCGGAATTCGTCTCAGAGTCTGTCAACAAAAAAGGCTTTGGGAAGGGGTTTTAGGGTTGCTCCGTTCCGGGCTTAAAAACAGCCTTTGAATAGGGCATCTGCGGCCCCTTCTGGCCCACTGTTTGTCGGGCCCGCTGTTGCTTGGTTCCTGGCACAGCCTTTAAATGGGGGTTGAGGGGTGGGTAGGGGGGGGCCGGTTTGGAATGAATTGTTTTCTCCAGAAAACAACTCATCCCAACAACGGGTGTGGGGGGGGGAGGGAGGGAGGGGGGGAGGGGGGAGGGGAGGGGGCTAGGCGTGTCAAAAAGGGCTTGGGGAAAGGGTTTTAGGGCTTTGGATTGTTCAGGATAGGCTTTGCACTTTGCAAAAGACCTCAAAATGCGATGCAAAGTTGGCGCAGGTTCACAAATTTAGGGTGAGGGAGGGCTCGGGGACGGCACAGCTGCAGGACTGCTCTCATTTCTTGACTTTGCAGACCTTGAGCCAGAGAGAATCACCGCTGCAGTATGCGGAGTGTCAGTTGCATTGCATGAGGTCCTTGTTTCTGCACAAACACTCCCCCACAGTATCGGCCGGCGTCTGAGTTCTCATTGGCAGTTGGACAGGACTGGGATCAAGGATATTCAGATGATTTCTGAGTAGTGCCGAAGTTGTGAAAACTTTGCACACGCCTCCGTAGTCAGCTAAGATCCACATCGACTAGGTTGCCAACGAAAGGCAGAGAAACGTAGATCATTCTGATTGAAGCATTGGCTCGAACCTACGTGATGGCGACATTCTGTGAGAATAGCCGTTTCTGTCACCGCCGAGCATTTGGGACTCACCGATTTTGCTGTTCCTGGTGCAAGAAAGGCCGTGGTAGGCACAAAGTCAGTTGCGACCTTCGCAACAACGAGGACGTGGACTCGGATGCGGCTGGTGACACTTCGCCGAGCGAGATCCCTGCAGAGTGGCAAGAGCGCTGGTTCAGTGAGTGCCCCAGGGGTAAGGCCCTCATGAGTTTCATTTTCATCTCGAAAGAGCAGATGGAGGATGATGATCGTGGCTTCAAACGATTTATGTCGAGTTTGCTGCTGACTGTGCACCCAGATAGACATGGGACTGGTTCCGAAAACCCCAGCCTGACACGGCTGGTGCTGGACCTGCAGTCTGCATTGTCAAACTGAATTTTGGATTGAATGCCGCGAAGAAAAGGAGTTGCAAGCAGCCAGCTGTCCCGTAGCAATATAGTTCGACAGCATACAGATTCCTGGACTGTCCCCGTTTAGCTGCTGAGGTCAGACCTCATCAGCCCAGCACTGCAGGCTGCAGGAGGCACGGGTTGTCTCGAGCCAAATTAAAGTTGTGCTTGCAGGGAGGAGCATGTGCCTTTGGATCATGGGCAAATTCGACCGCAAGGGCAGTGTGCATTCTGCGCTGTTTGGTGGCGGCAGTGAGACCACCATGGAAGTAGCATCGAGTCTGTGCACAGTGAACAGCACGAATTTGTATTTGTCAGCCTACACACACTAAGTCGCCGAGGCAAGACTTCAACTTGCAACGGTGAAGCAGGAGGCCCAGCATGCCTCGACGAGCTACAGTCCAGTTACAGGCAGCATGTGTGTCTTGATCTTGGCTAGGAGGGGCAGTGTGTTGAAAGTTTCGTTCTCTGTTGGATGCCGGCACTGCGAGAGTGCCTCTGACGTCGGCACTGGGAGAGTGTCCATGTAATGGCGCGCAATGTGCCATTTGAACTGAGAGCATTTCTTGCTGAGGCCTGGGATCTGAGTGGCACCGGCAGCGAGCCCGGATGTCAATGCAAGAGCTCTCAGAGAGGCAGCATGAGCCAAACAGCAGATTTCCTTGGCTTATTCTTTTGTTGCAGAGCCTGTCCCAGTCCTTCCCCACCCCCAACCACTGGCATTTCCAACCAAGGCCAAACTTGCTTGGCCTCAGAACGGGCGGTGGTTTGGCAGGCGGAGCACAGCCGCAATCACGGCTGAATATATACAATTTACATGGAAGGACCTGAGCCACTTCACAAACATGTGTGAAGCATGCAGGAAACACTTGAGTGTGATTGCTTGATTGCTTGCGTCAAAACGCAGCAGCAGGATTTCAGTCTAGATGTTCTTTTTCGCTAAAGCAGTGCACCAGACTTCAAGAATCTGACATCAGAACAGGATCTTCTGTCTGTCTCCATCGTTCAGCAGCTATCTTCGGTGATTTCCACCTATGTAGAATAAGCTCGTTTGTGGATGGACTGCTGACTTACAAGTGCAGCAATGTCGTGGGAGAAGCAAGGCTGGAAGGGGGAGAACCCCTGGCAGGAGGAGAACCCCTGGCAGGCGTCTTGGCAGGAGGAGAACCCGTGGCAGAAAGAGGACCCCTGGCAGGAGACGAACTCCTGGCAAAACGACTCGTGGCAGGACGACTTGTCCTGGCAGGACGAGACGTGGAAGAAGGACTCCTCGGCCCCTTCGAAGTCTTGGAAAGACTCCGGGTCCTGGCAGTGGCAGGATGAGCAGCCGGAGTCTGACGACTGGAGCCACCAGAAGTTGCCTCGCCAGGGCGGCGCCTCAGCCTCCTCTCAAGGCAATGGCCATGGCGATGGCAGCAAGAAGGCCAAGAGCAAAAGAGGCCACGGCAGCCTGGAGGATATGAACGCCAGGAATCGACGGGAGATTCGACGTTGGCGAGAAGACAAGGACGAGCTCGAGAAGGCCCGGTACACCATCCAGCAGCAAGAAGATCTTATCGACAACCTCAGAGGCATGCTGTGGTGCGAGGAGGACAAAACAGCGGAGTTGACCCAGCGAGCCGAGTCCTTGCAGAACACCATGTTCGAAATGGCAGATACGATCCAGGAGATGAGTGGACAAGCGGATCAGCTGAATGAAGAGGCTGTGGAGTCCATGCGAAGCCGCATGCAAGCCGAGGGCAAGGTGGCACAACTCCAGCAGGAGCTGAAGAAGCAGAGGACTCTGAGCACTTTGGAGATTGGCTCGAAAGACCAGGAGTTGAAGGAAATGCAGGCAAAGCTCGACGCGCAGGATGCCGAGCAGAGCGATCGTCTCGGCAGCTTGCACACTGACTTCAAGAGGTACCAGGCCGGCCGGCCCACGTGCTACGAGAAGCTGTATTATAAGATCTAGATTGTAGGCAGGCGTTCTACAGTTCCGTTTCAACACGTTGCGCCAGGAGCTTACCAAAAAATCCATTGCGGAGTCGAAAGAACAGGAGGCCGCTGTCACTTCTGTCGATTTAAGATGGCAGCCTCCTGACAACTGATCGTGACAGGAGAATCTGAGAATGAAGTTGCGGCGGATCGAGAAAGAGAAGGCAACGAGACCATGCGAGAGCATTTGAGGAGCAGGAAGACATTAATTGTGTCCGTCCAGGCAAGGTACGTGGAGCTCGCCAGCCAGTACGAGGAGCATTGGGCAGACAAGGCCTGAAGCCATAAGTGAGTTTAATTTTCGATGCGCAAAGACGCCCGGATTTGTCCTCACAGGAGCGGAGACAGAAGCCACACCTACGAAGTCCCACGCCGACTCCGACAGAGGTGGCGGAGGATAGTGACTGAGGTCCGCTTGCACGAACATAGCAGGGGCAATGGACGAAGTAGCAGTGAACTTATCTTCGAAGCGATGTGTCCATCCAGGCCCTACATGGAGCTCGTCGAGGAGTACGAGCGAGGCCCCCCAACGCCAAGGGTTTTTTTTTCGCACAGGGCATGCGAGCTGCCGTGACCATAGAAACCTTGTGAGATTCAGTCGCTGCAGGAGAGCCCTGGTCATTTGGCAAGGATGCGGAGGGCGGACCGGAGGACCTCCCTGCGAAAGTGGCAAAAAAGAGTTCAGAGCGGCACTGGGAGAGTGCAGAGCTGACTTCGACATTTGAGTGTTT
>CAJNDT010002857.1:600000-795927 GCA_905221615.1 Symbiodinium sp. CCMP2592
CCTTTCTCCAAAGAGTACTTGCGGTAGACCCTTAGAGTCCAAAATCCTTGGCTCAGGATGTGGGGATAGCCTTACATCCGACGCCCGAGGCCCTCTCAACCCTTCAAAAGGGATTCTAACTGCTGTTGAAGACTCACAACGTGTTAAAAGACCAACATAAACACTAATGGTCGCTACATATACTTGCAGAAAGCCTTTGCTGGCAGAGATTCCAAGCATCCGAAAGAGGGAAATTAAAGCCTTGAGGCAACGACACCTCGGACTTTGCCGACGTCGAGGCAGTGAAAGCCGCAAGCGAGCTCCAGTGGCAGCTGCTTGGCATCTTCGCGGGGTGTTGATGTTTGACTACTCTATGAGGGTTTTATAGGTTTAGGGACGAATGAGGATTTTCCGAAAATTCGGTGTGCCTTGCTTTGGGGTCGTTGTAGTAAGGATCCTACTATATAGGGTACTATGTTAGGGTCCCCTATCTTCGGAAACTCCCATATTTGAGTTGTGTAGGGCTTTCGTACATCTTAAGGAGGTTCTGTAGGCACGAATCGAAATGGGGGAAGCGATGCGATCGAGCATTTTGCGTGTTTGCAAATATATGTTTCCAATCATGGTTTTGTATTTGGCGGCACCCGTGACTGGAAGGCGCATGGTTGTGGTCTATAGGGATGTATTGCCTGACTGGTTGGAAACAAACGACAGCTGAATCACATACAAACCGACGTTTGACTACCCGCGAACCTGGAAGTGCAAAGGCCTATGCTACTCCGTTTATAAGCACCCGCGCTATCCTTCCCCTTCAAACGTAAGCCAGAAACCGCTAAGCCAAAACCCTATACCGCATGCCCCGAAAATCACCTAACCTCAAGCTTCTTAAACTGCATTGCATCCCGTCTCCAGAAACCCCAAACCTTTTCGACGTCCGGAGTCCCAGATCCGAAACTCGATGCTAAACCTTTCAAACCCTAAAGGCTACGAGCAAAAACTCCACCTTCCTAACTTCGACAAAGCTTCTAAACCCTAGAAATCCAAGTAACCCAAATGAGGTCTTGGAATATAACTTTCCTAAACTTTCCGAAGCCCGAAAATCTTAAACACCAAACTTCCTAAACTTCCCTAACACGTAAGCCCAACTAAACAAAGACCAGCTTCCTAGATCTTAAAACGCAAAAGCCTGACCTGACTCGCATGTGCAGAACATCTTTGTGGTCCTTAAACCACATCCTGAACTCCGAGCCCTAATTACCCTAAACCCCAGAATCGTGACCTGCACTGCCGGAGCTGAGGTTGGAAATCGCAGCGGCAGTCGCTCCTCGTTGCTCTTTAGGGTCTTTTCGCGCTTCTTTAGGAGTCTTCTTCAGTGTGTTTCAAGGTGTTGGGTTTAGGGTTTAGGGTTGATGTTTCAAGCTCAGTTGGTTCAAGGTTTTAGGCTTCAGTGCTTTTTGAGGCTTGCGGAATCGGGTAGAGTTGTGCTGCAGGGCTTCTTCAGGCTTCGAAAACAAGGGTACCAAAGCGTGCCAAGGCTGGTTGGTTTAGGGGATCTGCAAAGGTGGTTTTCCGTTTGTTTATCGTGTCATGTGTATTGGTTGGAGGATCTGTCTTCTTACCAGCTCGCTGCAATTGGAGAGTTTTTCAACGGAGTTTGCGCGATCTCTCGCTAGACAAAATGGCCGGGCTCTTCCGGGGTTGCTCTTGCAGCAAGGGTCTCATGCGTTTTCAGGAAACAGAAACAAGTTCATGGAGTATACATCTGCTTTTGGCATTTATGATGTCTCACGGCATCTGCAGCGTTTTGGCCTGGGGCCAATATGGATCCCACTACTACGGAGCTGTTTCTGAGGAAGCTTTTATTTCGGAGCCTCAAGAATCGATCGATGTTGAACCGGGGGAGGCGCCTCGTAAGTACGACATGCCCGATGCTTGTCGCAGAATCCTTGAGACCCTGCTTTACGAATTCAGGCTGTGGCCCATTAAAGTGCTTGGGTATGTGGTGAATGTTTGGGCTGTAACAGGGTGCCGTACAGTGTTTTGCGGCGCATGAGGTTGTACACTCCGGTATTCTTGCGAGATGGGCTTGGGCGGTGTTGAAAGCTTCTTGCTTGTAAGAGCAGTCACAGGGTTTGCGGGAGATGGTAGTTACCGAAAATTAGGGTAACCTTATTGCGTTTTGCTATCTAGGGCCTAGGGTGCTGTACTGGGGTCCCCTACTCTCGGAAACTCCCATATGTGTGCAGATACCTCATGGCGTTTGGGATACATTCTAGGCTTCATGACAGTTGGAAGACTGGTCCATTTCCTTCCAGTGCAGGCAGCAACAGGGCAGCATTTTAGTCCTTTTCAGAATTGGAGTTTAACAACAATATCAATACTGCACCACAAAAACTTTTAAAATTAGTAAGGCCCCTATGACCGTAGAAGCTGGACGATTGCTGAGCTCAAGAAGCTCAGAAACTGCCCAGGAGCGACGTTGGGCGATCAGCATGGTCTACTTGCCACTTGATGTTATCAGTTTTGGGCTCTAGGGTTTTAGGGTTTAGGGCGTTCGTCGCAAGTTCTTCATTCAGTTTAGGCATACCAGCGATACACCACGGCCAGGAGGCTTGGTCGTCTTTGGTTCTAAACCCAAAACGTCCAACCATAAAACCTCAATATCCTATCCAAAACCTTAAATCCACAACATTTGAAAGAGACCCCTATGGTCTCCTCAGGGTTTTTCTATTTTTGTTCATATAAAACCCAAGAGAATATTAAAAATGCTCAGTTGTATTATGGTTCTAAGCGGGGTATAGTAGTTCCAAGTGGGGTTATATGTAGGGTAACTATAATTATAACCCAGATTCGGGGACATATAACACCACTTTATAACTACCCATGAACCTCCAAGTATAATACGGCAGCTACTGTTTAGGGTACCCAACAAGGGACCATAATTTTGACAACCCCCTCCAAGGCTTGCCTTGCTGAACCTTCTCTCCTTGCTCCTGGCACTCGCAGAGAAAGGCTCAGGCTCAGATATTTGGGGCTTTACAGGGAACTCCAGAAAGTTGGAATATGGTTTCATGGTAGGATACCCTATGATTAACCATAGAAGGGTTAGGATAATCATATTCCAACTTTCTGGCTTTTACCTTAGGCGTATTGAGGCCCCTACTTGGAGGTTCATGGGCAATTATACGTGGAGTTATAAGTAGGGTAACTCTACTTATATCCCAGGCTCAGATAGGAGCTTCCGAAAATAGGGGGTACCTTGCGGGTCCTTACACTACGGGTCCTACAACTATGTTAGGGTCCCCCTATTTTCGGAAACTCCCAGATAGTTGGGGTTTAGGCGTACTGAGGCCCCACTGTCCTCGCCTCCCATTTAAGCCCCGCTTACTTTAGGGGCCTAAATAACTACCAATACTATTTTGGGGGTTTCTTATCATGAATATAGTATAATGGGCCCCAAAGCCCTATTCTAATTCTTAAGGCCGTTCTAAAGGTCCTTCTGATGACATCTTCCTGAGGGTTTGATTTGGTTTAGTGTGTTGTGTTTAGGGTGGTTTAGTTTGGCTTACGGTCCTGAACGGTTCTGTGCGGGGTTACAGCTTGTTACACGGCTTCGGGGCATCATCTGTTGAAAAAGTCATGCATAAGCGTGTAATTAATTAGTAGCTAAGAACTCAGTATGCAGCTCCAGCTCCCCACTATGTCTTTGTTTGCTTAGATACATACTGACATGCACCCTCACGCGTCCGAAAACATGCGCATTTTGAGAGAAGCATATGTGAAGGAGACTACCAGTAAGCATCTGCGAATCTCTTCAACCTGTTCGACGACATTCTGCTGTTGGTGACGTTAACAAACCCTAAGCCCTAAACCCTGAAGCCCAAACCCTAAACTAGGAAACCAGAACCTTCCACAACACCTGCCTGCCATGTGTTACCCCGGTACAGCCCCAGATGTTCCGGTAGATCACGGTCATAATATAGGAGGCTTACAATAATATTAATTGCCTGTACTATTTTGGGGGTTCCTTACTATACTTATAGTATAGTGGGCCCCAAACCCTGATCTAATTATCAAGGCCCCTACATTGTTTGTTAGCAGCGCTCATCTAATCGCACGAAAGAAGCTCCATGCCGAGAGTGCTAGCGCTTCGGAGCTGGATCGAGGTTCCAAAAGTAGGAGGGGACCCTGATATAGTACTCTAAATAGCAGGATTCTCCTTATGATACGGACCCCAAAATAAGGTGCCCCAAATTTTGGTGAAACTCCCAAACGAGCGCGCCTGGGAGGAAGGCAGACTCTCTGCTTCCGAGCAGCATGTACTACTGTCCCACCATCTATCTGCCGCTGAAGATGAAGCGCTTCAAGAAGACCCGGAAACGATATTCGCAAAAAGACAGACTGTGCTCTGGCAGTTGATGCAAGCATGGACAAAGACTCGAGTCTTCGAAATTGACACTTTCCTCGCTGATGAAAGTAAACATTATTTGCGGGCCCGGAAAGCACCGAAAGACTGAGACTTCACTACATGACTAACGCGGAGCGAAGTACCTTTGACTTGTTGCCCTATGGCGTTTACCGTCTTCGACACCTACCGTGCCTTGACGAGTGCGAGCGCGCCGATATTCAAGTTGGTCTCAGGGAACATACCATGGTCTTTCTGGCGGCACACCTTACAGAAGGACGGGTGTCTGAGCACTGAGCACCCCCTCAACTTTGGCATAAGCCCCGAAAATCTCAGCCCTGAAACCTACGGCTCCAAACCTCAAACCTTGGCCCATAAACGGGAGTGCTTCATAACATAGGTGAGTTGCAGCATCTGCGAAACGGTGCTCTTAAAACGGTTTTGTCTTGGTTCATATCAAGGCAACAAAACGTCTGTATGTATGCATGCATCTACGTGTGTATTAAGAAACTGTATGTGTGTATGTACGTTTATATTTATGTATGTAAGTGATGTATGTATGTATGTATGCATGTATGTATGTATGTATGTATGTATGTATGTATGTAGATAAGTAGGTAGGTAGCTTTCTAGCTAGCTAGGTAGGTATTTACGTAGGTATGTATGTATGTGTGCATGAATATGGAGACCACATAGTAGCCTTATGATTCCGCGTCCGGATAGTTGATGTCTGCAGGTGCGATGAGCTACATGAAGCTCGGCAAGTGAAAGAAGTTTTTGCTCCGGAGCTCTATGCCTGTACATGAGAAGGGGCCCCCACCCTGTAATAGTGACTAAAAGGAATATATTAGGGCCCTATTATATTTATACCACTATTCAGGGTGGGGGCCCCTTCTAGCCTGTACACTGGATGCTTCGAGTTTGTGAGCTGGTTCGGGATAGAATCTACTGCCGAAACCTGCAACGAACCCTCGTCAGCTTGTTCAAAGAAGTGAAACTGACACCGGTAAAGCCTTAACGACGACAACACTATTCAACAATCACTGGCACAGCTACCGGTGCTTCGCCTCCTAGACTCGTCGCACTTATCCGCCCTTCTCAGATGAAGCTCGCATACAGTGATTGAAGCTAGCTTGTCTTGCTTAAGTGGGCACAACCCCCCTGACAACTCGCTGCTCTGCCCCAGTCAAGCCTAACGTCGAGGTCGGAATCCGTGCTCGCTCATGGTTTATATACCCCAAGTCAGTCAGGAACCCTATTTCCTTGTAATTGGTGTCATATACCCCAACTCCGAACTCCGAGCCGTTACTTACATATACTATACCTTAACTCGGAACCTTTACTTTACTATAGTATAGTTTACTCGGTTGGGCCTGAAATCCCGCCGCATAATCCGTCCTGGAAGATAGCTAGAAAATCCCAAATTCAAGCCCTAAACCATGCTAAACCCCAAGTCCCAGAGCCCAAAACCCCCAAAACCCCCAGACCCCAAACCCCTAACAGCCCCAAGGCTTTCGGAGAGCATCCTTGGGACTATAGGGGGCTTAATATTCATATTGGCTGTAAACTGATTTTTTCAACTTTTGGGGTTCTTATAGGGTAGTCGATTCTGAAAGTTTCAACTTTCATTTCCTTGGGTTTTGGGCCAGTGAGTATTATGGTTTGAGGTTTATTCCTTAATTAAGGGGCCCTGTAGACCCCTTATTGCGGGAACCCGTACGTATTCCTTTCATTGGAACCCTAGGTGTTATTTAACTAAGGGCATAGTTGGGATAACTTGAATCATAACATTAGGCCCCCTATAGTTCAGGGTATATTCCTTAAAGGGAACACCCTAGGTATTCCTTAAAGGGCACCCTAGGTATTCCTTGAAGGGAACCCCAGGTACTCCTTAAAGGGAGCCCTAAAGGTATTCCTTAATTCAGGGGCAAAGTTGGGATCTCAAGGCTCCGAGACCCAAGGCCCTACCATCCTAAACCCTAAATTCCCTAAAAGCCCCATCTGGAGGCAGGCTTTATCCTGCAGCATCGTTCGCGAAGCACAGAAAGAAGCCATGGCACTTAAACAAAAAAATCCCTAAATGAGTGCAGACGGAAAAGGGCCTTTCAAAACAGACCCTAAAGTCCCACAACCCCTAAGAGCCCTGAGGCCGTGGCTCCCCGAGAGCATCCTTGGGACTATAGGGGGCTTAATGTTAGGGTTGAACGTCTTTTCCTCAATTGAAGACCCTATAGACCCCTTATTGCCGGGGATCTCAAGGCTCCGAGCCCCAAGGCCTTGGCTTCTAAACCCCAAACCCTAAATTCCTTAAATTCCCAAAACCCCTAAAAGCCCTGAGGCCTTGGCTCCCCGAGAGCATCCTTGGGACTATAGACCCCTTAATGCCGGAACCCTTAAGTATCCCTTAAAGGGAACCCTAGGCCCCCAGCCCCAAGGGCCCTGGCTCCTAAACCCTAAATCCCCTAAATTCCCTAAGTTGCTTAAATCTTAAACCCCCTAAACCCCTAAACGCCTAACCTGGCTCCTAAACCCTTAAGTTGGGATCTCTGGGCTCCGAGCCCCAAGGCCTTGGCTCCCCGAGAGCATCCTGGACTGGGGCCTGCCCGCGGTCTCCGCGGTCAGCACCTTCATTTCAGGACGCAGGGAGGGCTTAGGGTTTGGGGGTTTTAGGGCTTTAGGGCTTTAAGGTTTAGGGCTTTAAGGTTTAGAGTTTAGGGTTTAGGGGTTTAACGCTTTAGGGCTTTAAGGTTTAGGGCTTTAAGGTTTAGAGTTTAGGGTTTAGGGGTTTAACGCTTTAGGGCTTTAAGGTTTAGGGCTTTAAGGTTTAGAGTTTAGGGTTTAGGGGTTTAACGCTTTAGGGCTTTAAGGTTTAGGGCTTTAAGGTTTAGAGTTTAGGGTTTAGGGGTTTAACGCTTTAGGGCTTTAAGGTTTAGGGCTTTAAGGTTTAGGGTTTAGAGTTTAGGGTTTAGGGTTTAGGGCTTTAGGGTTTTAGGGTTTAGGGTTTAGGGTTTAGGGTTTCTAAGGGATCTATGAGGCTTCATTTCAGGACCTTTAAGGGCCCTTTAAAGGAAAGGGGAGGCTCTTTAAGTTTCTTTCAGATCTATAAGCCTTGCATTTAGAGTCCATGTAAGAGAGATCTACCTTCATTTCAGGACGCAGGGAGGGTTTAGGGTTTAGGGCCCTTTAAAGGAAACAGGGCTCTTTCCTTTCAGGACCTTTCAGGGTTAGGCTTTTAATGGACCCTTACAGCTGTAAGGGTTTAGGGGCCTTCCTAAGGGATCCATACAGGTTTAGGGGTTGTTCTAAGAGATCTATGAGGCTTCATTTCAGGAGCCAGGGCCCGTTAAAGGAAGCAGGGCTCTTTAAGTTCCTTTCAGCACTTAGACTTAGAGTCCATTTCAGAGAGATCTACCTTCACTTCAGGACGCAGGGCCGTAATGAATCGAATAGGGCTCCTTTAAGGGCTGCTACAAGAGATCTTTTGGGCTACATCTCAGGAATTCGGGATACGGGTCGCTTAAATAAATCTATCCAGGTTTCTTTAAGGATTCCTTTAAGGGTTCCTTTACGGGATCCTGTAAGGGTCCGTTTAAAGGAAAGCCTAGAGTAGGGGTGCCTCAAAAGGAAACCCCAAAGGAACCCTACAGGGTTTAGGGTACCTTCATTTCAGGACCCCGGGAGTAGAGGATAGGAATCTATAAAGGTTCCTTGTTAAGAGAGATCTACTTTCATTCAGCACCCGGCTTGGGGCCTTTGTAGAGATCGATGCGGATTTAGGGGTTTAGGGGAGGGGTTCCTTCAATGTTGCTTTAAGGGTTCTGTAAGTCTTCATTTCAGGACCGGCTCGGGGGTTTTGATTTTAGGGATCGATACGGGTTCCTTCAAGTATTCCTTTCAGGGATCTGTAAGCGTCCCTCTTGACAGAGATCTATAAGGGTTCTATAAGGGCAGGACCGGCCAAGAGCTTTTGGATGGAGTTTAGGGGTTTCGGTGTTAAAGGCCGCAGACGCAGATTTAGGGTTTCGTAGTTTGGCGGCATTGTAGCTTAGCCTAGGGATTACGTGTAGGGTTTAGGGGACAACGGTTGTTTGTGCAAAATCAGGCACGTCTTTTCGCTTCATTGCTTCAAATTTTGGCTCTTGCTGCGTCACCATGATTATGACTATTGGATATAGGTTGGGTTTCCTTGTCGTGGAAGTTTGTGCTGCTGCTGCCGCCGCCGCCGCTGCTGCTGCTGCTGCCAGCTTTCCATTGGCTTATTGCTGTGCCTACTGTCGTCGTGGTGGTGCTGGTGGTGCTGGTGGTTCTGGTGGAGCTGGTGGTGCTGGTGGTGCTGGTGGTGCTGGTGGTGCTGGTGGTGGGGGCTGTCGTGGTTGTTTGCGGTCACGCACCATATCGTAATCGTTTTCGTCGCCGTAGTCACATGTCGCACTAACGATCGTGCTCGTCGTCGCGCTGTCGGCCCCTGGGCACAAGACCACGCGCTCCGAACAGCAACTTACTGTAAAAGTTTGGCCATATACTTTGGCCGCTAAAGGAGGAAGTCCTGTGCGGCCATAGTAGGCTACGCAGGCGTATGGAGCCCCTGGGTAGGTGGCCAACCTGGAACATTCATCCCCCCGATTTCTTGCAGGGCTGATCGCGCGGTTCCGATTCACGTGCCTGGGCTGACTGATACTTCAGGCAGTCGGGGAAGTTATAGGGTTTAGACCTCAGGTGTTAGGCTTCAGTCTACGTGTTAGGGTGCGAAGGATCTAGTATCTGCTGGACCATAAGGCCCGGCAAAGAAAAAAATTGAAATCTGAACGCGACCGCCGCGAACCCCAAGAAAACTGTATCCTCGGGCTTTAGGCCCAAAGAGCCCGATACAGATATACCTTAAGTCATAGAAGCCTGAATCTATTTTAACATATCGTGCGATTGAGCAATTCTCTAGGTTTTGAGGTCTATTACGGGGTATTTGCGCTTTTCTGGGGAAGTCCAGAGAGCAATACCTCTTAATTAAGGAATACCCCTAAAAGCATTAGGGGTTTCGTATTATGATGTAAGCTGTGTTCTTTAAATAAGGGCTGTTAGAATCCCCTAAACCCGAAACTCTTTAGATCCCTTCAAGGAACCCTTAGGTATACTCCTGAACGAAGGGGTATTGGATTTAAGCTATACCTGTAGCCGGAAAGACCTACCTGTTTTCAAAAGAACTGTATATAGAAACCATGAAAAGGAATCCTCAAAACGAAATTGAGGGGTACTTGGGCGCTCAACCCCTAAGCAATAAACCCCTCTATGGCCTCAAGATTCCCCCAAACCCCAAACCCTCAGATTCCCTAAACCGTAAGCCCTAAACTCTAAGATTCCCTAAACCCTACACCCTAAACCCTAAGACTCCCTGAACCCTAAACCCTGAGACTCCCTAAACACTGAGACTCCCTAAACCCTAAGATTCCCTAAACCCTAAGATTCCCTAAACCCTAAGATTCCCTAACCCCTAAGATTCCCTACCCCCTAAGATTCCCTAAACTCTAAGATTCCCTAATTCCCTAAACTCCAAAATTCCCTAAACCCTAAGATTCCCTAAGCTCTAAGATTCCCTGAACCCCAAGATCCCCTAAAACCCCAGGGGTTTGTGGGGCCTTTCCGGGAACTCTCTAGGCTCCGCTGGAGCAAAGCGCAGTCTGCGGCTTCTCACTTGGAGGCTCGGGTCTTTAGGAGGGGCGGGCTTTGGGGTTTAGGGTTTGGGGTTTAGGGTTTAGGGTTTGAGGTTTAGGGTTTAGGGTTTAGGGGCAACAAAAGAGATTTTGGTATATAGGGCTCACTTAAAGGGGTCTAGACGGGCTACTATGAGGGATATAAGGTTACCATAATATAGGGACCGTAATGCTTGCCTTGAAGGGCCTTAAGGGGGCTTTGGGGTTTAGGGGTTTCGGGGTTTGGGTTTAGGGGTTTAGTGCCCTTCTTTGTAAAATTAGAAAACAGAGCTCCAGGGCTTTAGAGGCTTTAGTGCTTGAATGGTTTAGGGGCTTTAGGGTTTGGGGTTTCGGGGTTTAGGGGGTGTAGGGGTTTAGTGTTTGTGGGGCGAAGAAAGGGCGGGAAAAAAAATTTAAACTAAACCCTAAACCCTATAAAGTGTCTGCGCAGCATCTTCTTGTAGGTCGTCCCTTCGTCACTGCAAGCGAGAACCGATATCCTCATGGTCATCCTCATGGTCATCTTCATGTCAACGTTCAACTTCGTCATCATGGCTATCGTCACTGGTACTAGCAACATTGTCATCATTGTTTTATCTTTCCTTTTATCGTTGTCATCATTGCTCTCATGGTTGTCATCATTGGTATCACCCTTGTGATCACCACCGTTATCAGCAGTGCCATCATCATCATCGTTCTCATCATCGTAATCGCATTCGTCATAGCATGGCTAGTATCAATGTCAGCACCATCGCCGCCATATCTTTCTCATCACCACCTTCATCTCCACTCTTCGCGTCGCTATCATCATCATCATCAACAACAACAACGATGTTACTACCATCGATATCGCTGTCGATATCATCATCGTTGTCAGCATCGTTATCGACATCGTCATGAAGGTGAGGAGCAGCGGGTTGTTCGGTGGACGGGACCTTAATGAAGGGATATTGGATGATCTAGGTAGTTTCTACTTAAGGATCAAATATTAAGCCCCAAGAAAAGTAGTCGAGTTCTAAGCAAGATACCCAGATTGTTTTAGGCCTGCAGCTCTACTCACAATCTACGTGCTTGGTCCCTTCAGCAGCCAGGCTGAGATCTGGAAATTCCGCACTCGTGTCAGTGACGCTTAGATGTGCACTCGGGTCTGCCCTTGGTTCGGGGTTTTGGGCTTCGGGCCTAAACAGGGCCGGTGTGTTCATTATGGGAGGGGCGGGGGGAATAAGTGGCGGTTATGGGGCGTAATCGGGTTCTTATTGGATGATGCCTTGTTGAGTCTGTTTCACGGCTGAGGCCTCAGCCGATAGTTTGCCTCGAGATGTCGAGCTTGAGATTAGTTATTTACGGACCAGCACTTTGTGATGTCAGCTAGTCTTTCGCCACCTTCGCAGAGAGT
This sequence comes from Symbiodinium sp. CCMP2592, assembly GCA_905221615.1. Classification (NCBI taxonomy): domain Eukaryota; class Dinophyceae; order Suessiales; family Symbiodiniaceae; genus Symbiodinium; species Symbiodinium sp. CCMP2592. The sequence continues at coordinate 611,465 of CAJNDT010002857.1, forward strand.
CCCGCCGGCCCTAAACCCTAAACCCTAAAGAAGAAACGCTCCGCCCTGTGCAGCCAGACCAGTCCCTGCTTTGCCCATCCGACATCCCATACAGGGACCTTAATAAGGGATCTATAGGGATTCTATAAGGGGTTCCTTTAGGGTTCCTTTAAAGGGATCTATAGGGAGCTCCAGAAAGTTGGAATATGGTTTCAGGGTAGGATACCTTATATAATCTACCAGAAAGGGTTTAGGATAATCATATTCCAACTTTCTGGCTTTTGCTTTAACATCAACCTACTTGGAGGATCAAGGGACTTAGTAAGTAAGGTTATAAGTACCTTAATTGGGGTTATAAGTAGTTATATGTATAGTTACCCTAATTACAACCCTAGTTACTAAGTCCTATGATCCTTTAAGTACAAACCCGCCCGAATACCGATGAATGCTTCGCAACCGTGTCTTTAACCGTTTGGCTGTACGAGGGGGTTATGTTGTCAGCTTCTTCGCTGTTCCATGAGAACCCTCAAACCTCAACAATGCATCTTTCTGATTTGGTGTACGACTTTTCCCGCTCCATGTATACAGGAACTTGGTAGAGTCAGACTGCTTTGCTCAGTTCGTACGTACGTGGGACTGTAGAAACACGCGAATGTTGTTGTGCTGCAGCTGGAGACTATATACACAGATTGTTTCGGCTGGTGGGGTGGGTTTGTGCAGACTCTTTGGTCAAATCGTAGGGTCATCGGCGCAATGTGTTCTGGCGAGCCTAGTAGTGCAAACCACTGCATCATATAATATGATGAAAAAAGGGCTTGCTCCTTGTCCCAATTTGCAGACAGGGTTACTGCAACGAACTGATCGAGAATCGAGGGTTGCCCGGCTAAGGATTACACAGTGGTCGGAGGAAGCAGCACCTCAGATGTGAATCAAGAGACGAGATTCGCGGTGCATAGTACTGGTACAAATTTAGCAGCCGCATGAAGTAGTAGTCATCGTCATGGCCATCGTCACCGTGGTCGCGGTCTTCGTCGTTGCGAAGGTGATGTGGATGTACTGCTGTTGCTGTTGTGGTTGTTGTTTCTCGTCGTCTTCTTGTTACCAGCATGACCTGGTTTTGTCGTTTTTCTTTAGTAATCCTGTCCCCTTACAAGCCTATACATAAACATACATATGTATCTACAATTGCGTATATACATATATAGATAAATAGATATCAACCCTAAACCCTATATGTCTACAGTAGAAGCCAGAAAGTTGAAAAAATGATTATCCTAAGCCATTTATGGTAAATTATAGGGTATCCTACCCTGAAACCATATTCCAACTTTTTGGAGTTCCCTTTAAGGCTAAGAAACTCGCTTCTAACTATTGAGGCCGCTGCATGAAGCATTTCCCCCACCCCGGAGGTCTGAAACTGTGAAAGACCCGAACCTCCAAGAATCATAGGTTTAGGGTTTAGGGTTTAGGGTTTAGGGTTTAGGGTTCAGGGTTTAGGGTTTAGGGTTTAGGGTTCAGGGTTCAGGGTTTAGGGTTTAGGGTTTGGAGGCCAAAAGGGGTTTTAGCCTATGGGGGTTTAGCAGGGATCAGGGCTTCCAGAATAGGGGGGGTTCATGTTTAGGAATCCCTACCCCAAGAAGTCTCCGTTTTGGCCTCCCATCAAAGAAGAGTGAATTCATGAAAGCCCTTCCGGGCTTGGGCTTGCAGGTTTGCGGTTTTATGGTTCAGGGTTTAGGGTTTGGGGTTTAGAGTTCAGGGTTTTGGGTTTAGGGTTTTGGGTTTAGGTCACCTTGTAAATCCTGAGCGCCTACTGAAGCCTAACACTTACACCCTAAAGCCCACAAGAAGCAATGGAGGCTTAGCTACGACCTTAAAAGGGGATCTCATTATCATATTTGTCTAGGTACCTATTATCATACTCCCCCCAAAAAATCTACATAACTACTAGCCTTAACCCAAGTACCTAAGCATTGGGTCCTTTGGACCCTTAGCGGTTATCGGGCCTAACATGTGAATTTGCCGAAAGGGTTCTGGCTGCAATGTTGTTGCATGAAGTGGGAAACAGCACTTGGGGCACCAACCTCGCGCATGTAACAGTTCTGAACAGAACCCCTAAACCCGAAACTCTAATCCGAAACAGCCATCCGAACGTATTGATCCTGAGCTCCCCGAAAGGCTCAAGCTAGCATGGTTCGGGGTTTGGGCTGAAAGGGCACTCAACTTATCTACTTCACTTCCCTACTTCAAAAACCAATCGGAGGAATACGGCCAAATCTTGCACAAGAGCGTGCGAAGGAACATAAGTCCAGTACGAAGAGACCTAGCACAGCAATATGCTGCATTTGCGCGCTGCAGAGGAGGATGCAGCAAGGAGAGGAGCTGTCGACAACAACGCTTAACTTAGGGGTACTTAGAAATATTTTTTAAGTTTTTGTTATTATAATCCCTAAGAAACAGTTAAAATTACAATTGTTGCTAGGGTGCTAAGTTCAGTATAGTTTACTGCTCACAAAACCGGAACCCTTCCAGCAGATTCCGGGCATCTTTGTTTCGCGCAGGGGGGGGTCCTTTGCTTTGCCTCATTCGTTGAAAACCCTAAACCCTAAAAACAGCATCTCCTTAGGCCCAAACAGTGAAGACTAGAACATTTCGACTTGAAACCAAAACCTATTCCCAAATTTCGCAAATCCCTTAAAACCTTAAACCCTAATTCGAAAAAGCATTAGCCCCTTAAATTAGGGTTGAGGGCTCAGGTTTTAGGATTATGGGTCTGCAAGCTCGAACCCCTAAAGCATACATGAATCCAAAACAACTAAAGAGCCACATCCCGCAGCACCAGTCCTTGCCCAGGCAGCCCAGGTGACCTTGCCGCACTTGATATACTGCCCAGGAACTCCAATATCCCTTCATGTTGCCAAATTTCCTTTATTTAATTATAGTAGGATCCCTACCGTTGATGATATAAATCCTGCATTACATAGCAAGGCATATACCATAATTCACGTTGTTTAGGGTCCTTATGGTAATGCAGGATGTATATCATCAACAGTAGTGTGGTTGAAGGGATATTGGTGTCTTTGGGTGCAGAGGTCGGGATATCCCAGAGAGCCTAACCCTAAGGGTCCAAGTACCTAATAATCGTAAGTAACTTACAAAACCGCTGTCCGTAACCCAAGTACCTGATCATTCGGTCCTTTGGACCCTGAGGGTAATACCCCTTTAACGTAGGGCCGAGGTCTGCGCAAACGGTACAGAGCTTAATGTAGAGGCCTGAAGAACTACCAATACTATTTTGGGGGGATTCCTTATCATACTTATAGTCTAAAAATTCGCCCAAACCCGGTTCTGAATCTAAGGCCCCTATATTAAAGGGCCATCAGTTGGCACATCATTGTCCTCATGCCCTTAAGGTAAAGTATAAGGGATCCTAGCACTAATCCTCCTGAAGCCATGTTCCAACTTTCTGGCTTCTACTATATAGTGTTGAGGGTTTGGGCTTTGGAGCTGCTGCCTGAGCTCGCCTCCTAGTTCTCTCAGTGGGTCTTTTCCGTTGTCGTGGTCTAGGGTTTAGGATTTTGGGGTTTAGGGTTTAGGTGTTTGGAGGTTTAGGGTGCAGGGTTTACGGGTCTAGGGGTTTAGGTGTTTAGGGTTTAAGGTGGTTCCTGGTAAAAGTGCCCCAATACCACAAGACAGCCTTTTTCATACATGCTTACCGGGGATCCTAGCGTCAGGTGTTCCGTTTAAGTCCGCCCGACTCCTAAAACCCTGATGCGGTAAACCGTCTTGGCATCTTCTCGGAGCACGATAGAAGCCTTGTTTGTAAAGGACCCTAAACCCTGAACTTCCCTTCTTATACTTGTAGTAGTTTATCCAGGCACCTATATCATATACCCCTATGATAGATCCCTTACAGTACCACTTTAAAGGAGCCCTTTGACGGAACCCTTTTCTAATTATTAAGGCACCACCCCTACCTTAAATCCCTAATAGAAATAGAAACCTTATAAAGATCCCTTTCAAGGAGCCTTGTAAAAGGAACCCTACTTCTAATTATTAAGGCACCCCTACCTTAAATCCCTCAAGGAGAGAGGAACCTTATAAAGATCCCTTAAAAGGAGCCTTCTTCGAAATATTAAGGTCCCTATATCATATACCCCTGCTACAAATCCCCTATAGACCCTTTTATAGGAGCGCTTAAAAGGAACTCTATTCTAATTAGTACGGCCACTATACCAGAAGGGAAACAGACCAGTCAAATAGTACATACAGACCCCTATTATAGATCCCTTATAGACCACTTTAGCTAAGGCGACCTCGAGACTTTAGCTAAGGCGACCTCGAGACTGACGACGCTGGCCGAAAGGGCGAAGAACATGCCCGGAAGCCCGGAAGCTTTCTTTCTCGGGCGATGTGGGAGTTTCCGAAAGTAGGGGTTAGGGGTTACGGGTTTAGGGGTTAAGGGTTTAGGGTTTAGGGGTTTAGGGTTTAGCCCTGGCTTTCTTTGTGGGCGACGTAGAGGACCCTAATATAGCACCCTCAATGGTAGGATCCTTGTTATAAGGACCTTAGAATAAAGTACCCCTAATGTTCGGAAACTCCCATGTAGGAGGTGTCGATTTCTAGGGGCTTTAGAGTTTCAGCGTCTAAGTAGTTGTCCTTCTTAAGACAAAGATGTTTTGCTCTGCAGCAGGGTTGACGCGGAGAGGCATTGACAAACATAGCGTTGCCATTGCTGATCTGTTTAAGATTAATGGTGTTATTGTCATTTGGAGGCGGACACGGAGGAGGCGCACCCAGAAGAGTTGGAGGGCGAGCTTGAAGTATTGTTGACCCAGGGTTTAGGGTTTAGGGTTTAAGGTTTAGGGTGGCGAAGAAGTGGGCTGAGATCGAGAAGGCCCGAGGATTCGCACGGAACGCATCCTCCCAGGCTCGGGAGGCCCGCATTCGGGAAATGAAGTCTCGGATGCCATGCGAGGCCTGCGAGGCCCATGGGAAAGCTTCGTTTGGGCACTGGCACGGAGATCCAGAGTGCCCTTGCAACACAAAGGGCAGCCATAGCCATGCGGGCGACAAGTATAAGAAGGTTCTTGCAGTCGTAGCTAAAGAACTGAGTGACAGCGAGGAGGACGAAATGGAGTTTGCCTCGATCTACTTGGCGATGAAGTTTCCGAGGAAGTGTTTGTCAGTGCAGTTCCATCCCAATCTCTTAGGGTTTAGGGGTTCAGGTTCTAAGTTTAGGGTTTAGGGGTTTAGGGCTTAGGGGTTCGGGTTCTAAGTAAGGCCTAAGCCTCGTCCGAATGCTTCAGGGCTTCGTGGCTTTCACGGCTTTCGAGATTCAGACTCCGAGTTTCGGGGTCTTTAGAGCTCTTGAGATGAATGTCAGGAAAAGGAGGGACCCTTAATGGGGACCCCTGGGTCCCTATAATGGGCTATATACTGGGTATATAATAGCTAAATTAAGGGTATCTACCTGGGGCTTTCCGAAAATGAGGGGTAATTACCTTATTTTGGGGGTCCTTATACTAAGGATATTACTATTTAGGGTACTATATTATGGTCCCCTAGTTTCGGAAACTCCCATGTGGGTTACCAGCGAACTTTGTAATCAGCTCCTTGACATCTTGTGGGTAATCACCGGTTTAGGAGCTGTATAAGGGTTTGTTGGGGAGGGGTGCAAGAGCATGCAGTGTCGTGCTACGAAACCCAGCTCACGGCATACGCAATTGTACAGGTGTCTGTGCGTAGCGCTACGCAGAGACAGACATACAAAACACGCATACGTACATAAGTTACATGTCACATACATTGTTTTTTGGGTGCTTATGCTGGTGAGCATGATGACCATGTTGATGATGATGATGATGCTGATGAAGATGGCGGTGGTGGTCATGATGATGGGTGTGCCGACGGAACGGGTGCGATGCTGATAGCGAAGAAGTTGTTGACCTGACCAAGCCACCTAAACACTGAAGCCAAACTTTGAAGCCTAAGTGCTCCTACCCAGTAAGCTTACACCTCGAACCTATCCTCAAAACCGGAAATTCCTGCAGCCCGCGCCCTATTATCAACTATTTAACCCTGTTAAACTTCATTGATCTTAACCTCCTTTCAGCCCTATGAATCTCCATACTAATCCCTAAATCATGCAAGCCGATGCCAAGGCTTTCACACGGGAGCGGAAGCAGGCAAGAACAGGGTTCGCCGAGTGCTTAAGATTTCTAGTAGGGGGCGTCGTGGGAAACATCGCGTTTTATAGTGTTTTACAGTGCTCAAGGTGGTAAAGTGTTTTTGAGGCTTGGCTCTGATGGATTTAGGACCTTGGAGTTTTATGACCCTGCGTCCATGCTCTCCTTCGTGGGTTTTATATACCCATTATATAGCCCATTATAGGGACCCAGGGGTCCCCATTAAGGGTCCATCCTGGTCAATCTGGCGACTCAGCGCAGGATGAGACGCGCAACCTCTTCCGCTCCAATGCCGCGGCCTGAGACAACAAGAACACCTCAGATCACGCTACGAAACTCTTAGATACCTTAACCCCTAAACCCTAAACCCCGAACCCCAAACCCTTATAAAGGCCCCTACAGTAGTCTTTTCCGCAGGTGCAAAATATGAGCCTCGAGACCCTCTGATTTGCGATTAGAATCAAAGAAGACCGAGTCGGAAAAAGCATGGGGAAACACGCATAAAACGCAAACTCTTAGATACCTTAACAAAGAAGCCCCAAGCAAATCGGATTAACACACCTTTTGAAGCCCTGTGAAGATACCAACTCCTAGGAATCCCCATGAAACCCATGAAATCCACCAGAAAAGATCCTTGGAAGCCATCTGAAGACTCTGAGCTGAGGTGACGAACATTTTCAATTCCGCCATGGAGGAGATGGGGACCAGCTCCCTCCACAACGGAGGCAACGACCCTTGAAATAAACTTTAGTAGGGAATGGAGGGGTTTAGGGTTTAGGGGTAGGGAATGGAGGAATGGGGTACAATTATAACTACTATTACTACCATTCTTCCATTCCCTACTAACCAAAGGTAAGTTGAAGCAAACTTTGATCTATTGACACCCTCCCTTTCAGGCCCTTACGTTGGGAGATCATAATCCCTCTTTGGGGGGTTATACATCAGGGGTCTAGGATTACCGGCATCATTCCCTTAATTATGCATGTCCTTTAATTTACAATTCTGAAGCACCATGCAAAAGCTTCAGATTCGAGATTGGAGCAGATGTCGCGAAGCATCTCTGAGTTTAGGCATAACTCTATGGCTCTTGGGGTTGTGTTCAGTTTGTTACTGTTTTGGTGTAGGAGAGTGTGTATCATACGGCTTCTAAGTATCGGAAACTGTAGGCCCTATACCCAGTTCTGCAAGCCCTAAACCCTGCCAACATGAAGCCTTAACTTTACCTTTGGTTAGTACTGTATGGAATGGAAGTATGGTCGTAATAGTAGTTATAATAGCACCCCATTCCTTCATTCCCTACTAACCAAAGGCAAGTTAACCTAAACCCGAACCCCAAAAGCCTAAACCTTACAACCCTGACCCCAATTTATGCAAGAGCCAAGGACAAGCTGCCAAGTCGGCAAAAAGCGCAGCTGCGCAGGCTCCATACTACCATGTGAGTCTCAATGTGAGTTTCAAAGAGAGCCCAATACTAAAGAAGCTCAAATAACTACCTATATCATTCCTTAGAGTACCTTCTTACTCTTTACTCTAAAAGGAGCCCAGAACCCCATTAAAGAATCACTAAGGCCCCAACACTACACCTTTATGAAAGAATACGACACCTTAACTACTCGTATGAAGCCCTCAGAATGTAAGGAGGGACGATATTGCCTCAAATCGTAAACTCAGCCCCCCGACAACTCCAGAAACCTTAAACCCTAAACCTAGACCCTAGACCCTAGATTCGTGAATTAGGGGAGTATGAAGGAACATAGTAGATACCTCAAACAGAAATACACAGCCCCCTCGAAATCAAGGTATACTCTGCATAATTAGGAGCGGTTAGTTGACTTTCCCCGGGGTGGTGATGTGGGTAGTTCGGGGGTTGCCCGATGGGTCTAGGGCGCTTTGGTGACCCCTACTTGGAGCATCATGGGTAGCTATAAGGGTTTAGGGGTTAAAGCGTTTTGGGTTTGGGGTATCAGGGTTTCGGGGGCGGACGTAGGTTTGAGGGTTTAGGGGTTTAGGGGCGCAAGGGTTGGGATTTAGGGTCTGCTTGGAGGTTCGTGGGTAATAATATACATATGTTTTGGAAGCCCCTTCCCGTGGGCTATATCTACAGCGACCCTACTTACAAGCCCGAATATAACTGCCCATGAACCTCCAAGTATAGTAATCCTGATCATGGGGCACCCTGGTGTGCTTGCAAGGTTGTGACGAGTGTTGACAATTTTTGTGGTGCTTAGGTCGAAGGGTTTCCGCATGGTTCTCGGGCCTTAAAAATTGCCAATACCATTCTGAGGGTTCCTTACTATATTTACCTTGACCTCCCAAAACCTACTTTTTTGTAGGGTCCCTATATTTTCCATATTAGGGCTTATAATAAGAATCTACAAAAATGTAGGGGTTTGGTAGTTTAAGGTATAGTATAGCATACAAAAAACTCGATTCTAACGCTTAACGCCCCTATGTTACCGGTAGGTCGAAAGGTTTCTGCCCGGTTTTATGGAGTCTGTTGTTGGCTTAGCTACATTCTCCAACCAGCGTGGCAACACGATAAATATGGGTAGTTGTCAAAATTATGGTCCCTTTTTAGTTACCCTAAACTATAAGGTGTCGTATTATATTACCTGCCCAAAAAAAGGACCATACTGTTGACAACTACCCATATGTTTAGAGGATAGGAATTTCACTGATTATTGCATGGTCTTGAGGGTGCTCTTCTTGGGAGAGGGCTTTCTTCAGTTGCCGGACATCATGGCCACGACTCCCAAAAAACTCCGGAGAACATCAGAACCTTTGCGAGCCTGGCAAAGATTACGACCTCCCGTCCAGCCAGCATGACCATCATGTGGCCTTGGGCTCTTTCCTTGAGCGGATCTTGTGGGTTTTAAGCATTTTAGTGGTTTACCTGTAGTCTCTATTGTAGTTCCTTCTTTTGGTCAACCAGTTTTATGGTTAACGGTTAGGATCCTAAAAAATAGAGTTTTTGGTTAACCCAAAAAAAGGAACTACAATGGAGACTATAGGTAGGGCTTATGGTCCGGAGTCTGGGGCCTAGGGTTTGGATAAAGGGTTTAGGGTTCCCACGCTATCTTCTCGCACGAAGACTCCCCCAGCCATTCCTTCTTAGCAGCATTTGCGACAGCAAAGCAGAAACAACGCAAACCCCGCAAGCTTGTGTGTGCTCATGTTTTCGGATTTGGCTCATGAGTTTCTAAGCCCGAAAGCCCCAAAATCCTGAACCTAGACCCTAACCCAAAAACCTAAACTAAGCAGGTACGGCCCAGAAGAGTCGCGGTGGCAGCGAGTACGTCGGTACTTCCGGCAGAAGAAGTGCCTTGTCCAGTCCATGCAGTTGTGAGAGGGATTTTGGGTTTGGAGTTCAAGATTTAGGGGCCACAATTCAGGGTAAATTGGTGTTTAGGGTTTGGGGGGGTCTCATTTCTTTATGAATTTCACGGTCGAGACTATAAGGGCCTTGATGAAGTGTCACATCGTTTGGTGTCTTAGGATGTGAAGTGCATGGAATCGGGGGAAAAATCAAGATATAGGAAGTATGGTATAGTCCTGATGGTGAGTAATGCAGGATTTATATCATCAACCGTATTGCGGGGGTTCCTTATTCTAATCATAGTATAACGGGCCCCCAAACCCTATTCTAACTATTGAGGCCTCTATCTCAAACTAGCCGGTCATGCCAAGTCACTCAAGGCAGACATGTAATACTTGTAGGACTACGCCGTGCCATACGACTTGTAGCACTTGAAGCATTCATCGGTGGCACTTAAGAACGGATTCACTTAGTTTCTGGGTTTACCGCCCTTTAGGGGTGTAGGGTACCTCCGAGGCCGGCGAGCGATGAGGAGGAGTCTCCAGACACAGAGTCCGGGAATCTGGCGCGCTCCTGTGGGAGGGTTGGGTTGCTTGGAGGCTTGAGGACCTACTTGGAGGTTCATGGTAGCTATAAGTGGAACTATAAGTCCCGTAATATGGGTTATCATTATAGCTACCCTACTTATAACTCCACATAATATAACTACCATGAACCTCCAAATAGGAGGCAGGTTAAAAGTAGAGTTGTAGGTAGCATAGGCCCCAGTGTATGTAAGAGAACCACAATGTGGGCACCCCATACAACCTACAATGACGAGATTTACATTTTCCTACTCCGTCCTCCTGATCCAACACGCTGGAAGTCTTTCATAAACTCCAAAACCGTGTAGTTTCCAGCATCATGGGGTGTCGGGGTATCTCAGCACGCACCCAAAGTTCAGGGATATTGGAGCTGGATCGATCGATTTCCAGCCGGCTGATTGCATTTCGCCGTTCTTCGGTTGTGATATCTTGTGCGATCCCCTGGATGTTGGCATGGGTGATTGTGGGTAGGATCGCTCACAGCGACACCAGAAACTGGTGCAGCAATAAATGGAAGTCGATCCTATGGATCCGCTGCCTACAAATAGTTTGACAAAAAGGGCCGTCAATGTTCAAGACAAAGAAACAATTCCTTTAAAGGGTGTCTGCAAGGGTTACTATAAGGCCTAAAACGGCTTCGTAGACTGTAATATGCGGGCCGTGTTGAGTAGAATGGGGTTGGATGGATATTATATTTGAATACACGTGGGAGTGGTGGCACCGAGCCTTTGAATGCAGAGGTACATCAACAAACACATGTTGGCAAAAGGGCATATACTTGGACAAGCGCTTATGTTTCTTGTGTGGGTATTTCACGTGCGCTTGTTCAGTCCTCGCGCATGTACGCACCTCTATCTGCTTCTGAGTGAATCTTGCATACGTTGTACCCTACACGCCAGACCCCAAACCCTAAAAACCCCAAACTCTAAACCTAGCAAAGCAGAAATCGTCGACGCTTGATGCCAACTAAACATGTTGTATTATACTGTAATGCTAAACTATACTATACTACATTATAAGATGTAATTTTTCAGGATACAATACTATACTATTGCTATACTACAGTATGTAATTTTATAGGATACTATGCTCTAATATGTAACCTTATATGATACTATCCTATACCATGTAGTGTTATAGGGTGCTATATTATACCATTCTATGCTATAATATGGAATCTTACAGGGGGATACGATACTATACTTTTGCATAATATGTAATGTTATAGGGTGCTATACTATACCAGAGCCAGGCCCCGGATCAAGAGGACTTGACCATGTACGGGCACATAGGCCGGTAGCCCGCTGGATGTCTGTCACTCGGGTTTAGGGTTTTTAGGGGGTTTTAGATTTTAAGGGTTTATGAAGTTTACGAGGATGCCCAGCAGTACACTTATTCCGTTTTTGTAGTCCCAGGTTCCTTACAAAGGAACCCAATACCACAAAAGGAGCCCTTATTTTTCCTAGGTTACTGGGCATCCTAGTTTAAGGGGTTTAGGGTTTAGGGGTTTAGGGTTAGAAGGGGTGTATGAGGTTGTTAGGGATTTCTGGTTTAGGGTTAGCCCGCGGAATTCTGTTCTACGAATCCCAAAACCTTCCAGAAAAGCACGAGTTGTAAGGCCAGCAGGCTTAAGAGCTGTGGATGGTAGGCATTTCTGGTACCATCTCGTGTTGTTGTCGGCTGTTCCAGGTCTTCCGTCGAGTTCGTTTATTGGGTTTCCGTGGGTTTAGTGCCTAGCTCCTCAGGTTAAGCTTCAGGGCGCACGAGTGGGGTATAACATGATTTCGGAACGCCTAAGATCTAGGCTTTCCAGTACCATACTTTAATTACTATTTGTTGTGGTTCCTGTTACTTCAAGGGAACCATTATGAAAAAAAGTCTATCCTTTCTTGGGAACCTGTTCCTCAAACGAAGCCATTATAAAACAAACTAAAAGTCTATCCTTTCTTGGGACCTGTTACGCAAAGGAAGCCATTATGAAATAGAAGTCTATACTTTTTTCCTCCTGGTCGCTTCGAAGCCCAGGGATGGTAGGGCAAAGGAAGTCCCCGAGCTGAACCCAAAGGGTTTCACGTGGCGCCTGATTTTCGGTGCCTTAATGTTCCGGAAAGAAGGGCCTGAATAATTAGAACAGGGTGTCTTTAAAGGTGTCTATCGGGACTACTATCAGGGATCTATAACAGGGGTATATGATATGGGGGCCTTAATAATTAGAATAGGGTTTCATGTGGCGCTTAAGTGTGTGCAACCTCCTGTGTTCGCAACTTCACTTCAAAGAGGTTCCCTTGACTCTCAAACCTCGGCGCTTTCTGGTTGACTAGGAGTTTAACTTTTGTGTTTCTATATGAACTAAAACTAAAATAAGGAGAGAAAAAGTTGACTTTGAGGAGGGGTTCAGAAGTCGGCCAAGACACCCACGGCCTGAAGTCTTTTTGTCACTGGTGGTTTAGGGCCTCCCGGTTTCCGTGATGGCGGAAGTTGCGAAAATTAGGAGTAGTTTTAAAGGGATCCTTTAAGGGTTCCTTAAAGGGATCTATAAGGATTCTATAAAGGGTTCAGGGTTTAGGGTTTCCGAAAATTAACGGTTGCATGCCAGCGAATGATGCCAGCGCCCACGTTAGCTTGGACCGGCTTGAGGTGAGTCGTCTTGGTTGTAGTGGTACCAGAGGGAGCTCCACTGCCACAGCCTCTGCTGTGGGTCGGACTATGAGCCGTCCTCGGTAGAACCCATGGTCTCAGTAGCTGAGTGGATACACTTTACACTTCTGGGGATGATATTACCCGCTATAAATCTGAAAGTGTACACTTTCTGGGCCTATGAACTCAGCAACTGGGTGGTAGCTTGTACCCCGAGCCCCCGATACTCCGAACCTCGGCCGCAACCCGAATGCTTTAAACCCCCAGACGCGAATGCACCTAGACCCCACCTGTAGCCGAAAGGGCCTACCTTTTTGGGGTTCCTTAGTATGGCTTCTATATATAGTTCCTTAAGAGGGTAGGTCTTCATGGCTGGAGGCCCTAAGCCCTAAACCCCGAGCTCTGATCCTAAGCTGAAAACCTTAAAACTCTAGGCCCCCAAAGCCTCAAACCTGGAAGCCATAACCCTAAAACTCAAGCTCTAAACCCAATGATGGCAGGGATAGACGACTACTACCGCCAGCGCACCTTGGATGTGCTCGAGCGAATGAAGACCCAAGCAGCTGAGCTTGAAGGATGCCTTATAGCGGTCAAGGGTTACAGGTTCAGCATTTAGGGTTTGGGTTTAGGTTGATGTTTAGGGCTGAGGGTTTTGGGGTTTTAAGGTCCTAGGGCTTTTAGGATTGGGACGGTTGGATTTGTGGCCGAAGCACTCATTTTCCGTTTGTTTGAATGACAACAAAGGGTGCTAGGATTTGCACGTTTTGGGCCAGGACCGTCTTATCAGCGTGGCCACGTTAAGGTCGCATCGGGTCAACCTTAACCCTCAAACGTTCGGGATCGACTCCTTTCTGAACCGCAAGCTCGCACATGTTTCCGCAAACTTGACGTCACAAAGCAGGGTTGATGAAAACAAGTGTAATTACGTCCCTCATACATATTGTTATAAGATACTGTAGCATCATAACAGACATCGTGTAGCGTTTCTCCCATCCGCATGTTGAGTTCTATATTCGACCTTAGGTCTGACGCATTGAACCTGGAACACCCAAAACGCCGGACCTCGCAACCTGGGACGCATCAACCCTACACCCCCAAACACAGTTATGTAGGTATGATAGTTCATAGCCAAATTAGGAATCCGGAGCTCTACAGCGGGCTACACGACCCTACAGTCTTAAACCCGCAGAACACTAGACCTTGCAACTTTAACCGAATCCCGAAGCTGCTCGACCCGATGCTAGAAGACAGGTCTACGTAACTCTTATCAGACTTCGCCAAATTTGGTTTAAACCCCCACATGCATGTCTTGTGAAATCTTATCTGCATAGCCTCGAAAGCCCTTTGCAGCTTACCGTAGAACCCTGAGCACCCAGGCTTTCTGGCTGACCTTTAAGCAAGGAGGATTGGAGAGAGACCTGGCAGCTTTGGATGTTGGGTTGCTTATTCTTTCATGGTTTTGGGCTGCTGTGTTGAATCAAAGGGGAAAAGGAGGGACCCTTAATGGGGACCCCTACCCTATAATGGGCTATAGAATTGGTATATAATAATGGCTATATTATGGGTATATACCTGGGGGTCCTTATTAGGGGTCCCTCCTTTTACCATTTGATTGAATCAGGCGGAGCTTCCATCTTCAGGTCGAAGGCCCCAGGCCCATGTTCACAACAGAAAGCAACGGTTGATGGACAAAATCCTGCATGACCTTAAGGACCCTAAACTATGGGAATTATGGTATAATCCCTATATTAGGGCATGCAGGATTTTGTCCATCAACAGAAGGTCCTTTGCAACGACTAAAGCTTACCCTAAGGCTCAAACTCGCCCAAAAGTGTTGTATAGTATGACGAATGAGCCGGCTGCAACGGGTGATGATGGAGATATTCAGGAGTTGTGGCTGAACACGGAAATTGGAGTTGTGTGGCTATTGGGTGACACCTTTGCCGAGGAAGCGGCATATGCAGCTTTGCGCAAAGGAATGAGCAGAGAGTCCTGCTGCTTGCAATACCAGCGGAAAAACGCGCTTGCAAGGCAGTGCCAGCCGCGATTTCAAGGAGCTTTGCATGCCATGGCCAAGAGACCCGCTCGTCCACTGAAGCCAGAGCAACAAGCTCTGATGCAGAAATGGGTCGACTCTGCAGACCCACGGCCTCTTCGCTTTGCGCAGGCATGCGCAGGGCCGGGAAGACACCTTTGTTGGATTCGTGTTGCTGCGTCACTGGGTGGATTGAATGCCGCCCTCAAACGAACTTGCCTCCGAGCGAGACTCGGGTGACAAACGGGGCCCTGCAGCTTCTTTTGATGGCAAGGTTTTTGGGCCCCAAAGCCTTAAAACACGAGTTCTTAGAGCCTCGGGGTTACAGTTGAACCCCAAACCCTGGTGCATGGTTGGGGCCACGGGTGCAGGAGCCCGACTTCCAGAACCGTGCATTGAAGCCTACTTGAAGGTTCATAGGTAGTCTAAAGTCTCCTTAGGAATTATTCTTTATTCTTTGTTCATATACAACCCAAGAGAATGTTGAAAACATGTGCATTATGGTTGTTAGGGGTAGTTATAAGTGGGGTTATATGTAGGGTAACTACAATTATAACCCAGATTCGGGGACTTATAACTCCACTTTAAATTATCACTACCCATGAACCTCCAAGTAAACCCCGCGACCAACACAGTTGTTCTGCTTAGGCTGAGGCTTATTATACGCAAAATTTCGATTGGCGATGAGTTCCGGCGCATAACACCCTGAATGAACCTTGGTGCAATCTGGCACCATGCCCCAGCTGTGGTACTCCCAGGTCTTACAACACCAGAAACCCTTCATCCCGCACCGAACATCTGGAAACACGATGCCCAGAGACTGAAAGTCTTGAATGCCTAATGCTCAAGCTTAAGACGCAAAACCCTGAACCCTTTAGTCCAGCAATGAGCAGCCCCACATAAGCCTTAGACCCTAAACGCTACCACCCCGAACTTCAAATGCCGAAGTCAACATCTCCTAAGACCTCTAAGTAGATAACTTAATAGGGCGAGCGCACCTACATCGGGCTCTTGGGATTGGTAGGGATCCGAAATCCAAGCCCAAGAGCCCACAATCCCAAAACCCGAAAGCGCCACTGTAGGGGCCTTAACAATTGGATTCCACATTATAACTAGAATATAATCTTCCCCCGAAACCTCCTCTAATTTTTGAGGCCCCTACATTACGTCTTCAGGCTTTGTGCTGCTTTTCGGCACCGCGGGGGTTCTTCTCTCCACCTTTGGCCAGACGGAGGTGGCGATGATCACCGTCTCGCTGGTCGGGCCCTCATCCATGGGAGCAAGGTTTGGGTGTTTAGGGTTTAGGGATTAAGGTTTAGGATGGTTTAGGGTTTAGGGATTAAGGTTAAGGATGGTTTAGGGTTTAGGGTTTTGGGATTGAGATTTAGGATGGTTTAGGGTTTAGGGTCTTGAGGGTTTAGGCTTCAAAGCCCGAAAACCTGAAATTACTAGTAGGCAAGTCCAAACGCTGGGCCCTGGGTGTTGCAGCTTTCTGTAGCTGGCTCAGTTGACAGCCTGGTCTGTAATCTGCTTGAGGTATCTCAACAACCTTCAGCAAATCCAGATTTCGGTACATCTTGAAATCTGGATTTGCTGAACCATCGCAAGAAGATTTGGTTGCAAGAAGACACTACTACAAGGGCCTTATTAGTTGCGTATACTATTTTGGGGGTTCCGTTTTATAATCATAGTAGAGTAAGCCCCACAACCCTAGTCTAATCACCTATATTAGTCGTGGGCAGGTCTGAGGTTTAAGGGCTTAGGGCCTCAGGGTTTAAGGTGCTTCGGGTTGACATTTTGGAGCCTATATCTGGAAGGTAGAGCAAGGAGAGCACTTGCACTTCGGGCTCACGAACCTTGCTTCTTGTACCGTTTTGATGGCTTGGGGGAGAGGGGGGGGCGGTGGTCTGAATAGAAACCAATCTGCGTCTAGATTTTTGGCAGGTATTCTTCCTTGCGGGTCATGTTTATCTTAACAGCGCGGTAGCTTTATTGCAAAAGCTCTTCGGGTGATTTCTTAAGTCTGAGTAGGTAGGCCTGGGCATATGCAGGTTTGCCATCATACTACACTTACTCATGGCTGTCCAGCTATCCATCTTTCGGGTGTATGCCCCACGAAGCCATGTTTCAAAGCACATCACTTGTGTGTTTGTGTTGGTTGAACCAGGTGAACCAGCGAAAGATTGACCGTTCAAGTAAGGCAACATAGCAACGTGATATATGAATAAGGCTTATCTGCTTCACTGTTGTTGACATTTCTAGCTGCCCCTACTGATTTTTCAATGCGCAATGCTTCTTCACAGCCTTGCAAGTTCTGCGAGATTCTGGGGTTTCAGTTAAGCCCTAACCCTAAAATCTAAGCCCTAAATCACACTTTCAGTGGTCAGGATATGATTTGCATCCTCCGCTGGCCCTCATTCTCAAATTCTATGAGATCGCAATACCCCTTAATTAAGGAATGTACCTTGAACTATAGGCGGCTTTATACTACGGTTTAAGGTATATTCCTTAATTAAGGGGTATTGGGATCTCTGGCTCAGAGAGATCTGTGGTCCGCAAAGCGCACGCCACCAGACCTTCCAGGCACAGCACACGCCCTGAACCGTAACAGTCCCGAATCACTTCAGCCTGCTTCACCACAAAACCTGCTTAGTAGCCGAGTAGGTAACCTTGCAGCTTTTAAGGTTTATATGATCCTACCATCATTGACAAAGATTAACCTTCTTTGGGCTCAGCCCAGAAGACCCAAGCCTGCCGATCCCCGAGGCAGCCAGCTTGCAATCTCTGGATCCTTGGATGCACTGACAGTCGGGGGCGAGATGGCCACTACACTTTACTGCTCTTAGGAAGTTTTTTCTTGTAATACAACCTCAGGGGATAATTAGAATGCCACTACTCGAGTCTCCTTACGAATCATTGTTTGTTCCTGTTCGCAGGAAACCCGAGAGAAAACTAAACCGGACTATACTTATTATGGTTGAAAGGAAGGTATAGACTATAGATCCCTACAGAACTCCACTGTTGCCTATCAGGGAGTATCACATGAAGGCCCTTGCAAGACTCAGCTTTCTACTGGAATTTGAAGAAGGTGCACAGACAAGGGCAACTGCACAGAGAGCAGCCCCGAACACCAGCAGATTCCTTTGGGTAAGAGGTTCACGCGCAACTACCCCGATAGTGGCAAAGATGAGACCATGAAACATCCAGAGTTATCATATTGACATATAGTCTAGCTTGGTCAGCTTTCTGTGTCCGCGACAGCCTAACCTGGAAGTCTACACACTGTCCAACCTTCCTTGCCTCACTGCCCAGCGTTTCTTGTGGCAGGTGAGGAGGTGACCTCAATCCTTCTTGCTATACACTTGCATGCAAACACACATGCACACACATGAATATGTGTATATGTGTGTATATATATATGTTTATTTACTTATATAATTACATACAGGCTGTATACATATATGTGATATATGCATACATATATATATATATATATGCATTTATATATATATATATATATACATATGTGTGTGTATGTGTATATATATATATAGAGAGAGAGAGAGAGAGAGAGAATCATACCATGAATACGAGGTTAAGCTCCTCGAGCCACGGAGCTCGTCAACTAGAAATCTTCGCTTCTCAAGCGCTGTTGCTTGCCGATTGCTGCTATCCTGAGTAGTACCCGTCTTAAAGAGCTCTTTGAAGGATTCTATTTGGGATCCTTACAGGATTCTATAAGGGATGTTTAGGGGGCAGGTGCCCGTCCTACTGACGACGCGCAGAGGTCTTAACGTTTATTGCTCGAGTTGGTTCTGTTGCACTCTGCGATCCTTCCTGATCGGTCTTTTGCAAATATCCCCAAGCCATCAACAAGCCAAAACCCAGCACCTCAACTCATCTATGACTGCGAGGAAAGGTTCCATGCCCTCAGCACGCGCTTGGATGCTGCCAATGCCGGCGAACGTGACATGCTCCATGCTCCGCACATCAACACGGAGAGTTTTCGAGATCCCTCCAGTTAAGAAGTATACCTTAGACTACGATAGGATACCCTCATGTGGTTTCAGAGTTTAGTCCTTGACTACGGTGTATTGGAAGAGCTGGAAGAAGTCTTAATACACTAAACCCTAAACCCTAAACCTCGCTGTTTTATCCCACTTTCTGAAGCCCGTGAGCTGCTGTTGGGTGCATCAGTTTAACCGGGAAGGCTTACTTGGAAGCTTCAACCGCATATGCAGCAGGGACCCGAATCAAAGCTTTACGCTGCACCACTCTTGGATACGTTGCTTGTTGCTTTTTGCATGAGTTCGCGGGCCTTTTCTGTAAGAATCTCCTGATTTTGTTATTGTTGACCTTCCGAACGGAGTGACGTGTAAGAAGAGAATGAGGCTCGACTGGGGCTCGACCAAGGAGTTCGTATTGCGTAAGATATCGGTGCCTGAACTATTACTTGCAAGGAGGTTGTTGGGTCTAGGGGTTAGGCATTTGTACTGGGGCTTTGGCGGGTAATTTAACATATTTTGATTTTAAGCAGGACTCCGGGGAATAATTCGCATATCCGTCCCCGGCTGCTCTGAAAGCCCTTTCCAAACACTTATCAAACCCTGGTACAAACCCTGTAACTTTTCTGACTAGTATTGGTAGCTATTTCAGGCTTCTATTTCAATGTAGGGGCTTTGATAATTAGACTAGGTTTTTTGGAGCGGAGGGATTATACTATAAGTATAATGAGGAACCCCCAAACCCTACTCTAATTCATTAAGGCCCCTATATAGCACAGGTTTGGGATTGCAACAGCAGGCTGTGGCGGTTGTAAAGCCGCAACGCTTTACAACCCCCGAGCATCCCAAGAGAAGCCGCAGACACCAACCCAAACTCTGCATGCTGAGCAGAGCGATGTGGAGATCCAGGCGGAAAATAACAAATCAACCCAAACACCATTCTGGATCAAGAGATTTCGGCGAGCCAGGGATCGAGACGACCTTGAGCGGCATGGATTCCATGACACGCTGAGGGACAGTCGGCCGCTGCTTCATCTCGGAACCAACGAGGCGCTTGATTGCGGGGACCGTTTGGTTTACTTGCCGGTCGCTCACAGACTGTCGTGACTATACTTATGAGTCCATGGTCAGACAGGAAGTGGCTCAAGGCTGCGCGGCGCTGTGGATCCACAAAGGGCCTGTTTCCAGGGACTAGGGACCGGGAAAGAAGCTGTGACATTTGGTGCTGGTGGCTCCCTTTGCACTGCCTGCATGCAAGTCCTTGCAGCGGTATTAGGAGACTAATATTATATATATATATATATATATATATATACATATATATATACACACACAGATATATTTTCCATGATTATTAAAGCTTCCTTACTCCCATACTACCTATATGTATATTACATTGTAGGTTTTATGCGCTCATCAAGCAACGGCATTCGCAAAAATGGTGTTGGTAATTATTTGAGCTGCATTATCCACAACCGCGGTTCCTTACAAACGTTTCAAAGTCAAGGTATGTGGGGTGATGCAGGGGTAGGGTAGGGTATAAACCCTAAACCCTATGCCCTACTTGGCCTCTTTTGGAGAACTGTCCACTTCCGCGTTAAAAACAATCCTTAACCCTCAACTCCCAAAGCTTCATGTGGTGTAGGGTCATAGGTACCTATACAGTAGACTGTGGGGTTTCTATAAGGGTTTAAGATTTTATGCTTCCCTTACCGGGGACCTAAGTGCCTACGTAGTAGAATGTAGGGTTTCTATATACGGAATTACTATGAATTGGGGGGAAGTATCCGACATATCAGTATCTAGGACACCCACCGTTTTAGGGCTCCCCATAAATTATGATTGGCTTCATTCAGGATCTGCGCCTGGCAAGACTGGAGCGCAATGGAGCATCTGCAGCATTCAGCCTACCTGCTCCAAACCCTCGTTTGGGGTTCAGGGTTTAGGGTCCAAACCTTTCCTTTGGGATTGAAAGTTTAGAAAGATAAAGTCAAAGTTTTCAAGACAGTCGCAATACAGAACCCGGAAAGGCGGGCTCATTCGGAAACCCTAAAACCCCAAGGCCCTAAGCCAAGCCATGGTCCGACTCAGAGCCCCGAAGTGTTCAATCGAGTTAGGGTTTAGGGTTTAGGCGGTGCTCGTTTAAGGCCTCCTTCTTTTCATACAGATGCACCCTAGGAAAGTGGATCAAAATGCGAATTTACCATGGGCTTACGGGGCTCGTAGTTTGAGGGCTCTGTAAGGATTGCGATATGTCTGATCAGGCTTACAAGTTGTTGATACCTAACTCCAAGGTCCTGTCTAGGAGGTATTGAACCTAACCTTTAGCCCTGTTCGGATTCGGTAATCCCTATACGGGTGGTTGTCAAGATTACGGTCCTTTTTTGGGTACCTATTATTATCATACGGCACCTATCCTTTAGTGTTAAAAAGGGACCGTAATTTTGACAACCACCAATATAATCCCAACTATACTACCACAGGTTAGCCCTTAGTTCCCCAGGATACTGGACAAGTAGGTGAAAGCTTGCGCATGGTTTGTGGACTCGAAGACTCTGCATCGCACGAAAGGCCACGGAATGCCACAGAGAGCTCGGAAGTCACCCAGAGTTTGACATTTCGTGGGAATGTCACAGGCTTGCGATTCTTCATCGGCTTCGTTGCTGCAACATGCCGCCAGCTGATGCTTGATGCGCTTGCCGTGCGGCGTTAATTACACCCACATCCTTCACGACCTTGGTGTAGCACAATCCCCGAGTCAGGAGTTGTTCGCATCGGGCTTGCCTCGGGAAAGCCGTAGGTTGCACTATTCAGGGCTCGAGGGGAAAAAGCTCAAGCGTTCGAGTCAGACACTACAGTGAAACTCTAGTGTAACCCGCAGAATCGGGAGTTCTTCCGAAGCCCTTACAGAAGCTTCATATAGGGGCCTGAATAATTACTTGCCAAGACTATCTTGGGGCTTCCTCCTTATTATAGTTATAGTGCAGTACACACCAAAACCCTACTCGAATTATTTAGGCCCCTATATTAAATCCCTTTGAGGCTTCAGGAAAGAAGGACTATCATGTAAGGGGCTGGGCTCCGAGTATTGATGGTAATATAAGGGCCTTAAGAACTACCCATGCTATTTTGAAGGGTCCCTGTTATAGTTATAGTGTAAGATATCCAAAACGTTATTCTAAGTGTTATTAAGGCCCCTACAGTAGCCTGCTTGAGGGTTCTTGGGTA
Source organism: Symbiodinium sp. CCMP2592 (assembly GCA_905221615.1). Classification (NCBI taxonomy): domain Eukaryota; class Dinophyceae; order Suessiales; family Symbiodiniaceae; genus Symbiodinium; species Symbiodinium sp. CCMP2592. The sequence goes on from CAJNDT010002857.1 coordinate 633,433, forward strand.
TTATAGCAGCCAGAATGATTGCAGTAGAAGCCCAACAGTTGGAAACTTAATAGCTTCAACCCTTACGAGTAATGTATAGGGAATCTCCGCACTATTTTTCCTTAATCCAGTTTCCAACTTTTCAGTGTCTGTAAAGCAGCCTGAATGATCACCCAGAACCCCGGGAGTATCCGAAAAGTAGTTCTCGTAGGGGGGTTTCTGCCTCGAGATCTTCCCAGGAGACTGGGTAGCAAGATTGTTCATCGATTTTTTATGTGCGTGCCATAACAGATTTTTATGGGGTCAAGAGATAGCTACCCATCTTATTACTCCGTTGGGTTCCTGAGTATAGTCATGCTAAAACATACCCAAAACCTATTCTACTCAACAAGGCCCCTGCATTACTCGAAGTTGTAGGCAGGTTTGCAAGGCATCTGCATAGGTTTGTGACTATGCCTACTAAGCAACGACAGGCCCCAAACCCTTAATCCTACTAAGAAACCGTGGGTAGGCCTTTGGAATAGCCCAATAGGGCCCTATTTACGAAAATTTATCAGAGGCTTCCAAGGGCCAACCTAGAACCTGAACCCAAATAAGAGCAATCCTAACCCCTAAGCCCATGAGCAACGACACCTAAACTTACCTTTGGTTAGTAAAGAATGGAGGAATGGGGTACACTTATAACTACTATTACTACCATTCTTCCACTCCCTACTAACCAAAGGTAAGTATAGATCCCTTACAGTAACCCTTATAGACCCCCTTAAAGGGAACCCTACAGTAACCCTTATAGACCCCCTTAAAGCAAACCCTACCATTCCCTAAGGACGCTATGTACAAATATTTTTCAGAGGCGTTTAAGGGCCAACCTAGATGAGCAACGACACCTAAAAAGAGCTCCGGCGAGGAACCCATGCAGCGGCGTTTTCAGACGAACGTCAGCAGGCCGTAATCTTTCTGACATAGGGCCCTTAGTCATTGGACTAGTGACTAGGGGGTAGTTTAGGGTTGATGAGACAAATCCTGCAATACCTTAAGGACCCCAAACTATGGGAATTATGGTATATTCCTTATTATGGGCCATGCAGGATGTATATCTCTGACATAGGAGTTTCCGAATATTAGGGGTACCTTATTTGGGGTCCTGATAATAAGGGTCCTACTATTTCAGGTACTATATTAGGGTCCCCTATTTTCGGAAACCCCCACATAGGGCCCGTAGTCATTGGACTAGGGTTTTGGGGTTCTGTAGCCGTCAGGAGGGTTTAAGGCTTCAGGGTTTAGGAAGTCGTCGTAGAGTGCAGGCGTTGAGGTTGGTTGTATGCTTGGGTTTGTTTGGTGAACTGTACCGATCCGTTGAACTTGTTGCGGTTTGGGTTTCCTCATATTCCCTTGCCTTTCCTCCCTAACCATCTACAAGCCCATGGCCCTGAAGTGGCTGCGGCAGGAGATGGAGTTGGATATTTTTGAGATTTCGAGGCCTTAATATTAAATTTTTACCTATACTATTTGTTGGTGGCCTTTAGTATAATCACAGTATAATATGCCCCAAAACCCTATTCTAATCTTTAAGGCCGTTATATCATATGCCCCTACTATAGATCCCTTATAGGACCCTTAAAAGGACCCAAAAAGGGAACCCTATTCTAATCTTTAAGGCCCCTATATTATTCTTTAGCAGGCCGAGGGACCTTTAGGAAAGTAGGCTTTAAGGCGGGCGAAGTTCGGGGGACCTAATGAACAGTACAGGTTTTTGGTGTAGATTGATGGGAAACTTATGTAGGGATTTTAAGGGAGACTATTACTACTTACTCTTACTTCTATAGTGTGTGAGGTTGGATGAATTTCAGGCTTCTGGTGAGCGCATAGAATAGAAGCTCCTTCATGAAAACGGGTGGGCGATTCATGTTTGTATGTTGAAGGCTCCTTTCTTATCTGCGTTAGGGTACCCGGGTACCTCATGTTCGGGATCTTCCACACATTTGTGCTTCCGAGTTCTGATGTAGACATTTGGACTAGGATGTCTAATTGGACGCGTCGTTATCGAGCTCTGGTATGACAAACACTTATCGGAGGTGCCATGGCATACGATTACGATGGATTGGTAAGGCTGCAGGGTTCAAGGTTTGGACTCTCTAGACTTACGTGATGTCAGCAGGATGCCAATACAGAAACCCGCCCAAAGACTCGTGTTTTTCAAAGCCGAAAACCTACGTCTCAAATCGAAACCGCCACGCGCATCCTCAAGATGACAAAGGAAGCCAAAGTATATCCGAAAAGAGTTTCAACCCAAATTCAAGGTCCAAAAACATCAACCCCCGATATCCAACCGGCCCAACTCCGAAATGCCTCAACTCTCTCCGCTTGCATATCGAAGACACCCAGAAGCTCCCAGAGTGCTTTGCCTAGTAGTAGAGTAGGTAACCTTTATCCTTTTTGGGTAGTCTAGTCCCTAGATCATCCTTATATATCCAAAATGGTTAACCTTTGGTTCCCCATGATACCCGACAAGTAGGTTTATATTCCTCAATTAAGGACTCCACCCGACATTGTACGGGGCCTTACTCCTGTGATTCAAGGTCTATTCCTTAACTAAGGAGTTTTCCGTAAATTATAGGAGCCCCCACAGAAACAAACCCTGTATTCCAAAATCAAAGCGCATTGGGCTTTCTGCATCCCGACCCTTGCAGCGGCCAGGCTGGTTCTGACCACCGAAGGAGTTCCCCGCCGGGATCAGTCGCGGTACTAGGGGGCCCATAGGCTGACCAACACGATTTTGGTGGCTCCTTCAAATAACTATGGTTTCGTGCACCACGAAACCGTAGTCGAATTATGAAGGCTCCTATGTTGTGGTACTGTTGGCGTTGAGGGCTTTAGGCTTTAGGGGTTCAGGGGTTAGGTAGTTTTAGTCTCCAGGCACCCCACACGGATCCCTTGAGGGCTCTGCTGGGTTTGAGGCTGCTTCATGAGGGCTCGATGGCCTTCCACAGCGTTTGACAAGTGTTTTATTGAGCATAATATTTTAGCGCCCAGACAATTACCAATACAATGTCCCCATATTAGTTCTCTGAAGTCGGGCGCCGTACTATTCTCGGGACCGAGAATAAGCGAGACGCTTCAGAGAACTACTGTTGATGGACAAAATCCTGCATGACCCATAGTAAGGAATATACCATAATTCCCATAGTTCAGGGTCCTTAGGGTCATGCAGGATTTTGTCCATCAGCAGTAGCATTGTAAAGTTTTCGGATCCCAGAAGCTGTACTCCGATTGGGGGCGGATTCTCAGACCCGGGGCTTTAATACAGTGGTCTTCAGAATTACCTATACTATTTTGCGGCTCCTTGCTATAACTAGTCATATAATGGTGCCCCAAAACCCTATTCAATTCTCTACGGCCCCTTATATTGGAGAGATGTACCCGGAAGCCTGTAGCGCTTCTCAAGGTGGCCGCGGAAGCGGTTCTTGGGCTTTAAGGTTTAGGGTTTAAGGCTTTTTAAGGGTTCGCTGTAGGGTTGAGGGTTCAGATTCCACTGCCGTCGGGCGCCAGACCAGTCGGGACACCCCATACATATTTCTGACATGTCCTTGGTGATTCGTCTCAGGCAAGCAGCGCGGCGACTGGTTGGTCCCGCAGCAGCTGGCTCTGCAGGAGAAGTTATGTCGAAAGTGCCGGCCACGTGAACGAGGAGCCTTAAGCGGCTTTTGCCGGAGGTTGCTGCCCGACACAACCTGGGGTTGGAGCAATCGTCGGGTGGAATGGCGCCAGGCTGCCAGGTCGACTAGCGAATGCCGCGGCAAGCACTTCCCCGAAATTATTCCTCAGTACTGAGAACACTTTGGATGACTGGAGCACCAAGCAGATTGCCTATGCATTTGCATGCTCCAGCAAATGAGTCATACCGGCGGAGCTCTACGACATTGGCGGCGAGCAGGACCGAACGGTGCAGCGTGGTCAAGAGTTCGCTTGTTGTTGCCTTCTTGTGGGGATGTGCTTCTTGATGCCAGGAAGCAGTTTTGCAATCTACCGTGGTTCGGTGCAAGAGGCAGAAGAATAAATACGGACGCTGGGACAAGTATATGTTGCCAGAAGTGCATCCAAAAGCGAGATTCAAGGCAGCTCCCTCTGTGCAGACCTCTGATGCCCGTGGAGATCTAAGCAGCCCACACCTGTTTACGACGTAGGCCCTGAATACTTAGCCGGTTTTGCCTGCAGGCTGAGTGCTTTCTTAGCGGCATCCTGTAGAATTCGTAGCAGTATGTCCGCCGAATCACTCTACTCAGCTCCATCTCCTTCACGCACACCTAAGGGATCATAGGACTCAGTCAGTCGGTTGTAAGCGCGGCTTAGTAAGAAGTGTTTCGGGCTTGTTGAGTTGCTTAAGGGCTTAGGGGACGTAGTCGGCAGGATTTAAGTAATATCAGTAGTCTGACAAGTTCCCAAAGCGGGCGCGTCTTGAAAAATATTTTTGCGATACTCGTCTTATTGAAGCCCCTCGACCCTAACGGCTTGGATCCTTTACGTCATGGTGTTCGCAAGACAGATCCAACTGCTCAGGCTCTGCATTCGGGTGCGGTGTCCATGTTTTTTGAAAACTCTGAGACCTTGAAGATGTTAAATCCCAAACCCTACACCCTGAAACCCTAAAGTAGCCCAAGATCATCAGAAAACCCGACGGAAAGGCGGACGATGCATTCGAGTGTGAGTATTGGTGTTCTTTCCTCGACCTTAAAAGCCTGCATTTTTATGGTTCTGTTGTGATGTCCTTATAGAGGTCCTTGAGGTAGGTTTAGGAAACCTTAAAAAACTTTGAATTGGACCTTCTCCCACCCCTGGGCCTGGACTCTTCCGCCCGAGATGCTAAAGCCACAAAGCCGAAACCCTCAAGAATTGACATCCAACTGACACGTGTGAGAACACTTTAAACACCATACAGGCTTTCCAAGCCCTCAGACCCTAAGGCTCAAAGTAGCCCAAAAGCCTGATGTAGTATGGCCTTTGGGCCCAAAAGCCTTAAAATATGAGTCCTTAGAGCATGAGGGAAACACACTGAGGTTAATGTTGCGCTGACCAGCGCTGCCACAGCTGGCGTGCGGCAATCGCTTGCCAAGCAGCCAGACCTGATAGCGTCATACGGCTGATTATAAAACTCCTGCATTTCCCGTGATAAAGAATATGCCATAGTTCCCACAGTCTAGGGTCATTGAGATAACGCAGGATTTATATCATCAACCGTATTTTCAATGATGAAAGCCGACCCCAATTAGTGAGCGCACTTACCTCAAGCCAGGAGTCTAGTGACATGAGGCTTTTCTGGAAGACAGGGCGGGTGATTATCCATACTAAAGCATATACCATAGTTCCCACAGTCTAGGGCCATTGAGGTAATGCAGGATTTGTATCATCAACCGTAGAAGACAGGGCGGGTGACTGGTCAGATGTTGCAGTTTGGAACTTCGCTTCGAAGATTCAAATGGATGGTTTTCATATTATAGTACGGCACCTAATTTTTAGGGTACCCAAAAAGGGACCGTAATTTTGACAACCACCCCAATGGGACTGGCTTGAAGGTTGTCTGGCGGCGTAAACGTGATTTCAGGGATTTCGTTTGGTCGGCTGCCGGCTTAGATTCTAGCAGTCGGGTAAGTGACCTTCAGCTTTCCCGGGGCAGTAAACATCGGATACAGTCCACATCGTGATCTAAAGAGTCGCCAATGTTTGCCTCGAAGAAAGCGGCCACAATACGCTAGCAACTCCGCACGCAATAAACGTCACCCTTGTGTGGGAGCATGCGTAGCTTGAAACGAAATGCTCGTGACCGTTGCCCCGTGCGTATGGCGCATCCCTGCCCGATAACTCTGTGGAAGTGGACAACACCTTAGCTTGTCTGCTTCACTGACTGCACCCCAAGAGTCCAAAGGATCCAATAATCAGGTATTGGGGTTTAGGATAGTAGTCATGTAAGTTACTATTTTGCAGGGTAGATGATAATTAGGTACTTGGACCCTTAAAGGCACATCTAATCCCTCTCCTGAACCCTAGACAGCTAATAAGAGAGGTTGCCTGCCAGAAGATGCACCAGTCGTTGGTTTACGTACTGTCGCTTCAGCCTCAGAAGAGGTACTTGCGCAGGTTCATAGTTAAAGAACGCTACAAAGAACTTCAGCCTGCAACAGCCGGACATGACGTAGAGCCCCAGACCCCCAAACCCCCAAACCCCCTGAAGATAAACCCCTCCACCCCTACTTGGAGGTTCATGGGCACTTATAAGTGTAGTTATACGTCCCCTATTATGGGTTATAACCATAGTTACCCTACTTATAACTCCACTTATCACTACCCATGAACCTCCAAGTAGACCAAAAGCCGCTAAATCCCTAAGCCCAGGAAACCGAGCTGACCTACCCGAAATTACGCGGAATGTGAGCTGCGGCCTGAACGCCTGAAGCTGGGGCTCTCGGTTTTCCTACAAGCGGCTAAGGTGAAGGAGACTGAATTAAGGGCCACTATAAGGCTATAGGGTTGCTATCAGGCTCCTATAGGGGTTACTACAAGATTATGACAAGCTCAATATTAAAAGGTTTCTGTCGTGAAGGGTGCGATAATCGGGTCCTGTAACGGTTCCTACACGGTTGCTCTCAAACACAGGCTGAGAGAGCGAGACTGAAATTGAGACACTTCGGGCTTAAGGGTTTGGGGCTTAACGGCTTCAGGATTTTAGGCTTAAGGGCCTGGGGATCTTTGGGGTTACAGTAGAGGCCAGAAAGTTGGAACATCATCATCCTCATGCCCTTCAAGGTATAATAATAGTGGGAATCCTAGCACTCATGATCCTAAATGCATGTTCCAACTTTCTGGGGCTCACTATAGAGGCTTTAACGGAGAAGTGTGCGAGAGGAGGTCTTAATAGGTGGCTCAAGTGTTCCTGTGGCTTTCTCGGAGGCCCTTTGGGGTTTAGGGTTTAGGGCCCTGCAAGTAAACCCAAGTTTCCGGCTCAGAGTGTTTGATGCGTTCAGGCTTTAGGGGTGTTCAGACTTAAGGTTCTAGGAAAAATAGGCTTTAGACTTTAGGGCCCAGAAGAGCACATTGATTTCAAAGACCCTAAACCCTAAACTCTACTAAACATGAGTGAACTCCCTGCGACTTCGCTGTTTCCATCAAAGGGTACCCGAATGCAAATCAGGATCCTTGACACTGTTGATGATATAAGTCCTGCACGACCTGAAGGATTCTAAACTATGGGAGTTATGGTATATTCCTGATTATGGGTAATGCAGGATTTATATCAACAGTATGAGGACCCTTGAGCAAGGAAACCTCCAAAAGAATCTGAATATCAGGATCCCTGTCCTCGGACCTCTAAACAAGCCGCATCCCCAATTCCACAAGCCTAGAGTTCGGATTTGGGACCTGGCTGGATGTAGGATGAAGGTCAGGCTCTCAGTTCATACGGCTGATGATATAGATCCTGCAGTTCCCATCATTAATAAGGAAAAGGGTTTAGGATGTGAGGTTTAGGGTCGAGGGATTTAGGGGTCTAGGGTTCAGGGGTATTACCCATAATAAAGAGTATACCCATAATTCCCATAGTCTAGGGTCATTAAGGTAGTACAGGGTTTATATCATCAACCGTCGCCTCCATCTCATACCCATAAAGCCTCAGCCCATCACTAAACCCCGAACCCTCGGCCGACTGAGTTTTTTGGTTTATGGGCGTAGGGTTTTGGGGAGTCTAGTCACAAGTAAGCTTAGAAGTGCCTAAGTTTGGAATCTAACCATAGTCGTTGCACTACTTGAACCCTACTTATCACTAGGCCTGAACCTCAAGCCCTAATCCGTTGTGCAAGCTTGTGACCAGGCAGGGGCATATACAGGAGAAAGGGCCCACTGCATTTCGAACAAAACCGTGAACCTGATAACAACCCTGTAAGCAGTTGACCAACCCTAAACATCTAAATAGCTGTCCTGGCCTCTCAGACCTTTCGGGGCACTGGAGAAAAGGAGCTCAAAGTATAAAACTCGTGATTCACTTAGAACTACACCTAAATCTTTGGGTAAAGCCCCGCTCTTCGAGGAGGTTCAGGCCGCCCGCTCATGTGCCTTAATGTCCCAAGGTGTCCGGCACAGCCGAGGAGCCACCCAAAAGGAGTAGACATCCCTGAACACTCAACCTGGTTCCTGTGGCTGTGCATGGCACCCAGACGTCGGGGAGTTTCTTGAAATCCGGAATGCCTAAGTTATCCATACACTAGAGACCCTATTATTTAGCGTAATAATTTGTAATGCTATTCCCTGTACCATTATGTACCCCACAAACCCCGCTCAGTTCTACTTGTAAGGGCCCCCGATATCCTCATGTAGGGCTTTTTCTTTCGGAAACCCCTTGTGAGCTGAATAATTTTCCGAGCGTTGTGAAGGTGGACTGCCAAGGAGCTGCCTCCGCAAGCTTCTTCAAGATTCAATGTCATAGCAATACTGCTGATGATATAGATCCTTATTTCCTGTAAAAAGGGATACACCACTCTGCCTATAGTCTCGGGTCATCAAGGTAATGCAGGATTTACATCGTCAACCCTAGCAATAGCAAGCTGCATGTAGTGCTTCACTATCAACTCTCAAACTTGCTGAGTTCTTGCCGGCTCGCGAGACATGTGTCTCCCGTTGGGAGTTTGGCAAGTAGGCAGAGGTTGGGCTATGAATACATGCAGTGGAAGTACATGTACCAGTGCAAAGTCCTTACATCCTGAAACCTTGAACCATAAAGTATAACACCCCAACCTGTAGAAGAAACCTTCGGCGAAGCCAAAACCCTAAACATAAATCCTTCGTTTAACCGCTCGATGACTGAGCAACCCTGGTTTCGAAGCTTGCTTCTAATGGCTTACTAGAATACTATAGGGCCTACGGATTGGGTTTAAGGCTTTAGGGTCTTTGGTGCTTTTCTGTAAGAAAGTCGGAAAGCAGGACCAACGCTGTGTTTATGCTGATGTATCAAAAGCCGGGTCTACACCCTAAACTGCAGGAAGAGAGATCCTGCTTGTTAGTACAATATGGTCCAGCATACTATAGCATAGTGTGACATAGTACAGCATAGTACAATAGAGCATTATATAGTATAGTGGAGTATAGCACGGCACAGTGAAAGATGAGATTAACACCGATATGCAGGCAAGATCATCCGGACTTGAGGTGCCTAAAAAAGCAGGCGAGGCTTCGCCAAAGGCCTAGGCTACTGCTTCTAAAAAGGGACCCTAATATGCTACACCAAAACGTAGGATCCCTAAAGGTACCCCTGCATGTACTGCTTCCAAAGCTGCTTTTGGTCCACCTTCCAGCGCAAAGAAAGTCGGAGAACCCCCAGATCTTCCAGAGATCTCCGAAAAAAGGAAGATACTGTGAGGGTATTAAGAAAAGGGTTTTGAAAGGGATCGATAATTAGGTTTTATAGTATATTAATTAGGGGCTTCTAGTTTTTATGCTAGAAGATAGGGGCCTGAACAAAATGATAACAGGGTTCCTTTGAAGGCGGGGCTCCTTTTACGGGGTTCTATGCGGGCTACTAGAAGGGTTCAATGAGATGAGGGCCTGGATAATTGGAATACAGTCTTGGTTTACGTTTATGCTAGAATTACAAAATAGTATTGGTAAATGTTTAGGCTCCTACATTACTTGACACTATTTTTAATAGGGTCCCAACACATGGGGATGAAGGAACACTCCTTCAATCATACAGAGATTCTATCATCACATTTTTCGGACTATTATACATGCCTCTACATTAAAGATATTGGGATCCTTCTGTAAGCTCTAGGGATATTGGAAGATCTGGGCCCAGACTGGCATTTGGCTGATCTAACATCCGGCGAGGGCCTCTGTCTCTGGATCCCACATCCTGCAAGCTCCGTACGAGTCTGAGGTCCTTGGAGATTCATGGGTAGTTATAGGTGGAGTTATAAGTAGCGCACCTATATGATTATAACCCATGTTAATTAGGGGACTCACAACTCCACTTATGACTATATACACATGAACCTCCAAGTAGGGGGTTCAACACTTAGACTAGGGTTTGGGCGTAATTACCGCATCGTAATATGCCATAGCTACATATTGGGACTATGAAAAGATCTAAACTCGTTCAGTAGGGATTGTTTGGGTATAGTAGACTGTACTACAGGTTTATATGAGCCGCAAGACCCCCAAGAACCTGAACCCTACTTAGGCTGAACCACTGCCCTTCACACAGGGGGCTTACGACCGAGTTTAGGGTTCACGTTTCCAGGCACAGGGTTTTTAGTTTTTAACTATATAGAGTAGTTTAGGGCTTCAGGGTTTAAGGTTCAAGGTTTAGGGGCTCCAGTATGGAGGCTTTAAGCATGACTCAAGAGTAGTTTAGGACTTCTTCTTCAGGGACTCTAGTAATTCTAGTATAGGGGCCTTAAACATTAGTTAAGGCTTCACGATCTGAGGTACGGGGTGCTGAAGATTCAAAGCCCAAATGGGAGCTTCAGAACACAAGGGAGCGACAAAAGTAAGATGCTGACTGGTGAATTAATGTAGGAACCTGATGAAGACACCCGTCGCCTATAACCCCAAAACAGTAGGATTCATATAAGGAGCCCCAATAAAGGTTCAAGGTCTCTTTAATCATGTAGCAGAGAAAGATCCTCATTCCCTAAAGAGTAGTAGCCTAGGACCCAGAGTAGGCCCTTATTACCGTTTTTAGGGTTCAGGTTCCCTTATAACCAACTCCCTTTAGATCAAAAAGGGTACCCATTTTATTGCTAGGTTACTCTTAGGTCTAGCCTGGTTTTCAGAAGCCCCAAACCACCAAAAAGCCAAAAGCCCAGGATTCAAACTCCTAAACCTTAAACCCTAAAGCCCTAAACCCTGAAGCCCAAATCCTAAACCAAACTCCTTAGACCCTCAACCCCTAAACCGTACCTGTGGCCGAAACGACCTACCTTTTTAGGGTTCCTAATATGGCTTCGGTATGTAGTTCCTGACAAAAAGGTAGGTCTTTCGGGCTACAGGTAGACCCTAAACCCTCAAGCCCTAAGCCCACCAAAGCCCTAAGTCTTAAACCAAACTGCTTAGACCCTCAACCCCTAAACCCTAAAGCCCACTAAAGCCTCAACCCCTAAACCCTAAAGCCCACTGCTGCAGACGGAAAAAGGAGCTATAAAAAAAGCCCACTAAAGCCCAAGCCCTGACTCTTAAGATGCAACCCTAAACCCCTAAACCTTAAACCCTAAAGCCCTAAACCCTAAAGCCCACTAAAGCCCTAACTCTGAAGATGTTGGCCGGTCTCCGAATGGAGCTGCCGACCGGGAACCCGAGCCAGACTGTGAATGTCGCAAAGCGCGGGTAAACAAAACTTTGGGTGGGCTTTAGTGGGCTTTAAGGTTTAGGGCTTTAGGGTTTAAGGTTTAAGGGTTTAGGGTTGCATCTTAAGAGTTAGTGGGCGTTGGTCTTAGGGTTGAGGGGTTTTTGGGGTTTTAAGGTTTGGGGCTCAGGGTTTAGAGTTTAGGGTGGTTGAGGGTTTGGGTTTATAGTGGCCATTGGGTAGAGGCTTTAGGGACTTAGGGTTTTAGGGTTGAGGGTTCAGGGTTTGAGGGTTCAGGGTTTGGAGTTTAAGGTTTGGGGGTTTAGAGTTTAGGGTCATTGAGGTTCAAGGTTTGGGGTTTAGTGTTTTGGGGGTCCGGGGCCTTGCTTGGCTTTGGGGTGGGCCTTGCTCATAGTTCTGGAGCCTTAGGTTTAGGGCCCTTGGGTATAGGGGATTATACTGGGAAAGGGTTTGAGGTTTGGGAGGATAAGAGTCTGGGTGATTGGACTTTGGGTTTACGGTCTGCGGGTTTACACTCGAGGTTCAAGGTTTGGGGGTTTCAACTGCGGTGAAGGCGTTATAGCCAACCCGTGGCTGTGAGTAGTAGGGTTATCATCTTATGCTATACTTGCACTACAAACTACTACTACTACTACTACTACTACTACTACTACTACTACTACTACTACTACTACTACTACTACTACTACTACTACTACTACTACTACTACTTGCAAAAGGGGAATCTTGTATTTCTAGTCGTGCAGGCTTCTAAAATATGGGGTCTAGAGCCCCGAAGCCCCGTAGCTCCCAACTCTGACACAAATCCATCTACCCCTTACCTTACGGGTTTCGGGCTTCGGGCTTAGAGTTTCTCAGGGCTTTTTAAGCAATTAGAAATCTTCCGTAAACCGCCACACTCTCAGCCCTGAGCCCTAAACGCCACAAATCCGTCGTTCCCTGCCAGCAACAGTCCACGCTTCTGGCGCTCCACCGCAGGATTTAGAAGCGGGCTATCAGGATTGGGGTTGAGGAGTTGAGTTTTGGGGTTTAGGCTAAGGGTTAAGCGGTTCAGGGATTAGGAGTTCGGCTTTTATCGGAGGAGCTTGGGCGATGGTGTGGGCGTTCGGCTTCAGGACATCAGGTTTAAGGGTATTGGGTTATGTGATATTGGTTCATTTTGTTGGTGTTTTGCGTTCTGTGATTAGTGTGAGGGCTTGCGAATGGGAAGTTGGAGATTTATGCTTCCCCAGATCTTCCACGGTGTTGCAATTAGGTTTTTTATCTAACGTATGAACTCCTCATTTTCAGGACATTGCAAGATCTGGGGGTTGCCGCAAAAGACAGTTTCGAGTAGCGCTTTCATTCTCTTGGGGAAGAAACTAGAGACGTGACCTGCTTTCCTGCGGACTACAACATACGTCACAGAGTTTAGGGCACTTCAGGTACTGCAGACTGTTCTCCGTCAAGAGCTCCCCCAAACCCTTAAACCATCCTAAACCCCTAAACCCTAAACCGTCCTAAACCCTAGATCCTAAATCCTAAACTATCCTAAACCGCTACAGTAGAAGCCAGAAAGTTGGAATATCATTATCATCGTCCCTTCAAGGTAAAATATAGGGGATCCTGCCATTGTTCCATATTCCAACTTTCTGGAGTTCCCTGTAAACTCCTAAACCCCTACTTAAAGAATCATGGGACTTAGTAACTAGGGTTATAAATAAGGTAACTATACTTATAAATACTTATAACCCCAATTAGGGGACTTATAACCTTACTTGCTAAGTCCCCTGATCCTCCAAGTAAGCCAACATCCGTGACAATAAACCATCCTAAACCCCTAAACCCCTAAACCGTCCTAAACCCTACACCCTAGATCCCAAATCCTAAACCATCCTAAACCCTAAGCCCCTAAGCCCCTAAACCCTACCACTATGGGCTATTAGACCCTAAAGATCCCTATTAGGACCCTATTAAGGGTAGATTAAGGTACCCATAAGGTCCAATAGCCCATAGTGCTACACCCTCGATCCCCGTGACATTATCATAGTCCCTTTAAGGTAAAATAGCCCATAGTGGAAACCCCTAAACCCTCTTTATCCGTGACAATTTAATCCGCCACACCGTTTAGCCTAAGCCATCCTAAACCCTAAGAGCCCTTATAGATCCCCTTTTTAGGAACCCTAAGTAGACCCTAAACCCTAAAAGGCCCAAAAGTCCACCCCCGTGACGTCAGAAAATCCGCCACAGCCTATAGATCCCTTAAAGGGACCCTTACAGTAACCCTTAAAGGGATCCTCCCGGGGTTCTGATATCCGCCACAGCCATGTGAGCAGCTCAAACGGCCGAATGGCCGTTGAAGGGGGCGGGGGCGGCAGAGGGTGAGATCTCGCTCGCTGCCCCAAAAAAGAAGCTGTCGGTTGAGCCCCTTTTTAGGGCCCCAATTTTAGGGTTTTGAGGACCATTTTTTAGAGTTTTAGTGCCAATTTTTAGAGTTTTAGCACCAATTTTAGAGTTTACAGGTGTCGGTTGAGCCCTTCGGCTCGTTTTCAAAGTGGTCGAGCAAAAGATTTAGTGGGCGCAAGTGATTCGAACAGGGTGTCGGGCATCGAAACACCATTTCCCACTGCCCTTTGGTTGAAAGATCTACCCAAACCCCTGAAGACTCGATCCTAAACCCCCCATAGTCCATCAACCCTATAAACCCTTTCGCCCATGAGTGTGCACCCAGCTGATGCTGACGAAGCTCCTGCGCTCGCGGACAAGATCAAGAAAAAGGCTCCTACTTTTCGGGGCCTGGGATACTTAAACGTAGGCTTTGGGGTGTTCTTTGAAAAGGGTTCCATAAAAGCTTTAGCATCCGGGTTTCTATGTGAGAGAGTGGCCTTCAAAATTAGAAGAAGGTTTGGGGGGATGTTCAGGCCCCTTTTTCGCCCGTAAGCAGGATTTAGCAAGGGTTAAGGGTTAAGGGTTTGTGGTTTTTGGGACCTACCTTGCAGCTTAAAGCAGATCGAGATGGCCTCTGATAGCCCTAAAGCTAACATAGCCTATTTTTTATTAGAGGTTGTCAAAGCACAACCGAGTACAGAGTTTGTAGGGAGCCTACCAAACATAAGGCAAGTGCTTAACGCGAAGCGATACTCACCTCACCTGCCCTGCTTCACAACGCCGGAGGCGTGGACTCAGCCAGATCTCGAACGTCTGGCTCAAGGTGGGGGTTTCCGATTATGGCTCAGGTGGGAGTTTCCGATTAAACTTGGAGGTTCATGGGTAGCTATAAGTGCACTTATAAGAAGGGTAACTATAACTATAACCCATGTTAGGGGACTTATAACTCCACTTATAACTGCCAAAGGAAAGTAGGGGACCCTAATATGGTGCCCTAAAAAGTAGGACCCTTACTATCAGGACCCCAAAATGAGGCACCCCCCAATTGTCGGAAACCCCTAAACCCTTATAGACCTTATAGAGCCAAGGGAACCCTTATAGTACCCTTATACGTAGTAACCGTATCTTCACAGTCCCCTGATAGTAGCCCTTTAAAGGAACCCTTACAGTCCCCCACCTAATCTACCAGGTGGCTGTCATAATTGGGGTCTTTTTTGGGGTACCCAAAATATTAGGTGCCGTACTATGATAAGGACCCAAAAAGGGACCGTAATTTTGACAAGCACCCAGGTGTTCAACAGCGCTCTGGTTCTGCACCAGCCAGGGGCTCAATGCTGGGACTTGAAGTTAATACAGGGACTTTCGTTTGGGAGTATGCTATTTAGGGTACTGTCTTAGGGTCCCCTATTTTGGGAACTTCCAATTTTTTCACCTATACTATTTTGGGTGTTCCTCATTATGTTTGTAGTATAATGGGCCCCGAAACCATATTGCAATTATTCAGGCCCCTCAATTATGGTTGAGGTTTCAGTGCATTTAGGTTTTGAGGTTTAGTGTTTTTGAGGTTTTGTCAATTTGGCTAGCGGTTAATGAAGGTTCCTGGGTTCTGGGCTTGCGGTGCAGGTATTAGGTTTGGTGAATTCGCTTTTGCCAGACCTTTATGTACTGTGTCTTCGCAGGGTTCGGTGAGTGTAAGTGCGATGCCCGGCTTGAGGAAGCCTAAGGGGTAATGTAGGAACCTGGGAGTTTCCGATAATGGGGGTACCTTATTTGGGGGTCCTTATAATAAGGATCCTACTATTTCTGGTACTATATTAGGGTCCCCTATTTTCGGAAAGTCCCACCTGATTAAGAAACCCTGGGCATACAGCCCCATCTTAATATTGGGATTCATACAAGGAACCCTAATAAAGACCCAAGGTTTCTTAATCTTGTGGCGTTCACGAACCAGCAACAACAACTTCTTAAAAACCATTTGACAGCCTTCGTAAGACTCCATGGCAATGCTCCGCTTCTCATCAACCCACTGGAGTTCGAAAAGCCCTGAACCTTAAACCCGTAAATGCCGAAACCCTGAACTCCAAAACCCTTTAAACCCTACGCCAGTCTGATACCTAAACCCTCCAACCCTGAAACCCCTAAACCCTAAATCCTTTTGTAGATCCCCTGTAGTCCTTTGAACCCTTCACGGAACCCTTTTAATTTCCTTCAAAGGAGAGCCTGAAAGCCCAAGACTGATCTTCGCCTCCTCGCCAAGGCACCGCCCTCCGAAGCACCGCCGGCCTTGGGCGGCGAGGAGGCGCGCTTCGTAACGGGCTGCTGGCATATTATAGGGATTTTGTAACTGTAGTGGTGTTGTTCAAATGGCTTTTTGAAAGGCGTTCTATAAGGATCCACTGGCGCTTTTATGGTACTATAATTAGTCAGGAACCCCAAAGATTAGCATTGCCCAGACGATTTAGGGGTAGGGTAGCTCAAGGGGGTAGGGTTTGGGGATCGTTCAGGAACGTCAGGGAACTTTAGGCAGTACATACCCCCGACCCGCCGACTCCCTCCCATGCGAATCCCGTAACTATTTACAGGTTTGAGGCGCCGTGTTTGAGCATTACTGTAGGGTTTGTCGGGCTTTCGGATGCTTTAGGTTTTCGGCGCTTAAGGCTTAACGTTTTTGGGGCTTTAGGGCGTAGGGCTTTCGGAGTTTGGTTGGGATCAGTCACAGGATCGTGTGGTCTCGGTGAGAAGCTTAGCAGGCTGTGAATGCCTTCGTGGGGGTTACCTTCCTCATGGCTTTACATCCTCCTCGGCCCCAAAACCCCCTAAACCCCTAACCCTCTAAACTCTAAACCCTAAAGCCCTTGGCACCCTAATAAAGGCCCAAGGTTTGCTCCTACATTAAACTCCTTAACCCCTAAGCTACCTCTTCGGCTCGGCCCCGTGGGTTTCCCCACATTGAGGGGACTATACGGGTTCCTGTGAATGGGTTACTAAAAGGTAGGGTGGAGGTAGGTGGTGCGATCCCAAATAAGAGTCCTGATGTATTCGGATCTCTGGGAACTTTGCCCTTGATTTCTTTGCCTGGTTCCACGGAGGAAGCGGCGGTGGATAACCCCCAAACTAAGTGTTTAGAAGAAGCTTCTAGGCATGAGCATGTTATCTTCCGAGATTTCCAGTTCCAGAACATCGTAAATCCGTATGTTGTAGGGTTTCCGCCAAGCTCTTTAGGTTTCAGGGTTGACCATCATTAGCCCCTAAACCCTAATGGGTCTAGGGCTTAGGCACCTGCATCCCAAGTCCTCTTGGAGGATCATGGGACTTAGTAAGTAAGGTTATAAGTACCTTAATTGGGGTTATAAGGGGGGTAATAAGTATAGTTACCCTAATTATAACCCCAGTTACTAAGTCCCCATGATCCTCTAAGCTAAACCCCAACCTGCACACCTTCCAACCAGGACGCAGATCTCCAAGCCTCCATGCCAAACCCAAACCTCAAGTTTACCTTAACCCTGAATAACCTACCCTTTTTAGGAATCCTTGTTATGAGTGTATTATATAAGGTAGGTTATTCAGGGTTAAGGTAGGGGTTCCTTTCACTGCAAAGCCACGCGGCCATCGACGAAAAACTACTCCCAGTTGGGAAAGTCCTTACGTTTCGTTCGTGGCAGCGCCAAGCCTTCGGGGGAAGCTTTGTTGCGGGGTCGTTGCGTTTCGGTGTGCAAATGGGGGAAAGGCTTTGAAGATGATGATCTGCGGTGTTGGTTTGTTGCAGGGTCCATGAGCGGCTGCTTGCAAAATCGAGTGTCGGCATGGGGAATGGCTGCTTTTGATGTGCTGTTTGCTGTGATGCCCCCGATGTGTTTCTCGAGCGGCTGCTTGCAAAATCGAGCGTCTACATGGGGAAAGGTGCTTTTGACGTGCTGTTTGTTGTGATGCCGCTGATGTGTTTCTTGAGCGGCTGCTTGTAAAATCGAGCGTCTACATGGGGAATGAGTGCTTTTGATGTGCTGTTTGCTGTGATGCCGCTGATGTGTTTCTTGAGCTGCTGCTTGCAAAATCGAGCTTCTCCATGGGGAATGGGTTTAGGGTTTGGGGTTTAGGTGTGCAGTTGCAGAAGGCTGTAAAAACGAACCGCACCACGCAGGTATAAGTGCATGCATGTCGGGGTCCGTTCTTCACCTGTCTCCGGAGGTGTGCAGTTGCAGAAGGCTGCAAAAACGAACCGCAGCACGCAGGTATAAGTGCATGCATGTCGGGGTCCGTTCTTCACCTGTCCCGGAGGTGTGCAGTTGCAGAAGGCTACAAAAAACGAACCGCAGCACGCAGGTCTAAGCGCATGCATCTCAGGGTCCGTTCTTCACCTGTCCCCGGAGGTATGCACTTGCAGAAGGCTTCAAAAACGATCCGCAATACGCAGGTATAACTGCATGCATGTCGGGGTCCGTTCTTCACCTGTCCCCGGAGGTGTGCAGTTGCAAAAGGCTGCAAAAACGAACCGCAACACGCAGGTATAATTGCATGCATGTCGGGGTCCGTTCTTCACCTGTCCCCGGAGGTGTGCAGTTGCAGAAGGCTGCAAAAACGAATCGCAGCACGCAGGTATCTGTACAAATTATAGCGAGGTCAGCGACGAGGTCAGTCCAGAATTAAGACAATTAGCGACCTGACGAGGTAGAAAAATTAGTTAATTTAGTAGCTAAAGCTAAACGAGGCCCCGGATGACCCAAATCGTGCGAATTAGACGGCAATTCGCCAAACTCGCCGGCTGGGCTGGTTTCGGGCTGGGTTGGGGCAGGGGCCCAACTCGTGCCAAGCAGGGGCCAGGCGCAAATCGTGCGAATTAGACGCTAATTTGCTCAAATTCCGAAGGCTGGGGTGGGAGGCAGGGCCAGGCGCAAATCGTAGACGCAAATTCCGAAGGCTGGGGGGAGGCAGGGCCAGGCGCAAATCGTGCAAATTAGACGCTAATTCGCCCAAAACTCACCGGCTGGGCTGGTTAGGGCTGGGCTGGGGCAGGGACCCAATCGTGCGAATTAGGCGCTAATTTGCTCAAATTCCGAAGCCTGGCACTGGGAGGCGGCCGGCAAATCGTGCGAATTAGGCGCTAATTTGCTCAAATTGGGGCGCTGGGAGACGGCCAGGCGCAGATCGTGCGAATTAGACGCGAATTCGCCCCAAAACTCTCCGGCATAGGCAGAACTGGGCCTGCCACACTTGCTCAAGTGTTTGTGCGGGGCAGGCGCCAGTTTAGGAACTATGCCCTGGCCTAATGTGTAAACGTCTGCCTCCGAAGCTCTTCTGGAGAAGGTCACGGGCTCAATCCTTGGTGGTGTCATGCAATCCCTTCCCCCACCCACATTCGAGATTTTGGGGTGACCTGAAGCATCTGGGCTCTCCCCAAACTCATTGGCTGGGCTGGGTTAGGGCTGGGCTGGGCAGGGGCCCAAATCGCGCGAATTAGGCGCTAACCTGGGGCTGGGAGGCAGGGCCAGGCGCAAATCGTGCGAATTAGACGCTAATTCGCTCAAAATCAGGAAAGAAGAAAGAACCCTAATATCTCTGCCCACCCCTTTCCCGACCGTGGCTTGCGCTCCAAGACAAAGCATTTGAGCAAGGTGGGAAGGGGGGGAAGCGGCTTTGCCGCTCAGCCCTAACCCTTAAACTCGAAACCCTAAGCCCAAAGCCCACCCTTGACGAGGCACCCCAGAATTAGCCAAATTAACGCGCGAGGTAAAGCCTGAAATTAATGAGATTTAAGCGACGAGGTCAGGTCCGTGAAATTGATTAAATAATTCTAATTTGTACAGAGGTATAAGTGCATGCATGTCGGGGTCCGTTCTTCACCTGTCCCCGGCGGTGTGCAGTTGCAGAAGGCTGCAAAAAACGAACCGCGCCACGCCGGCTTTCCCACGAGTTGTTCACTCTTGGGGGACGGTATGCACGGGGTGTGCTCTTGCGGAAACGGCAAATGCAAGGACTTTGCAGCGACCCCAGTCGTTGCGTGTGTGCAGATGGGGGAAACATCAAAAACGCGAAATGCAACGACAAACTCGCGTAGGAGTAAGACCTGTAGTATCGTGGCATGAATCATAAGATACGGTCTTGCGGTGGATTAATGTAGATTTGGAAATTGTAGTATAATGGGCCCCAAAACGTTCTTCTAATTATTGAGGGCCCTATCTTGTAGCACCCTTATAGTCGCCCTTACAGTACCTTTCAAGGAGCCCTTTCAAGAAACCCTATTGAAATTATTGAGGCCTCTAGATTACCAAAGTCTTCAGGCTTACAAAGTGCACCCTGCAACGACCAGCCGAGTGGACAACCACGAAGAAGGAAGCACTATTTGCTTAGTAGCTGAGCAGGTAACCTTTAACTTTGTGTGGTTTATATGATCCTCCCATAATTGAAGAAGTTCACCTGTTTTGAGCTAGGGCACTATTTGGCCTTGCAATTTAATTTTGGGTTCAAGGTTTAAGAACATATGTGTGAAAGTACAGTGCGAGCTCGGTGTCGCACGATGACTGCCGTGGAAAGAAAGGTCCATGCCGAAAAAAACTGATGCCCTAAACTGAACCCCTAAACCTCCAAACCCTAAACCCTAAACCCCTGATGCCCTAAACTGAACCCCTAAACCCCCGATGCCCTAAACTGAACCCCTAAACCCCCAAACCCTAAACCCCTGATGCCCTAAATAAACTGATCCCCTAAACCCCTAAACCCTAAGCCTCTAAACCCCTAAAACTGAACCCCTGAGCCCTAAGCCCCTCATCCTGTGCACCGACCTGATCCAGGACCAGGACAGTGCAGACGCCGACCGGAGCAAGCTCAAGAAACGCGTTCCAAGCTGAGCGAAGGAAGGTAAGTATAACTGTAATCCTTATATGGGGACTTAGAGCTCCAATGTAGGGGCCTTAACAGTTAGTGCAGGGTTTAGGGATTTAGGGGTTTAGGCCTCATCGCTAAACCCCAACCCTAAACCCTAAACCTTGCCCTTAAACCTGAGTAGGCCTGGGGTCAGCAGTTTCAGGATTGCGGGACGCTTAGAGCTATGGTTTCCTATTTGCTGAGTGCCGAGAGATTCGAACACTCCTTCTCTGAGGAATTGCAGGATACGCCTTGAATTGAATGGGCTGGATATCATGATTGGACATAGATTCTACAATTCAGGGATACGGTTGATGATACAAATCCTGCATTATCTTAATGACCCTAGACTGTGGGAGCTATGGTATATACCTTAATATGGGTAAGCAGGGTTTAAATCATCAACCGTACAGGGCTTTCTGTGGAGGCTCAATGTAATATACCATAAACAAGGCAGCTTTGCCTTTGTTTGCGCTCATGGGCTCAGGACAAAACTCCATATGTCCACAAGTGTCTCCTCATTAAGGAATGTATGCCGTAGATCCAGAGACAAAGCCGTGACATGTCGGAGTGATGCGTAGGGTCATCCGTGCGATTCCTCCAAATACGACTTACAAGTCATGACGGTTCAGGGGGTCATTCACTGTTAGAAAGGTACAGGGTTAGAAATGTGATATACGACAACGTGTTGTCCAGCGTCGCAAGATCCCTTCGCAAAAATCACAAGAACGCGAAACACATGTTCAAGCATTCCACAATAGTTCGTGAAGGTGCATTCCGAGAGTAAAGTAGGAGTTGAAGCCTTGAGGCTTTGAGGCTCTAGGAAGAAGTCAAGCCCTAGACCAAGTCCTTCAACCAAAGATCTCAAACCAGCAACTTTTTTTGGGAGTTTCCGAGAATTAGGGGTACCTTATTTTGGGGTCCTTATGATAAGGACCCTGCTATTTAAGCTACTATATCAGGGTTCCCGTTTCCGAAAACTCTCAGATCCTGATCCTTGAACCCGATGTCTTCTGTTTACCTTGCACGTCAACTTCTTAAACTGCAATATCGCATGTACACATGTACGTGTATGTGTATATGTATATATATATATACATATACACAAACATATATACATATACATTTACATACACATATACACATTGTGTATATGTATATACATGGGACTATAAAGCTATAGATATAGGTATAGGACGTCTAGGGAGGGGACTGACTGGCCGAGGCTTCACTGACGGCGCTGCTCCCACAGCCATCGCTCAGCAAGTCCCCAGCATCTTGCCCGGACAATCCCTGGGGTTCGGCATTTTGGGTTTGGGGGTTTAGGGTTTGGTCTTTAGGTTTTGGGTGCTGCAGGGCTCTGGGCGCAAGATTGACAGCGCTAACGTAGGATCCTAAAGCCAGAAAGTATTGCGAGATTTGGGTTCAACGCCGCAGTGCTAATAGCTCTGGATCAGCAATGGAAGACGCCCCAAAATCCTATGTCCGGCGAGTGGACCATAGTTTAGGGTCCTTGAGGTAATGCAGGATTTATATCATCAACCGTTGGACCCTTGGGGAACACCAGATCCGTGTCTCAGGTGACTTCGCCTTCCTACAAGAGGAGTCTGTCACTGAAGAAGGCAACTCAGTGCTGACTGCGGTTCAGCAGAGTTTATACAGGGTTCCTTGGGGTTTTGGGGGTTAGGGTTTTAGGGTTTAGGGGTTTGCGGGTTTAAGGGTTTAGGGATGATGTGGGCATATTTTGTGGTCCATATGATAAGGATACTAGTATTTAGGGTACTATACTGGGCTCCCCTATGTTCGGAAACTCCCATGTAGGTTCCTTCTATAGGACTCCTTTCAAGGGTTATTGAAGGGTTTCATTGGGGGGATACTTCAGGGTTCCTTTGCGTGGGGTCTTTGTGAGTACTTCCACATAGCCATTCAAGATGCTGTGGGGGTTGGAGCGCCCTGTGTGGAAAATACCGCATTGGCAATAAGGTCCGAATCAGAACCCCTGTATGCTGAAACTGACAATGTCATTTTCCCGATAGCCTTACTGCACATTCTAACGAACCTAGTATTCTAGAGCACTTATATTGAGCACCTCTGTAGATCGCTTCTGGCTCTATGGACGGAGCGCTTAGAGGAACCTTTTGTTGGAACTGTTAGTGCCGATGCATTACAGCCTAGAAGAAAATTTGTTCAAGTCTCCAGCCTTTTAGCCCTGTCGAATAAACCGCGGTAGAGGTGTGCGGTTTACTTTAGGGTTTCCCTAAACCCTAAACCCTAAACCCTAAGCCCTTGGGCCCTAAACCCTAAAAGAGGCTTCAGGGCCGATCGGCTGTATTTGGGCGGAACATATGGCTGCAATATTTGGATGGGGCGGGGGGCTTAGAATAAGGATCCGAAAATTAGTCTCCTAGGAATTCTCTTCTATTTTTGTTCATATGAACCCCAAGAGAGTATTAAACATATTATTTTTGCTATGGTTCTAAGGGAGGTATAAATGTAGGGTTCGCTATTCTACCCTTTTCTGCTAGTCCCAGGCCCAGTCTGCCTTCCGGGAACCATGTCCATGTGCTCAAAGAGGGCTCCTTTAAGGGCTCCTTGAACTTATTGACTTATTGGCTGTAAACTGAACTTTTCAACTTTTGGGGCTCTTATAGGTAGTCGATTCTGAAAGCTTCAACTTTTATCTCCGTGGGTTTTGGGCCAGTGAGTTAAGGGGTTCTATGAGGGAACATAAAGGTATAGGGTTTCAGGGTCCATGTGATGAGCCACCTTCACTCCCCCATTGGACCCAGGCCCTCCCCGCACCCCGGCCTGCCCTCAAACAGCCTATTAAGGTTTCGGGACTGGTAGTTTAGGGTTGAGCTTCCCGGAACCCTATGTTAAGTTAGGGTTTACCTGTGGCCCAAAAGACCTACCTTTCTTAAGGAACTATATGTAGAAACCAGAATAAGGAATCCTAAAAAGGTAAGTCTTTTCGGACACAGGTAGGGTTTAGGCTTTAGGGATCTATTCTAAAGCCTAAACTCCCAATACCTTTCCCGTTTGAACCTTGGTTCCCAACACGAAGCAGGCGCCCTCGTTGAACGCACTTCTTCCAGTCTCTTCTCTGAAAGAGTCTCTGGGTTCAGTAGGGGGTTTGGGTTTAATGATTTCGGTAGGGGCCTTAATATTTAGAATAGGGTTTGGGGGTTTATGATACTAGCCCCAGAATAGTATAGGTAATCATCAAGGCCCCCTACATCAGGGATTCAGGTTCTGGCATGTTAAGGGTTCGCGGTTTTTGGTCGTGTTAGTGCTTTGTAACTAGGGCTTTGGGACACTTTACATTTGCTCTTATTGGGCTTAAGAAGATCTTACCTACTAGTATTTTTCAAAGGCTTTAAACGCACCTCCGAGTGTCGGCTTCACTTCGAGGTGTCATGTCGCATGGCAGTGCATTTAGGGTTTAGGGGTTTAGGGTTGAGGGGTTTAGGGTTTAGGGGTTTAGGGTTTAGGGGTTTAGGGTTTGGGGGTCGATGGGGGTTGTGGATATCCAAACTATTCTGAGTTGGCTCTTCTGCCGCCAAGACTCTGCAGCTCATTGCCCGTACGCAGACCTGCTCCAAGAACTTTAGGGTTTAGGGTTTAGGGTTTAGGGTTTTGGTTTAGGGTTTAGGGTTTAGGGTTCTAAGGGAGGTATAAATGTAGGGTTCGCTCCACTTGCTCCGAAGGGGCGCCCTGAATCCTGCCGCTTCTGCATGCAGCTGCCGGATCTGTTGCTGTTTGTGTTTGGTTGCTGCGATCCTGTTACGATACTACTATTTGCTTAAGAAACCCCCAAAAAATAAAAATAATAATCCCTACAATACCCCCAGAAGGAATACAGTTTATATTTTTTTGGGGGTTCTTAAGCAAGGGTCCACTGTTTTTTTTTTTTCCTAGGTCTGGCCTGGTCTGGGGGGCCTTGCTAGGTCTGGTCCCATGGTCCCTGGTCCCCTGGTCCTTTGGTCGTCCCCTGGTCCCTGGTTCCCTGGTCCCCTGGTCTCTCCTGGTCCTGTACCCCTGAACCCTCAAACCTGCAAACAACTAACAACAAACAACTAAATAACTAACACAACTAACAACAAACAACTAACAAGAAACAAGAAAGAACAAACAACAAATCAAGAAAGGGATAGGGGTTAAAAAATTAAGTAAGGATAAGGATCAAAAAAATTAAATAAGGATCAAAAAATTAAACAAAAAAAATTAAACGGGTATCCGCGAAAGGAAGGGGAAAAAGGAAGGAAAGAAAGACAGAGAGAGAGAGAGGAAAGAAAGAAGGAAAGAAAGAACGAAAGAAAGGAAGGAAGAAAGAAAGCAAGGAAAAAGAAAGAAAGAACGAAAGAAAGAACGAAATAAAAAAAAAAAAACAACGAAAGAAAGAAATAAAGAACAAAAGAAAGAAAGAAAGAAATAAATAAATAAAGAAAGAAAGCCATGCAAGAAATAGAGAAATAAGTAAATAAAGAAAGCTACAAGTAAAGAAAGATAACAAAAATAGAGAACTAAGTAAATAAAGCAAGCTATAAGGAAAGAAAAAAACACAAGAAAAGAACCAAAGAGAGTTAGAAACAAAAACAAAACAAACAATGAAGAAATAACCAAAGAACAAAAACAGAGAAATAACGAAAGACGGAAGGCCATAAATTAAGAAAGAAAAACGGAAATAGTTAAAGGAACAAGAAAGACGCGGAAAATAAATAAGAACGATACGTAAGACTATCGCTTCATTGTGCTTTAAAAATTCAAGAATTGCTGTATCTAAAAAGCAAGAAAGAAAGACAGAAATAAAGAAAGAACGAGAGAGACAACGAAAGAACGAAAGCAAAAACAAGAGGAAGAACGAAAGCAAGAACTAGAGAAATAAACTTAAGGAAATACCACGGAATCCGTAGGACAATCGTGTTTTCGCGAGCAAAAGCCGAGCAAATCCTCAGGAACTGAAAACGAATCCGTATGAAAACAGTGTTTCCCCCTGGGAAAGATTCAAAAATTGCTGTATCTAAAGAGGACGAAAAAAAGGAAAACAGAAAGAAAGAAAGATAGAACGAGAGAGCGAACGAAAGAACGAAAGCAAAAACGAAAGAAAGAACGAAAGCAAGAACGAAAGAAAGAACGAGCCAAAGAAAGAGCGAAATAAATCAAACCAGAAAGAAAGCAAGAAAGAAAGGAAGGGAGTATGAGACGAACAAAGAAAGAACAACAGAAAGAAAGAATAGAAATGAACGAGCGAAAGAAAGAAAGTCCAGAATAAAAAAGCAAAGTTGGAAAAGACGAAAGAGAAAGAATATGAAATAATCACAGAAACAAAGATACGAGCAACAGGATACTACATAGTCCAATCGAATTTACCATAATATCGTAATGTACCGTAACATAATATAACATAATGTAACCTAATGTTATAAAATATGCTACATATTATGTTGTAAATATACACACTGTATTGTACTATGTTACAATGTGCTACACTATAAACTAAGATGTTGTTTTGTTCTATGTCATCTTCCGATATATTGTATTGTTGTATTTTTAGTATGCTATTATATGCTATAAGAAGCAAGGTTCTGTTATGTCAGAAAATGTCACACCATTTTTGTGTTGTCGAACCATCTTATGTCGTTCTTCTGGTTTACTATATTATATATATATATACACATATACCAGGTTAGAATGCTAACGGAAGAAGAGACACGAACAGGCACGGAAGAACAAAACACCCGCCGCCGCGCTTTTCGAGACGTGCAAGCTTGATTCAAAGAGTGTTTTCGAAGCCCATCATGTGAACGTTGTCTCTGCAAATGGGGGGGGCTGCGCCCCCCCCAACCCCCCCGCTGTTTTAAGCCGTGCAGGGTTGCTTTGAAGCATATGCCTTTTTTTGAAACCCAGCAAATGAGGGCGTCTCCGCCCTTGTAGATACATGCTGAACCAGAATCGCCAAATGAGGGGCGTGTTTAAGATAGATGATGAAACGGAATACCAGCAACAGCTACAACAGGAAATCCGTCCTAAATGTGAAATTGTAAGGAAAATTTGACTTTCCCGAGGAACAACCATATGTTGTCCTTCTGAAAACCTGAAGAAATGACACGAACGCCATAGGTAAGAGGAAAATAGGCTTTTTCCTACGAAAAATCAAGGAAAACTTAGGGAAATACCACGGAATCCGCAGGAATATCGTGTTTTCCAGAGGAAAGGCCAAACAGATCCTAAGGAAACAAAAGAAAATCCCTAGGAAAACAGTGTTTTCCCTGGGAAAAATTCAGGAATTGCTGTATTTTAAGTGATTTAATTTTTTTTGATCCTTATTTTAATTTTTTTTGATGCCTCTGCCCCAGGAATTGCTGTATTTTGAGCGATTTAATTTTTTTGATCCTTATTTTAATTTTTTTGATCTTTCCATCCTTATTTATTTTTTTTTGATCCCTCACCCCTTTCAAGAAACAACAAACAAGAAACAAGGAACAATAAGCAGGAAACAACTAACAATTAACAAGAAACAACTAACAACTCACAACTCACAAATAACAACCAACGACTGACAACTAACAGCTAACACCAACAACTAACAACTAGCAACGAACAACTAACACCTAACAACTAGCAACTAGCAACTAACTACTAACAAAAAACAACTAACACAACTAGCAACTAACACAACTAGCAACAAGCAACAAGCAACACACAACAAACATCAACACCACCACCACCAACAACAACAGCAACAACAACAACAACAACAGCAACAGCCACAACCACAACCACCACGACAACCACAACAACAACAACAACAGCAACAACAACAAGAACACCAGCAACAGCAACAACAACAACAAGAACAACTACCACGACGGCAACGACGAGGACGATGACGACGACGATGACGAGGATGTCGGCAACGACACCAAAAAACAACGACACAAGACAGAAGATTTGAAATTGTAATCCCGCAATATTCACACGCGAAACACGACCCTGCAAATTGTAGTGCTCCAATAGCTTCATGCAAGACACAAGCAAAACCAGACCCTGCGAATGCTAGTTCCCCATTAGCTTGATGGAAAACACAAACAATAAAATACTCTGCAACTTGCAGTTCCCCAATAGCTTGATGCTGCAAAACACAAACAAAGCCGACCCCGCAAATTGTAGTTCCCCCATTAGCTTGATGCAAAACACAAGCACAAGAACACACCGCAAATTGTAGTTCCCTAATAGCTTCATGCAAAACACAAGCAGAAGAACACACCGCAAATTCTAGTTCCCGAATAGCTTGAAGCACAACACAAGCAGAAGAAGACCCTGCGAATTGTAGTTCCCCAATAGCTTGATGCAAAACACAAGCAACACCGATCCCTGTAAATGCGAACTCCCCAATAGCTTCATGCAAAACACAAAGAAAACCGAACCCTGCAACTTGTGGTTCCCCAACAGCTTCATGCTAAACACAAGCAAAATCAGACTCCGCAAGTTGTAGTTCCCCAATAGCTTCATGTAAAACAGAAGCAAGACCAGAGCCGTCTAATTCTAGTCCCCCAATAGCTTGATGCAGCAAAGACCGCAGTTGC
Source organism: Symbiodinium sp. CCMP2592 (assembly GCA_905221615.1). Lineage (NCBI taxonomy): Eukaryota > Dinophyceae > Suessiales > Symbiodiniaceae > Symbiodinium > Symbiodinium sp. CCMP2592. The sequence continues at coordinate 661,567 of CAJNDT010002857.1, forward strand.
CGCCTTTGGCAACCACAACCAGTGGGCCAGACTTAGGAAAGCAAGCCGGGGAGGGCCAGACCTAGGAAAAAAAAAAACCGCTCCGCCTCTTAAGCAAATAGTAGGATAGGCTGCTTCCTGCAACTCTCTAATCCTGTCCTGTGCCCAGCCTTGCCTGGTAGCGCGCAGTTCCCAGGTTGCGAGACCCTTGAAATTCTTCACTCTTCCCTAGGGCTCCAGTTACCCAATTGGTAGATTACTGGAGCATATAATAATAACAAACATCATCATCATAATCATAATAGTAATACTAATGATAACAATAATAATGATAATAATGATAATAATAATTATAATAATAATAATAATAAGAATATAATATTAATAATATTATTATTTAATGATAATATTAATAATAACAATAATAACATGTGGCTAGTAACCTACTATTGGGTAACTGGAGCCCGTGGGTTCCCTACTTGGACATCCGGTCGCCTCCTTGTTCAGAGGGTGCCATCTACAACCTCTTGGGCTGCTGCAGAAAATGTTCATGGCTTTTCCATACCAGTGAAGTAGAATGATCCTGCACCACCCCTAAACCCTAAACCCTAAACCCTAAACCATCAGCAGCGCAGCAGCTCAACAGAGAGGACTCCAAAACATGAGACCTCTCGCAGCTAGGAAGTTGCGTTGTTTAACTGGCAGCGCGGGTTCCAGCACCTTGTGTGAGAAATGAACATGTAATGTAGGAACCTGATTAAGAAACCTTGGGCTTTCATTAGGGCTCCTTTAATTGGGCCCATAAGGGTTACTACTGATAAGGGATCTATAAGGGTTCTGTACTGATGTAGGAACTTGATTAAGAAGCCTTGGGCCTTTACTAGTGCTCCTTATATCAATCGTACTATATAGGCCCAGGGTTTCTTAATCAGGTTCCAACAGTAGACCCATTATGAATAAACCCCGCCTTCCCCCCAGAATGTAACTGTAGGATCGCTGATGAAATCCCTACGGTTGATGATATAAATCCTGCATTACCTTAAGGGTCCTAAACTATGGGAATTATGGTATATTCCTTATAATGGGTCATGCAGGATTTATATCATCAACCGTATGAATAGGATCGGGGGATCATTCGTCGAGGGCCTGCAGCACTCGCGTGGTACAGTATTGCTACTTTTCGTTTTTGTGACCCAGGTGTCTCCGGCGAACAGCCGCAAGACACCCAATAGCCAGAGCCGTGATGCGACTTGGCTGATCCCTTGGAGTCACGATCACGCTTCTACAGTAGATCCCAAAGACGACATGGGCCCATCATCGAAGTTCCGGAAAACCCATAATTGTCAGATGCTTACCTGATGCGTCCTTGTTGAGTTGTGGAAGGGCCGTCAAAGTGTAGGGGAAAAAGATAAGCAACAAGTAGGTTAGATTTCAGCATCACGGTGACGACTAGATTAGGATTGTACTGTTCGGGGTTTTGAGGTTCAGTGACGGAGTAGACAGGTTCAAACTTAAGTTTTGCCCAATACCTTACTTAGGGAATACTCCTTGAGTCATATTCGGGCTGTCATAACTCAGGGTAGGTTCTTAGATTATGGGATATTGCAAGATCTGAGTAGGCAAGCATTGCACAACCCTGACACTACTTCCGACGTCACATCATCCCGCGTATTGGCCAGGCCATACACCTTCAGAAAGCCTCCAACCTTGATTGCTTCATGGTGCCCTTATCTACCAATCAAAACAACGAGCCCTGATTTCGAAAAGTCCTTGTTTGGGTTTGGCGGCCAACAGGAAAGCCTGAGCAATCTCCAACACTACTACTTATGTCTCCTTGCTAAAAAAGCAGAAAATCTGTCCACCAGGGCCGAGTCGACACATTAGCGCTTCTGCATTGCGGGCTTGAGGGGTTTGGGGTTTAGGCAAGGTTTAGGTGTACCTGTAGGCTCATGGGTAGTTACAAGTCAGGTTGTAGGTATGGTAAGCTACAGCTATTTGGGTATTAGGTTCCCATTTAGGAGCTTGTTTGTAAAGCACTCTGCAAAGCACCGAATTTAGAGAAACCCTAAGCCATTAAAACCTTAACCCCTAAACCCCTAAAACCCTAAAACCCCTAAAACCCTAAACCCCCTAGAACCCCTACCCTTAGGCTCTAAGGACTCATATTTTCAGGCTTTCGGGCCCAACGACCATACTTTCTGAGGCTTTTGGGCTATGTTGAGCCTTACGGCTAAACTTCTGCTACAGTCTCCCGGAAGAGGCCTCTCAGAAAACAAGTCTCTTGGAACTTCTAAGCCTGCGGCTCATGTTTTGGGCCTAACAAGCCCGAAGCCCTGAACCCCTAAGGTAAAAGCCAGAAAGTTGGAATATGATTATCCTAACCCTTCTATGGTAAATTATAGGGTATCCTACCAAGAAACCATATTCCAACTTTCTGTAGTTCCCTTTAAGCCGTGAACCTTAGACCACCAAACAGCCGTTGTGCGGCTTCAAAGCTGGAAGGTTCAGTCTCAACTTACCAGCGGAAGTGCCTTCATAATCAGGAACCCTACTTGGACGTTCATGGGTAGCTATAAATGGAGTTATAAGTAGGGTAACTATAGTTACAACCCATATTAGGGGACTTGTAACTCCACTCACAACTACCCATGAAACTCCAAGTATGGAATAACATGATTATTTTTTCAGACTTCTCGTCCAGCCAGACCAATCTCGACATTCAAGGTGTTCAGGGAAGCTGTGGACGGACAATATCCTGCATGACCCAATATGTATAAGGAATATACCATAGTTCCCATAGTTTAGGGTCGTTAAGGTCATGCAGGATTTTGTCCATCAGCCGAAGTATTGACTTCATGTGGTTGGGTTTCGGGTTCAGGGCTTCATTCGACGATAGGTGCCATTATCGAGCATAAGTGATGTGCGGGTCTAGGGGTTTAATACGACGCGTTTATGATAGGTGCCATTATCGGGAAGGCTGAAGCGCATAAGTGATGAACCGCCTTTTTGTCAGGCGTCCCTTGGTGGTCTTTTCAAAGTGCCCTCTCTGCAGATGAGTGGCAGCCTTCTGCTTGCTCGCCCAGCTCTGTTCGGGAATCTAAGGAGTCGAGGTCCCCATTTTTAGAGATCTTATTAGCTGCTTCTCATCTCTTCCAGCAGCCTCTCCATAATTGTATTATTGTCATATGGGTGGTTGTCCAAATTATGGCCCTTTTTTGGGTACCCCAAATATTATGTGCCGTAGTACAATAAGGACCCCAAAAGGGACCCTAATTTCGACAACCAAACATATCTCAGAAGCCTTAAACCATGGAACCATGCTGATTGTTCAGGCCTCGTCCCAAGTCCCAAACTTGCTTTCGCAAGACATTTGCATCCTAAATCCTCCAAGCCCTGAACCCGGATTCAGGGCTTAGGCTTTAAGGGAGTTTACATGGAAGGCCAAAGAAGGGTTCCCGATTATGAGTATAGTAGAGTATGCTTGGGAACCCCATTCTAAGAAGCAAGGGCCCCGTACTGGAATAATCGGAAAGTATTCCTGTGCCTTCCCTGAACTCGAATCCTCCACCTGCAAGGCATCCCTGAAGAAATGATTATGGAAGATACCTTTCAAATATAATAGGATCCCAAATATCATTTACAGGTGTTTAAGGTATAGTTCGCAGTAAAAGGATATGGGATGGTCTGGGTACATCCACAGAAACTCCATGAAAGCAATGTCAGAATACGACAAAGCCTCATACAGCCCCTCGAAGCCTTTGTAAAGGCCGATTGGAGTGTAAGAATTCCAAGGCTCACACAAGGCTGAATTCACCAAAAGCCGGCGATCATCTGCGTCAACGAAGACCTCTTACCCACACCCTAGGCCCCAATCCCTGAACCCCAGACCGCGGAGCAACAGTCCATTGCTCAGAAAAAATCCTAAACCGCACACCCTAAATCCTTGAGACCTTAAACCCGAAATCTTGCTTCATTTCGAGGTGTCAAAGACGTCCACGCAGCAAAATCCTGATGTCTGGCACCCAGCGCTTTCATGAGACATCTGGGTGACCTAAGGACCTTAGTAGTTCGAATAGGGTTGCGGGGTATAAACTATGGTATACGTAGAAAATCGAGCCCGGCTTCCTCTCAGGGTTCTTCTAGGGCTTCGGGAGGAAACCAGTTTGAGCTACCAAGATGGAGGTACAGCAAGCAACAAGCTTTCCAAATTGGCAACTTGAAATCAGCTCCTTGACACGAACTAAGTAGCCGAAGCCACACCAAACTGTCGCGGGTATGGGGAAGGGTTTGCCTATGTTTCCTTCACTACCTAGGGTAGCATTTGGGTTTCGTGGAGCTTTGATGCTTCTGTGAGGAGCCACCAAGAACTTGCCTTGCTTGCTGACTGCTGGCAAAGAGGAGTAGAATTTACGATCTTGAGTTTATATTGCCACTCGGCGTCGGAGTGCTGTTGTTCTTGAGGCTGGGGACCCCGAATCCTATGTGAGGTTTAGTGTTGCATTATGTTGCGTTATATTCTGCTATATACTATACTCTTTTATGTTTCTCTATTGTACTATAGCCCTCTAATCTGCGGAAATACTTCGCCAACAAAAATCCACAAGCCGAAAGCACTGGAGAGGTGAGTGGGCTGCCCTTTCAGGGTTCCTTTATATAGTAATACAGGTGACCTCTAATTAGTTAGTTGGTTATGTTCAGCGTGTTAATCTTAATCAATAGAATATGGTCTGGGGGTGCATTGAAGTGTAGCTATAAAGGGACTTGAAGGGGATACCGTTCGAACCTCGTGAGACCCTGTGGAAACTCCCACAAGTGCAAAGAAGTTGGAGCCCCAAGCCCTGAAACCTTATCCCTACCCCCACCCCCTGAAACCCTGAGCCCATTAAAGTTTCATAAAAGGAACCCTAAACCCTTGTGGAACTCTTAAATCAAGACGGCCTCGAGACCACTCTAAGGCGGATTTTAGCAGCTTGGTTCCTGCTGGGCATCAAGTCGTCGTTGACCAGCGGGATGCGACTTGGACTCCCTTGGCGTTGGAGTTAGGGGGGGTAGCTGTTACGGGTATTTTTCGGCATACTAAATGGTTGCGTGTAATGTTATTATAAAGGTTAGCATAGGAGCGCTGTCAAGGTGACTATGAGGGTGACGAGAGGTCTGGCCATATCGTTTCTTTCAGGTGTTGCTATATGCATTGCAGTCTTCGGTGTGTTAAACTGTGCATTCCTTGGGATTCAGGTTTCATTCTGATTGCAGCATAAATGCCGTGGAATATTGAGTTGTGGGTGTAAGAGGCTTAACCTAGAAGGGTTGCCATATGGCTACTGATCAGGATGCTATGAGGGTTGCTACACGGTTAGTTGCTATATGGTCACTCTCGTGATTGCAGTTAGGGCTTTAGAGCTGCGCTTCGGGGTCTAGGATTTGGGATTTCAGATGCTGGGCGGAGCTACATGCGATTGCGGCACGCCGTGGGCTTGGTGCACAAGTACAGCATTCGTTCGGCATACACTGCATTGCTGCATGGCTTTTCTACGGCCATGTGCATGTGAGTCGCGTTACAGGGTCGCATTGTTTTCTATACAACGCATTGTTCGAGCAGCATGAAAGAATCAGGGGGTTTTCTCCCGATTTGCGAAGGGAAGGGTCTTGGTGGTTTTCTTTTCGATCAAGTTGCAAAGCACGCGACCCCTGTGATAGCTCTGAGCCAGCAAGCCGATTGAATATCCTCGATTGCCGACGCAGCACCCACCGAACCCTGTCATGATAGCTTCTCATCACCGCGCAATTATGGGGATAGCTTGAAAAATGCATTGAGTCTTGCCGCGCATATTTCGCGCATGCTTTGAATTAGCTTTGTTTCGCACTGTATGGAACCCCTCAAAGAATCCGAAATGCTTGAAACACTTGAGCCCTCTAAACCAACAGCAGCGCTTCATGATCTGACGTCCAAGCCCTAAGGATTGAGTTGAACCTGAAACCCGACAGACGTAAACACGGAGGTTCTGTACTATTTGCTTAAGAACCCCCAAAAAATACAAAAATATCTTCCTTATAGGGGTAATATAGGGATTATTAGTTTACATTTTTTTTTGGGGGGGGGGGGGTTCTTAAGCAAATAGTAGTTCTAGATTCACATTAATTATACCCGAGCCCCAAATCCTGAGGTCCAAGCTTGCCTGATGCACTTGTGAAAACCCGAGACTCTAAAGAATTTGTATGGCACCATGGATCAAGTACAATACTACGGGCGCCTTCATAATTAGGATAGGGGGTTTTGGGGTGTATTTAGAGGCCAAGTATAGTATGGAACCGTAAGGATTGCTATTCGCGACCGTCAGGATTGCGATTAGCGATTTTCAGGCTTCTACATTAAACCCAACATTGGGTTCAGAATGAGGGTCAGGCTGCTCGGTTTTGAACCCAATGTGATTCACCGTTTAGGGCGATTAAATATGGGTGCACGTGTGGTGTGAAGCTTTTCTGATGTCGCCAGAGCCGCGTTATCTTCTAGGCTACCACGAGTGCATGCCAGTGTGGGCTTGTCTTTTGTTCAAGCTACATGTCAAAAAGGACTTTTACGATTGCTTTCCCGGAACTTATACCGTGTTGTAAGACGGGCATTGAATTCATAGTTTTTTTTCAGGACCCTATAGCTGCTTGCATAAACTCTTGGATGGGGCGTATCTATGTCAAATCCGCACTTCCTCGAGGTCCTTCAGAGTGCAAGCCAGCATGATGTCCGGTGAATAGGAAGAACCCTGAACTACGAAACGAGCCTGGGAACTACCTGACCTGAGTCCTTGGATAATTCCTCAGTACGGACGACGTGAGACCTTTCGAGCTTCGCACCTATATGGGAGTTTCCGAAATTTCGGGGTACCTTATTTTGGGGCCCTTATAATCAGGATCCTACTATTCAGGGTACTGTATTAGGGTCCCCTATTTTCGGAAACTCCCAAATCTCGAAGTTCCGGCTGCTGCAGTAGTGGGAGCCTCGAGCATGGCTTCCTCTCCTGGCACAACCACAAGACAACCTGTCCTAAGATATCCCACAGGTTTGTTCTAGTCATCCAAGGCGCTTCTAGCCGAAGCTCTCCCGCAATTCCAAACGTGCCCACAGAGGTTCAGAGTTTAGGGTTGTGTTGCTCAATTGCGGTACAACGTGAACCCGATGGCGGCCGAACTTAGGTGTCCTCCGTGCAAAATGATGGGCATACCGGCTCACACGGCACGGAAGAAGACGTCACTTTGCTGACTTCTTAGCAAACCCATAAGACGCTGTCATTGAGGAATATACTTCAATTGAGGCAATTAGCACTACAACATAGGTGAAGCAGGATTAACCAAACCTTTAGCCCAAATCCCTAAACCTCAAACCCACATAATCCAAGGTGAATTGCTTGAGGGTTTGGGCTTGCAAAGCTACGCCTCGAGTTTGGCAACAATCTGTAGTCTTTCGATACTCCTCAACGAGGCTGCATTGGGCGCACAAAAGAAGGGGGCGAAACCCAACAGCCTGAAGCCAGTGCTCTGAAACCTAAAACCCTAAACCATTGTTGCATCTCACCTTGAAGCTAAATTTCGACCCCTGAGAGAATGCAAAACAGAAGGTCGTTGAAAGGAGCCCTTATGGGAACCCTTGTAGGAAACCTTATGTAAGAAACCTGAAAGGTACCGGTATGTACAACCCTCTTAAGCCTCGAAAAAATGTGAGACCGTACAAGCTCTAGAAACTCCACAAAGCCCTCTGGTTTAGGGTTTAGGGTTTAGGGTTTAGGGTTTAGGGTTTAGGGTTTAGGGTTTAGGGTTTAGGGTTTAGGGTTTAGGGTTTAGGGTTTAGGGTTTAGGAGTCCTTCAGAAGACAGTTTCAGTCGCAATCCGGATTGTGAGGTGTCGATCGAGTCAATCGCGGTGGGGGCCGCGCGGATGCATTATGTTTATAAGTGCGGTAAGGCCCACACAGGGAGCCTACAGAGATAACAGAAAGGATACTGTAAAGGTTTGAAAAGATTTTGAGAATACTATGTGGTTACTCTAAAGTAACTCCACGTGTTCTATGAGTGAAGAAATGGACTTTGTAGGGCTTCCATATATACGCAGGTTCTAAAGCCACACATCAGACACTCCCCCAAAGAACCTTGCAAACCGAGAGCCCCAAGCCCAAGCATCCTCCGACTCAGGTGTTTCGGGCTCCGTGCGCATAACCGAACCCTGAGCCCGAATCCCGACATAGTATTCAGGTGCTACTGTTGATGATATAAATCCTGCATTACCTTAAGGACCCTAAGCTATGGGAATTATGGTATATTCCTTATTATGGGTAATGCAGGATTTAGATCATCAACCGTAGTGTTGAGGTGCTAAGACTCGCTTCCCAAAGCCCCAAACCCGGCACTTTCAAGGCCCCACCGCCCTCTGCGACTCCTGTCCTTGGAGGGGGGAGGGGGTTCATTGCGTGTCGAAACTTACCATTTTAGTCCCTTGCAATAGTATGTTTGTCGTGCCCTTATCCGTACGTTGCCATTCGGCAGCGTGCATGTTATCCCTAGCCAAAAACATCACGGCAGCCCCGTATTGTCTGCAATTTCTTGGGAAAACAAAGGTCCCTATACCTTTGATCTGATCCTAAAAGACCTGCGCCCTGAATTTCCGGAAAGCCTGAACCCTGTATCCCCAGACCTTCCCCAATGAATCCACGGATGAAGGAATATACCTTGACTTAGGGTACCCTAAACCAAACTCTAACGGAAAATACTCACTATGACTGCCAAACCGCTAAACCGAATTATGACTCGGGGAGTGTTTCTAAACTCGGGTAGATGGGACGATCAGGCTCTTCTAAAGCCTGGCGCCCATGTAGCAGTGGTAGTAAGGCTGTTTCTACAATGGATGAAAGTCTTACTGTGAGTGTTGTTTTCAGTATTCATATAAATAGCATTCTTAGAATTATCGTCTTTATTTCAGTCAGTATTATCACCCTAAACCCCAAACTCAACCCCACGCCCCTAAACCGCTTGGCATTATTATCTACAAGCCCCAAGACACCAGGATCGGGTCCTGGGCATCGTTGTTTTTCTGAACTTCGAGTTGGACGTTGGTTTCCTTGAAGGGATCCGAGCATTTCCTTCAAGGGATGTATAAGGCTTCCATAGCTTGAGGGGTTTAGGGTTTAGGGTGGAGTCTAGGCATGTGGGGAATTGAAGTATGGAGGTGAAGCTTTTGGGGTTTGAAGTTTGAAGCGCTGGTGCTTTGTAGATTCCGGTTACTTTATTGTTGCCATTGGAAGGAGATCAGGTACAAGCGGGTGGCACTGAGGATCCGGATCGGCAGCCACTCCAAAGTGTCCGAAACTTGTGGTGTGCCTCTTCCGATCTGGCCGTCTCACGACGCAACCCTACACCCACAACCTCGAAATTGTATATCCTCAAGTCAAGAAACCCGCAAGGCGTAAACCATCACGGTCGCGTCGGGGGCCCGACACGATTTCCCCCCACACAGGGTGTCTGTCATAAGCTCGAGTGATTATCTAGCATATGGGCCTAAAATACTTACCTGAACTATTCTGGGGTTCCATAGTATCATTATAGTATAAAGGCCCAAAACCCTGTTCAAATTATTAAGGCGCCTACATTACAAGTTGTAAGTATTCCGACTGCATAGCTCTTCAGGTGGACCTCGCCGATGTGAACTTGATCATCATCGGGAACTGTGCAGAGGCGAAGACCCGAACTTAGAGTTTCAGGTTTAGGGTTTAGGGGTTTAGAGTTTAGGTGTTTAGGGTTTCGGGTTTAGGTGTTTAGGGTTTTGGGCTTAGGGTTTAGGGTGACTCGAACTTGGCCGTCGAGGAGGTCATTGCTGTAAAGCTGCTGTATGGCTCCGAGGGTTGATTTTATACGGATCTCCGATTTGGCTTGCTTACCTGCAAGGTTGAGGATCCAAGCACCCAAATAGTGGGATTTGATTCCCAAACATCAAGGACCATTCAGTATCGGCTGCGATCACTCGCTAGCATGACAACACTTTAGCAAGCGGTGGAGACAGCAAAAATCCAAACCCTGAGTGGTTCCTGACACCTAAATCCTCCTAGTTGGGCACTCGTCTCTCACCGAGGCCAAAGCCCTGTTCTGGCACCTTATATCATATACCCCTATTATAGATCTCTTGTAGTACCGCTTTAAAGGAGTCCTTTAAAGGAGCCCTATTCTGCTTATCAAGGATCCTATGTCAGAGCCCCGAAGGTAAAACGCCGGTTCCTGCTCTCACGGCATCGGAGGGCAGGGCTTCAGGGAAGTTTCGCGCGTTCACCGGGCTTTGTGTTTCGGGCTTTACCAGAACTTTCAAAAGACCCCTTAAGGGTAGTATAGGGCTCTATACAAGGATTCCTTGTGAAGCAACTCTTGTAGTAACCCGTGGCAAATCTGGAGCACAAGCAGTTGATCAAGAAACTACACGGGAGTTTCCGGAAATTAGGGGTACCTTGTCTTGGGGTCCTTATAATCAGGATCCTACTATTTAGGGTACTTTTGTTAGGGTCCCCTATTTTTCGGAAATTCCCTAAACCCTAATCCCTAAACCCTTATTAGAATTATAGAACCGTTATAGATCCCTTTTAGGATCCCTTTAAAGGAACCCTAGGGCCCCCTTTTTTCGGAAATTCCCACCTGACAACCTTGACCATTCCGGCTCCTGGAGCCATGGCTAGATCACTGCACTTGGCGATCGCTAGGATGCCCAGTAGTACCCTTAAAGGGATCTATAAGGGCTCCTTAAAGGGATCTATAAGGGCTCCTTAAAGGGATCTATAAGGGTTCTATAAAGGGTTTAGGGTTTCCGAAAATTAGGGGCGAGGATGCCCAGTAGTACCCTTATTCCCTTTTTGTAGTCCTAGGTTCCTTTTAAAGTTACCTAATACCAAAAAGGGAACCTTCTTTTTCCTAGCTTACTGGGCATCCTAGCATGAAATCCGCTCTGTGGCCGGCGACTTTCAATGCCAGATTTGCAAAGGCTCGAGTTTGACCAAAGCAGGCAAGGCCTGCAGTGCTTCCGAAAACCTACGAGCCTCGCCGTGTTGTTGGAAAGGATGTTATGTTTCTGAGCTTCTTGAATCGCCGCGAAGAGGGAAACCTTCCAGCTTTCAATGTGACCGATTGGGGACTACTTACCATATGTTTGAGAGATACGTACGTGGAGGACATGTATGCATGTGTGAGCAGTCACGCTTGGAGTTTTCGACATCTTTGAAGATCTGGGATCGGAGTTCATAGCACCCTTGCCGCCCGCTCAAAGGAACACCTATACTATACGCATATGGCACCCTGTAAAGGAAGGACCCCACAGTACCCCTTTAAGGAACAGTTGAAACGAACCCCTATAGCACCATTACCACCCTAAATGAATCCATAGTACCCTTAAAGGAACCCCTTAAAGGAATCCATCCCTGTGAGGCTGCAGAGTTGCTCAGCCGACGGCGTCGGGAAGGCAGTGGGAATACTCTCTTTAACCATCGAAACCTACAGTGTAAGGACTTATATAAAGAAGTTATAAGAAGAAGCCCCTAGAAAAGGAAAACCTACAGTTTAAAGGAACTATAAACTTAAGCATCGACACCTACAGCTTGGAGGGATTTAATATGAAGAAGTCATAAGAAATAGCCCCCAGAAAGATGGGTTTTGTGTAGGGTCACTCAAACAGGGTCCTTGATGGAAGGGTTCGAAGCAGCAGGTTGCAGGGCACTTTTGGCATTCGTTAGGGGCCTGTCTGCAACAACAGCATATTGCGCAAAACTCTACTCGTATCCTTAACGCCCCTACATTATGGACTGGTACGAAATCATAGCTGCCATAGCTATGGGTGGAAGCTTCAGGCCAGGGTAGCCACCAACACATGGGAGTTTCCGAGAATAAGGGACCCTAATATAGTACCCTAAATAGTAGGATCCTTATCGCAAGCACCCCAAAATGAGGTACCCCTAATTTTCGGAAACTCCCACATTATGTTCTGAACCATCATTATCATCGTCGTTGCCATCGTTTCCATTGGCATCATCATCGTCTCGCGCGTCGTCAGCGACATCACTCACTTATTCCTGTGCATGATCAACTTCGTCTTTGCCCGCATCAACATGATAACTGTCAGCATACCACTATGGGCTATTAGACCTTATGGGTACCTTAATCTACCCTTAATAGGGTCCTAATAGGGATCTTTAGGGTCTAATCGCCCGTAGTGGTACTTTCGTTCTCACCTCTATCAGGACCAGAAGCTTCATAGTTTTGCTGCTTGTCTTTCTTCTGACGACTACTGTGTGCCTGCTATCACAGTCAAGGTGCCAAGTTCACGATGCATAGCATCATCAGATGTAGCTTTGATGATCTATAGCACTACACTATGACTATTTTCGAAGTGTTCGTATGTTCGTACGTTACTCTAATCGTGCTTTATGATTGTTGTTCCTCGCGCAAGAGCGTGGCGTTTCTTCCCAGGTGGTCGAGCTCTACTGCTGTGGACCAACCGGAGACCCAGGCCAAGATGCATCCAGGAGAAGGACCGCTAAACAGCTATCACAGAGCCCACTTCAGGGTTTAGGGCCAGGGTTTACGGCTTTAAGGTTGAAGGATTGGGGGAAGCCCGTCGTAAACGCTTATCAGTTGAGGCTTTGAGCCCTGAATGTTGGCTTTGGAGGGTTCTTGGCCTGTCTGAATTCCAGTACGGCCAGTGCAGTCTCGGCCCCGCGTTGAGACGCGAGTGCCGCAAGGTCGCTCGCGCGCAGACACATAGAGTTTATGCGAGCCTGTTCCGTCGGGAAAACGTACTCGGGCTTGGGGTTTCGGGCGTTTAGACCTGGAAGCAGAGTTGGATCTTGCAGGCTAAACCCTAAACGCTAAACAATTGGGGCGTGCACGGCCTGATCAAACTTCGGTGTTGTTCAAACACATAGCTACTGCCACTCCTTCCTAGTCACTCTAAAGTCGTAGAGATAAAGACTCTATCTGTTTGAAGATTTATCAAGCTATCTAGCTATCTATCTATCCGTGTGCCTGGCGGTATACAAGTGCAAATTGTTTGTCTACAAACGCGTCAGGCCGACGCGTATATTCCCTCACAGCAGGTATATCATAGGGACCTTTATCAAATCCTTATGGCTATCAGGGGTCCCTACCCCCGTCCCCCTAACCGCCGAAGAGACCCTAAGAGCATACATATGCCGGTTCAACAGAACTGCTTGCCATGCCAGATCCCAGTAGCTGCGGCAGACCCGGCAAGAAGCTCATGTACAACATTATCTGACATAATGTAACATACTGTGGTATAATGTAGCGCCATATCATGTAAAATAACAAAATATCAGATAACGCAAGATACTAAAGTACGATGTAATGTAACACAGTTCAATATAACCCAGTGACATAGAACACAGTGTAATAGAACATGCGATATAGCACATAAAGTATAGTGTAGTAGAATACAATGTAACATAATGTCATACGTAATAATGATGAAGCACATCTTACAGCGGCCTGTAGAATTAGTATCATGACTCCTTCCCGCCCTCCGGGACTTCTTCTGAATAACCCTAGTGTTATGTCTGCCTCTACAGTACAGCCCAAAAGTCGTCGCAACATCCGTGGCAACAGCAGGCCAACAACGTGAATCTGTGCCTCGGAGACACGGATGGTCATTTCTGGAGTTCACCAGCCCCAACACTTTAAACCCATAAACCTCTAAAAGGGGCTCTGGAGTACTATGCTTGTATCCTTTTTTGGGGGACCGGTTCCTTAAAGTTAGCATTACGATACACATGTCTCTATTTTTTTCCTCCCTGGTTGCTTCAAAAGTCTAGTAAGCCCATAGCTTAGAGCTAAGAGCGTCTGAGGCACACGGAGGAGTTGAGGCTTTGGATGTTGCGGGCTTAAGGGTACCACAAGGGCACTTCTTAAGGGATCTATTTGGGCTTGTTTATGGATTTGAAGGCTTAAGGTGCCACAAGAGCAATCTGATCTATAAGGGCTTATGTAGGGATCTATATCGGTGTCCTATGACGGGGTTGAGTCCTCATGAACATTCTGTTGGTGAACAGCTACGAGCTTCGTAAAGGGGCCTTTTTGAACAGAAAAAGGTTGTGCAAAACCTCCTCGGGAACAATTTGATATAACAAAATCAGCAATGAGTCGGGCCCCCGTATCGCTTGGAGATTCAGCATGACAGTTACGGGCACTCCAAGTGCGCCGAATCTTGTTTTTTACCGATGCTTCCTTCCGGTCCCTTATGCGTGTTTACTATGATGAACGCCAAAGCCTTCTTCCACATCACAGAAACCTTGTATGACCCTGTTGAAGGAATCCTGGCTGAATCTGAGCCCCGTTCGAGCAATTAGCCCCTATGTAGTCCTACTTGGAGCTTAGGCGCCGATTCGTCGAAGATTTTAGCTGGTTCCATCACTCCTGTGCGTTTCGGATTTAGGTCCTGGGGCAGTCTAGGCTTTGGGGTTTAGGAGCTGTGAGGCAGTCTCAGCTGTGCTTCGGGAGGCATGGAGTAGCGACCATCAGCCCAAGACGCCTGCAACCAAAGGTTCTACGGGGAATCTGCGGGGGTGTGGGTTTGGGGGTTTGGAGTTCAGGCCTTGTGGTTTAGCCTTTTTTACCGCTGTTCGGACGAGGTAGTGCCCGACCATCGCTGCTGGCTTTTCCCCAGCCTAAAAATAGCCAACAGAGGGGCCTGAGCAACTCCCAACACGACTCCCCAGGGTTCCGAAAAGCCTTGAATGTACCCCCGAAGACTATTTCCATCTATTGAGGCCCTATCTTCGACCCCCGAAATCACCCTAACCCCGAAGCGCAAATCAGGCGAAGTGCCAGGCTCAACATGGCCAAATTCGTGTGGCCTCTGGGCGGAAGAAATGTTAAAGATTACAGGGTTTAGGGTATAGGGTTTAGGGTTTAGGGCTAAAGATCACGCTGACTAGGAAACCGGTTTATCCCAGCATGTGTTTTTGTTGTTTTACTGCTTGAAGGTTGTCGGAGGGCTCCTTTTACTGCTTGAAGGTTGTCGCAGGGCTTGATTACCCGGGTTCGAACGTTCGACAGGTTTGGGCATCATTCTTTTTCTACTTGCAGGTGGAGGTTGCATACGAGTAGATAAGTGTATCGATGTTGCTGCGGAAGGTACAGCCAGGGATATAGTTGTTGAAGCGCCGATGCTACTAGGATGTTGATGGTGGGAATGAAATGAAACATCGTGTAGATGGTGACGGTCATGATGGTGATGGGGTGACGATGGTGGCGACGATGACGATGACAGTGAGGAGGAGGAGGAGGAGGAGGAGGAGGAGGACGAAGAAGAGGAGGAACATGTTTGCAGTTTGTTCGAAATCCAAGACCCAAACTCAAACCGAGTCATGGTTGGCTCCAGCTTCCGATACACTTGAATGCCACTACAAGCCTGGAAAACAAGTACTACAGGGGCCAACATAATTACCTATACTATTTGGTGGGTTACTTATTATATTTATTGTATGATGGGCCCTAAGACCTATTAAGGCCCATATTCTATTAGAGATTCCAGAACCACACGGGAAACCTAGTGGAAGGAGCTTTGAGCCCTTCGAGCCAATTTGACAAACCCGGGCTTCGACTCCCAGCGTTAGGCCCTAAACCAAAATCCGCACGGACATACTGCAGGGCCCCTTTCGGGTTCCTTTTCAAGGGGTCTACAAGGATGACGACAAGGGGTATTATAAGGGTTCCATAATATAGGGACTGAAGTACTTTCCAACGCTATTTCGGGTGGGTCCTTATTATAGTCATGGTATAATGGGTCCTAAGCCTCATTATAGTCATGGTATAATGATTCCTAAGCCTTATTATAGTCATAGTATAATGCGTCCTAAGCATTATTATAGTCATAGTCTAATGGGTCCTAAAGGTCCTAAACCTTATTCCAATTAAGGAACCCTCCTCCAGCGGATGGCCGCTTTGCCTCTTCGACTGTTCAGCAAATGAGGACCGAAACTAAGAGTATTCCCTGGATTTGAAGTACCATACTTGAATACTTTTTTCGCGGTACCTGCTCCGTACAGAAACCATTCTGGAACCAAAGTCTATACTTTTTTCTCCCTGGTTACTCCAAAGTCCGGATTCTAGCCATGATTCATAGGAGGCCAAGAGGGGTTTGGGCCTGTGGGGGTTTAGTAGGGATGAGGGTTCCCATAATAGGGTTCATATTTAGGAATCCCTACCCCAAGAATCTTAAGCCCCCCTTTTGGCCTCATCAATGATTGATGGACAGGGGTCTTGATCCTTGCGCTAGATAATGGATAAACCAAGGCATGTAGACATGCATAGAAACGCATCATACTGTGATATTGTTATGCTTACGAGCTTGGTATCTTTGCAAGATTGATCCGACAATTACTTATTTGGGCCGGCACACATGTTGCAAGCTACGCTGTGCTCGTCCGTGTGCAAGAGGTGCGCACAAGAAATACGGAAGGGCACCCAAAAGGTTTCAGTACAAGTCTGTTGGCACCTTCTCGGTGTATGGGTTTGAGTCTTCAGTGGAAAAAGTTGCCTCAATGATCCCACAGGAGCAACTCTGCTTGAATATACCCTCCCTGCATGTAAGCATGTCGCAGAGGACGCGGCAGGGCCATTTCTGAGAAGAGGATTATCGGACAACACCCAAACATACCCGCATCATGACCCCTGCAGTGCCTCAAGATTGCAACAGCCCCTCCACGTTGCCCAGCTCTCACAGTTTTGTGTTTCGATTTTAAATGCGAAGGGTACCCTTACGATTAGGGGTTGCGGGTAGTCTAGTGGCTTGAGTCATGCAGTAGGACTCTTCAGTACTAGGGTTTAGGGTTTATCTGATGACTTTTCAATCTGACAAGTCCTAAATTCCAAAGCTCCCTGAATCCTCACCGCACACAGCACCCCCGACCCCTACTGAATGATTGGGTTTGGGGTGCACCCAGATCGTGGAATCTCGCTTGAGGAATATGCCTAACTACAATAGAATCCCGAGTATGCCCTCCTGAAGTAGGATATATTCATAGATAATGAACAGGGGAACTTTAAACGTTTTGGCCTTATATATGAGCTCTATCTTAGAAGGCTTGAACTTTCTGGGGCCCGGTTGTTGAAGAAGAGAGTATTGCAAGATCTGGATAGGGTTTTTTTTCACGGGTTTAGGGTCCCTCCAGGCTCCCTTCTCTGCAGTATATTCCCCCAAATGGGAGTTTCCGAAAATTAGGGGTACCTTATTTGGGGCTCTTATAATAAGGATCCTTCTATTTAGGATACTATATTAGGGTCCCCTATTTTCGGAAACCCCCAAATGGGTATAAGACCACTTAAGGACCCTAAACCTTGAACCCTAGCCCTTAACTCTTACGAAGGCCTAAAAGTCAAAGCCCTTACGGTTGATGATATAAATCCTGCATTACCTTAGGGACCCAAAACTATGGGAATTATGGTATATTCCTTATTATGGGTAATGCAGGATTTATATCATCAACCGTATCATGGAAACCCGTTTTCTAAAGCCGATTTTAGCCGACTCCAGGAGGCGACATGGCTGTTCCGCAACCAGAATCCTGGCTCTGTCTTTACTTGGAGGGTCGGGGGAGTTACTAAGTAGTTATTTTGGTACCACAATTTAATTAGGATCTTTTTTGGGGTACTTATAAGTCTACTTACTACCCAGTTACTAAGTCCCCCGACCCTCCAAGTACTGGGGCTTATGGTTTAGGGTTGAGTTTGAGGTTTCACTTCTACGTCTACTTATGAGCTAGAAGTAGTTCCCCTATTCCACCCTACCCTACTCTACCCTTAAGGTACCCTACCCTTCCCTACGATACCCTACCCCCGGTTCAAAAGAAGGCGGAGTCAAAAAAGAAACTCCGTGAGCCTTTCGCGCAATCACGGCACAGTGGTTGGGGCCTGATGCTCTGACTACCTACCACTATGGGCTATTAGACCCTAAAGATCCCTATTAGGACCCTATTAAGGGTAGATTAAGGTACCCATAAGGTCTAATAGCCCATACTGGTAAGCAGAACAGCGTGGACAGGGGATAATCTGTACTCTAAGTCCTAGGCCCTGAAACCGAAAACCTAAATCTTGACGAACCCGGCAACTAAGGTTAGGGTTCGGAAGAAGTGTTAATAACAATCCCTTTTAGTCCCGATTTTGAGCTATGTTATAATATTCCACGAAAACCCAATTCTAATTATTGAGGCCCACATAGTAGTACCGCGTTGCACATATTTTCTCTTTTGGGGTTTCGTTGTCAAGGAACGAAAAGCAGAGTACCTGAATGACCAAATGACCCTTAAAAGCAGGGGCCCTATACCCATATACTATGAACCCCTTTATATGGTATATGAACCTTAAACCCTTTTAGGGTTCATTTCGTCCTTAAGGTATTTATACTGGGAAGTCAAAAGCTCCGTAAAAGCCACGCATGCGCATCATGAAGAATCCAAGCTCTTCCCTTGTTTGTGTTGCTTTTTTGGGGGTTCCGCTGAGGGGTAATGTCAGGCTTCCTTTGAAGGGATCAGTAAGGCTCCTGCAATATGAATGCTGTTCGGTGGTGGTGCTGGTGGTGGTCACTGAGAATTAGTACTCGTGACTGGTGACTAGCTACCAGAACTAGCACGAGCAGTAGCAGTAGCTCTCGTCGTAGTAGCACTCTACTAGAGCTACTGCCACTATCATGACTGCTACCACCACTACTATTGCCAGTACCAATATTAGTAGCAAAGAGTGACTAGTGATTTGTAATTAGTACGAGTACCGGAAGCCGTAGTGGTAGAAGTCGTAGTAGCAGTAGTAGTAGTAGTAGTAGTAGTAGTAGTAGTAGTAGTAGTAGGAGTAGTAGTAGTAGTAGTAGTAGTAGGAGTAGTAGCAGTAGTAGCAGTAGTAGTAGTAGTAGCAGTAGTAGTAGTAGTAGCAGTAGCAGTGGTAGTAGTAGTAGTAGTAGTAGTAGTAGTAGGAGTATAGTAGAACTTGGGTAGGTGCAAGACTCCTGGGACCATGCCGCGGCAGCCCATGTGTAAGGTATGAGTCGGTTCGGACCCGCGACTCGGCAATTAACCTGGGCATCCTGGATCGGTTTAGGGTTTAGGGGCCTAGGGTTTATGGGGGCTAGGACTTTGATAACTGTCACGCTCGCTGACGACGCCCTGGATTCTTTGCACGGTGTGGACTCGATTGAAGTCGCCAGATTGGTAACAAGTTTATAGGAGTTGAGGCCTGGGATGAGGGGCGAAGGTTAAGGATTTAGGGCTTTTGGAATTATTGTAACCCTGGCTAGTACGCACCACTCCGGAAGAATAGGTGTCTACTTTATTTGCACAGAGGCTTCGGGATGAGGCTTTTGGGCTTTAGAGCATGTACAGACGGCGAGAGTAGGCTAGCTCGCGCGTAGTACCCTTTCGCCCTGTCATTTCGGCACGTTGACGTTGCTGTTGTTGGGGATTCCCTACAAACACTAAGAAGAGTAGCATTTAGCGGGAATTCTCTTGACTTGGTGGCGGCCGTTTGCAAGCTTCTTTGCTCGATTTGTAGTTTGTGATTCAAGGGTGTTCAACTGAGAATGTTGAGGTTGCTTGACCTATCAGGTCCTTGTCGACATTGGACCGGATCAGATGAAAGTCATGCACTTTAACATCCCCAGCAGCAATGTGATTGAGAAGAAGCTTCAACATCGCCTCCGTGCTGGAGACGCTTCTTGCATGTGGTTGTCAACATTATGGCTCCTTTTGGGGGCACCCTAAAGATTAGGTGCCGTACTATAGTAATGGCCCAAAACGGGACCCTAATGTTGGCAACCACCCATGTGGTGTGATGTGCAGCCTTCCGGTGCCGGATGGGAGCAACAACGGTTGATGATGTCACTCCTGCATTACCTTCAGGACCCTAAACTATGGAAGTTATGGTATACTCCTTGTCATGGGGAATGCCCCTAAACCCTATCTCTTGTTATGGGTAATGCAGGGTTTATCTCATCAACCGCAAGGTCTTTGAAACCTTGGCCTTGAAAAAGGTGACGAGGCTTTGAAAGGCGAGCCCATAGGCAAATCGGGCTCTTCCGAAATCTAGGGGGTACCCTACTTTGGGGTCCTTATAATGAGGATCGTAGTATTAGTATTCAGGGTGCTATATTAGGGTCCCCTATTTTCGGAAACTTCCAAATGGGGCTCTTCAAAAGGGTGTGAGAGCAGGCCCAGTCCTCCGAGACAGACAGCGCCATGGCTTAGGGTTTAGGGTTTAGGGCGGCAGAGAACGAATGTGCATCGCCAACAGCGACTGCGAGGCCTTGTTGAGCTCGATCAAATCCATAGACTTAGATGACATTATTTTAGATGACCTTATTGGTAGTGTGCGAGCATCCTTGCACGAGCGCCGCCAAATAAATCGTTAGAAAAGAGGCCCGAAGACAATCTCCCATAACAGTGATTAACAAAAAACCCTCCCTAGTCTACCAACGAATGAAACTGCGTCAACATGAGAGTTTCGAAAATCGGGGACCCTAATATAGTACCCTAAATACTAGGATCTTTGGACCCCGAAATAAGGTACCCCTAATTTGCGGAAACTCCCAAATATTGGAACTCGCCAGATTGAAACCGGCGATACCTCCGTATAGGACTCTACAACTTCATTGAACGGGAATAGTAACAGGATCTTACCAGTGAGTATAATGTTTTCCTGCATACGGACGGCATATCAGAAGTACAAAGGAAAATTAGTATAATGATTCAATCTCTCCGTAAGGCTACAAAACAAAACCCTTTACACCGTACAACCCTTGCAACGCCGCTGTAAAAGCCATACCGAACCGTAAAACACGCGCGTGAAATGCCCGGACAACCCCAAAATCTTCAAGCAACAAGGATATCTTGGACCTAAGAGATGTCGAGTGCTACCACGTGCAAGTCGACAAATTCGGCCACGAGTGCGGTATTGAGGTTTATGCGACTTTGCTTAAACCTGAGCTTCAGGGTTTAGGGTTAGCTTCCTGACCCTAACCCTAAAGCCCCCAACACCTAAAGCCTAAGCCAGTTTTCAGCAGCCCCAGACCCTAAACCCCTATGTACAAGATACTCCCCACAACCTTAACTAGCCATTGATGTTGGAGGAGCTAAGGAGCCAGTTGTGATGATAATCCCTACTAAATAAGGAGCTAAAGAGCCAACGGAACCCCAAGACCAATAGTTACTTAATCTAAGCATGGAGGCCCATGTGTAACCTCCGTCGAGCTCCACATCCCCCAAAAAACGCGTAACATTGACACAACAACTAACCAATGGTTCTGGGGTTCCCTTGGCTCTTTAGCTCCTTATTTAGTAGGGATTATCATCATAACTGGCTCCTTAGCTCCTCCAACATCAATGGCTAGACAAGTATCGGCAAACGCGTCGCAGATAAGATCTGAGAAGGAAAGCATGGTCTTGGGCTTAGGGCTTCGGGGTTATAGTGTTTAGGACGCTTTAGGGTCCTAGGGCTCGTTGATGCCTCTCGGTTCTCAGATGGCGATATAGGGTTTAGGATTTAGGGTTTAGTTTGGAGCTCTGGCCTTTAGACTAGCGGCTGTTGTAGCCAGCAACCCTTGACGACGCCATGGTTAAGGCTTAGGGGGGTGTGGTTTAGGTTTTCGCATGGGTCCAAGGATTTCAGTATAGTATACACCCTGGCGGCGTTTGTCCGTGGAAGTGGTATTCTGTGATGTTTACATACGATGGTACAGGGCTTAGTGCTCCGGCAGTGCTTTAAACTTTCTGAATCGGCACTAGGACCATGGTATAGTTTAAACCCTAAACCCCAAAGTCCAACACCCAAAACCCCTAAACCCCCAAACTCCTGAACCCCAAACTCCTAAACCCCCAAGCCCGACGAAGAAGTTCCAGAGTCCTCAAAACCCCCAAAGCCCTTACGAACCCCTTCTAGAACCGAACAAGTCCCCGACGGAGCCAAAATTAGGCTTTAGGCTTTCGGGTTCAGGGGTTGCGGGTTGAAGGTTTCAGAAGTTTAGGCGGTTTTACGTCTCACAGAACCCTAGAAACTGGCATTGGACATGCCGAGCATCCCCGAAAAGAACCTGTAGAGCCTTGAAGCCGCAAGCCATGAGGGTTTAGGGTTTAGGGTTTAGGGACCCTGAATCCTGAACCCTACGCCCCAAGCCCGTAGGATGCCAAGCAGTACCCTTATTCCCTTTTTGTAGTCCCAGGCTCCTTATGAAGTTACCCAATACCGAAAAGGGAGCCGCTTGTTATTGATAGCTTACTGGGCATCCTAGCCCCTGAAAAGATTCTAAACCCTATACCAGAACCCGAAACCCCTAAACCCTAAACCCCCAAACCCCTAAACCCCTGAACCTTAAACCCTAAGCCCTAAGCCCCTAAGCCTTAAGCCTTGAACTTCAGAACCCGAACTCCCAAATGTTACAGCCCCAAAGGACGAATTCAGAGGCAATCTGCTGTGGGCTTTATCAGGCGACCTGAAAACTGCAGTTAGGGATCAGTTTGCTACGTGGGGGGGGGGGGGGGGGGGGGGGGGTCAGTTCTCGTATGAGGGTGCCGTACTACTTTGGGGATCTAAAATGGGAGCCTAACTTAGAGAACTAACCATACGGAGCAATTGCAGTTATGAGGGCAGTTCTCGAAGCTTGGGTCCCTTCTTGGGGGCTTTGAGGGGGTCCTCAACGGGAGCTGAATTTAGAGGGGTGGTTGTCAAAATTATGGCTCCTGTTTGGGGTACCCTAAATATTAGGTGCCGTACCATAATGAGGACCCAAAACGGGACCCTAATTTTGACAACCACCCAATATGTCGGGGAACTTGGGGTCTTGGACATGTTTTGAGTTTGGGTATTTGGGGCTTCGGTTTTGGAGCTTAGTTGTGGTGGGGGGGTTCTTTGCATAGTACACCGGAGCAAAAAGCATAAGTAAACCGATGATCATCGACAGCAACCGGAACATACGCCGTTCAACCAGATACCCAAGAAGTTATGCTTGCTATATACACAAGCCATCAATACCGTCTTAGAAGTAGCTCACAGAAGGTCATTCGCGGGCGTCTTGGCCTGACCACAAGATCCCCGAATAACCGGCGTGTTGATTTTGTCCCACCTACCGGGGCTACTCGCTGGTACGTTGATAAAGTTAGTGGATTGCATGGTCGAATAGCTAGGCTTCAAGACCTTACAGGCCTTCGGGTTGAAGGATACGGTTATTGATATAAATCCTGCATTACCTCAATGACCCTAGACTAGGGGAGTTAAGGGATATTCCTTACAATGGTTACTGCAGGCTTTATATCGTCAACTGTATCTGGGGATTAAATGGCTTAAGGTACTCTGGATCATGCTCTGAAGGACTGTAGCACTTCTACAAACCCCAGGGGAGTTGAGAGTGGCACACTTAAGAATTTTTTTTGAGTTTCGGAGTCACGCAGTCTTGCACCAATGTCAGTCGGGCGGAGGACAAAACCTAGAGGGCACCATTTCGGGGTTTGGGGTGCAAGGCTTCCTTGTGATGATAGTCAGTTCTTGCAATGTGTCACTCACCATGGCAGGCTTTTTGCTGCTGCTTCCATTACCACTCTGTTGACATAACTTTGGAAATGATGCGGCTGATGGTGCTGACCGTGTCGATACCGGTGGCGGTGCCTGACAATCATGTGAAGTGGTTGTTGAAGAGGTCAGTATCGCGTCGTCATGCCCAAAGGATTGATCCTTCAGTCAAACCTGCTATACGGTTTTGTGACCCTTAAACCTAAACCCTCAAAGCTCTAAACAAGCCCCTCCAGCCCAAACCGCGAGACCCCGGAACCCCACAACCCCCTAACACCTCGCTCACCAAGCCTCAAACCTTCCACCAATCTCCTAAACGAAACTTTCGAGTCCAAAGGACACCTGAAACCTGAATCCTAAACCCCCCGACCCAACAAAAAGAAGGACTTCAAATCAACATTTCAGTCGTGCGCGCTTTGCAGGTGCAGTGGTGTTTTGCGGACCGTCGTTCGTAGACCACGGCCAAGTCGTGTGCTCCTCTATCGGCCAGGAAGCTCGGCTCAAGACGTCGGTAACTCCAGGTCTTGTGGGACTTTACCAGAGTTCCAACGGGTTTGTAAGGATTCTATCACGGTCTTACGCCTCTTCATGGAGTACAGGTTAGGCTTAAAACCCCTAGTTACAAGGTTTTTGCGAAATTGTGCTCACAAACCATAGACTGTTTCGTGATACGCAGTACATTTCGAGGCTCAGAAAACCTTCCGAAAGCTTGAAAGCCCAGCAACTCGAGGTATGTCCCATACCGTCAACCCGTGCAGCGATGACAAAAGCCAATGGTGATGATCAGGATTTTGGTTTCTGGGAGGCGTAGAGGGTAGGATGAAGGCAGTGTTGTTAGTCTTACTGAGACAAAATTGCTGGGGTTCTTCTGGCTCTTGGGACTTTAACTTTTTGGGTTTCTGCGTGAACTAGAATAAGGAGGCCAATAGTTTAACTGTTAGGAGGGGTTCAGAAGTCAGTCAAGATTGACTGTTTGGGTTATCCGCCTCTTACTTAATGCTCTGCTTCCTCATTCTTGAAGTATCTACTCTGGCCCCAATCGAGACATGCTGCGCTGCAATGATCTCTTGTTATTGGAAAGTGACATACTGTGAAGCCGGGGGCACGGAACTTGGATGTCGGGTGAAAAACTTTCCGGCAGGGTCTTCCGTTTGCACCTTAGGTTCCAGCGCATGGTGAACGCAAGTGCATTAAACTTAATCTTGATCTTAAAGCCAAACCACCGGAAAAAATCCCAAAGGCCGGAACCCCAGACAGCGGCAATCGAGGTAGGTTGGGACAAACAACCTGTCGGAGGGAGAATAACGAGAAATACCATTGCTTCCGGCTCCTCATTATGTTCTTCGTACACTACACCGCCGGGCCGATAACCTACTAGCTTGAACAACGAAGTTGACGCAGGCGCCCGTCCTTGCTCTCCTGACACAAGCGAGCCTTGGGGCCTCCTCCGCAATGAACAACTGGTATAACTATAATTCTAAAACGGAGTAGCAATGACTCCGCTAGCCGGGAATTCGTCACTTCGACGAACTCCGCCACTCCGCAAGAGTCTGTCACATGACAAAAGGCACGGTAGCTCAAAACTTTCGGCCCGGGGGTGTATTCCAGCAACCTTATACAAATTCTTTAGGCCCTATACCGCAACAAGGATCCCTGTAGTAGTCCCTATAATCCCCGTAATAGTCCCCATTACACCATTCCCTACTAAGAACCAGACAGTGTACCCTGGATGAACGTGACCCTTAAGCCAAACCCCTCTGCCCTGGCACCCGAAGCAGCATCAGAGCTTCGGCTCCAGGTGAAGGGCCTGGATGTGTCGGTGGTTTTTCAGGACGGGGCTGCATCGACGTAGAGTTTCCATCATAGGGCCCGTTATGGGGGTTAGAGGACTTTAATGCCCAAAATAAGGACCACATAAGGCAACTTTAAAGAAGTATAGTCCCTTACTCCCCTAAGGGTCCCTATGATTCCAGGGTCGTGAAAAGATACCGCTCAGGTGCTGTGTTGTTTAATCCAATATGAGGGGCCCATATTATCTTTTCTGAATTGAGGGTTACATTGCTCCCTGCATAACCCTTACAAAAACCCGCTATAGACAAATTCCAGCAATCTTGCATTAGGCAGAGTTTTGGCCTGGGAACCAGAGCTTAACCACTGATGGGTAAAAAGGAAGGTCAATATCCTTTGAGTTAATACCTTGCGCAGCAGTAAACTCTAAGTCTTGACTCCCCCAATTA
Organism: Symbiodinium sp. CCMP2592; assembly: GCA_905221615.1. NCBI lineage: Eukaryota > Dinophyceae > Suessiales > Symbiodiniaceae > Symbiodinium > Symbiodinium sp. CCMP2592. Next base: position 687,356 of record CAJNDT010002857.1, read on the forward strand.
GGAACCAAAAAAGGACTCAAGCATAAGGATGTTAGAGGGATCTCCCTACCTTAATGGGCTTCATTAGAAGGGGTTTTGTGGGCCCTAACCTAAACTAGCTGCAAGAAGGGTTGCATGTAAGGCAACATAGTTGCTGCATGTATGGCACTCCCAAGCAGGGCACGGATGATCCTGGTCAAAGGATTTCGTTGGGTATATTCTTAACTCGGGTGCCGATAAGCCTACTTCTATTGCCTGGAGTCTCCCAAACTCCTTCGCTAAAAATACAAAGCCTGAAATGTAGGTGGATCATTGACAGCATGTAAGTTTGTAAATTAGATTCCTGAGTTAGTGAGTTGTGGAGTCTTTGCGTCAAGCTGTCCCTGAGCCAGCAACAGGTGTCTTAAACCCCAGCACTGCCTGACCTCATAGCCGAGCCTCGTCACATGAAGCACCGATGCATAGTGAACCGTCCCCTCTTCAATCCTCGTCGCCACCATGATGACGATGATGATGAGGATGAGGCAGTGAGAACTCTCACTGTTGCTCGTGACATGAGTTCTGATACTTGCAAGTTGCCATTCCCAATGCCACCAGACTTGGCTGGAAGGAGGCCAAGCCTCTGGTAACAACCACCTCGACCACGGTCGCCACCGCTTTCTTCCACAACTTTCTGTTTCTGATAGCAACTTGACTTGACCCCAGACCCTGCAGCCAAAGTACCATGTCCGAGCCCCGTAAACCCTAAGCCTCTTCAACAAAAAATGTTTCCGGTTCGTCAGAGGTTGAGGTGCTGAGCAGGGGGAGTGGTTACGCTGGCAGCCGAATAATACCGCGCAGTCAGCCATACCTGAAGCACCCCCTTTAGATATAAGGGAGGGTAGTTTGGATGGGTCGATGTGAGGGCCAGATCTTCCAATATCCCTGAAGGAATGTACCGGAATTTCTGGTAGGATCCCTAGCATGCCTTTGAAGGTATACGATTTCTGAAGTAAGGGATCATCGGAGATTTGTGAAAAGTTGCGCAAACCGCAGAGTTTTTGGGGGAGGTTGTCTGCCCGAATTTCCCTCAGCTAAGAACACTCAAATTCAGCCGCATGACCCTGATCTAGTCTGAGGTATCCTCGTCTTCTATACTGTAAAACACATCGCATCATAAAGTATAGTATGATCGAATATAGTAGTGGTTAGCTCCGTATAAGTGCAGGGTTGTCTATGCCGAGATCTTATCATTAGGTCATTGGGCTGTAGGGTTTCGGCGTGTTCGGCTTCGGCGAAGTGTTCAATATGCCGGGGGGGCACAATTAGCAACATGATTCCTTCGTGTGCCTTCATGCAATGCTAGGATGATGGACTGATAGACCTTCCCAAAGAAAAGCATGTCAGTGATTAAGGCCCTTCCATTCTCTAGGTTCGATAGGGCGTCGTTCTTGCCGCTTGAATCGTCGGACCATAGTTGCGGCCTCTGCGGCTCTAGAATGTGTATGAACTCGGGCTTGCATTGGGATATTGCCGGCTGTATAGGGGTCTGCGTAGGAATCTTGATTGTGTCTAGTTTGGTAGTTGTGGGGAGAGTAGGAATAAAGCAACCCTGGACCCTGCGAGGAGTACTTCCTAGCATTCGAAATGGATTCTTATTGCAGACATCCCCGTGGACCGAATAAAACGAAGCAAACCCCCCCGAGTCCAATCCCTATGAAGCTTTCTGCAGCCCTTGTAAGCCCAAATTCAAGCTGCCATGAACTCTTATATACACCGGTGATAGTTTGATAGACATCTACATGCACAGACTTCATTCTCAGGCCAAAACACAAACCACCACGACAGACGTAACTCCCCAAGCCGAAGCACTTCAACCCTGATGAGCTCTAGATGCTCAACTCCAAATTCTCTAATGTAGCAACCTGATTAACAAACCGTGGGCCTTTATTAAGGTTCCTTCTATGAACCCGACTATTTGGGGGTTTTAGGCCCAGGGTTTCTTAATCAGGTTCCTACATTAGTCTCTTAAGGACTTTATCATAACAAGGAGCCCTAGGTATGGCACAGCTACATGGCAACCCTAAAACCCGACACCTAAACTCTCAACTCCAAGACAACCCTAACCCAAACCCTAAACCCTAAACCCTACAACCCTACAACCCTAAACCCTACAACCCTAAACCCTACAACCCTAAACCCTAAACCCTACAACCCTAAACCCTAAATGCTCAACTTCGACACCGCAAAACCCCAAATTCTTAACTCCGAGGCAGCCCTGAAACCCCAAAACCTAAAACCCTAAACCCTAAACTCTCAACTCCAAAGCCTAATTCCTGATCAAAACTCAACAAGATTTTAAGGCCTTAAACCCTGAATTGTCCACTCCAAGGCCTACTTCCTGATCATGGGATATTTCGAAGCCGTTGCCGCTTCCGACGCCTGGCCGCCCCTCGGCAGACGAATCCGAAACCACCCGGGGACCTTATTTTGGGGTCCTCAAGGGTTCCTTAAACAGATCTATACAGGTTCTACACAGGGTTTAGGGTTTAGAGTTTTTGAAAAGGAGGGATACCTGAGTGTTGGGGTCCTCACAATAAGGATCCTGCTGTTCAGGGCACTACATTAGGGTCTGCACCGCAAACCAACCCTCAACCCTAGCCCCTGAAAGAAGTGGCCTTAGCAACTAGAATAGGGGTTTGGGGTACATCATACTATAACTATTGGTCGTCTGCACCCTCAACCAACCCTAAATCCTTTAACCCTACCTTAACCCGGAACATCCTATTTCAGGTTCCTTATTATATGTTTTCCATATATTATATAAGTCTTAAAAAGGTAGGTTATTCGGTGTTAACATAGCTCCTACACCCTAAACCCCAGCCGGATATAGGGGCATGATTATAGTATCATGGACCCCAACACCCTATTCTAATCATTCAGGCCCCTATGTTATGATCCCTGGATGACCCAAGCCAAGTTTTCGGGATTCAGGTCTGGGGTCTAGATACCCTTGACCCTGAACCTCAAGCCTCTTCCTTAAACCCTGGACCCTCCCCATGATCCCTAACACCCTTAAATCGACCAACCTAAGCCCTCTGAGAACCACTTCGGAAACCACGAACCCTAAAAATCGCTCAGCATCAAACGATGATTCATTAACCATTGTGCAGCCAGGGACGAAAGCCACAAAGCAGCAACCGTAAAGGCGGGAACCGTACACCTTCATACCTCAACCCTAATCCTTTAAATCCTAAACCCCTACATCCCTAAATCCGAAACCAATAAGCCCCACACCCTCATGAATTACTATAGAGACCTGAATGATTACCCATATTAAAATCTACCCCAAAAAACCTATTCTAATTACCAAAACCCAAGGCCCCTATATCACAAAGCCCTGGTAGTAGCCCTTATGGAGCCCTTCACAGGAGCCCTTTAAATTCAAAGGAACCCTACTCTAATTCTTATAAGCCACCTTTTCTCAGGTGGTGGCGCCTCTTCTGAAACCTTCATACCTAAATCCTCAGCCCCTAAATCCTAAACCCCTACTCCCTACATCCTTAAATCCTAAACCCTCGTGAACGAAGGTGGTGGCGACTCCTCTTAAACCCTAAACCCTCAAACCCTGAACCCTAAACCCTCATAAAGGAACCCCATTCTAATTCTCGTAGTACCCCTTATAGAGCCCTTTAAAGGAGCCCTTCAAAGGAACCCTACTCTAATTCTTATAAGCCACCTTTTGTTCAGGTGGTGGCGACTCTTCTGAAACCTTCATACCTAAACCCTAAGCCCGTAAACCCCAAGCCCCTACTCCCTACATCCTTAAATGGTGGTGGCGACTCTTCTTGAACCCTAAACCCTGAACCCTAAATTCGTATAAAGGAACCCTATCCTAAACCTTGTGAATGAAGGTCTTAGGGGTACTTAGAAGTAATTTTCAGTTTTTGGTTATTATAATCCCTAAGAAACAGCTAAAATTATAATTTTTGCTAGGGTTCTAAGTTCAGTATAGAGGTGGTGGCGACTCTTCTTGAACCCTAAACCTCAACCCTAAACCCTTTTGGAGCCCTTTAAAGGAACCCTACTCTAATTCTTATAAGCCGCCTTTTGTTCAGATGGTGGCGACTCTTCTGAAACCTTCATACCTAAACCCTAAGCTCCTAAACACCTAACTCTTCTTGAACCCTAAACCCTGAACCTTAAATTCATATAAAGGAACCCTATCCTAAACCTTTGTGAATGAAGGTGGTGGCGACTCTTCTGAAACCTTCATACCTAAATCCTCAGCCCCTAAATCCTAAACCCCTACTCCCTACGTCCTTAAATCCTAAACCCTCGTGAACGAAGGTGGTGGCGACTCCTCTTAAACCCTAAACCCTCAACCCTAAACCCTGAAACCTAAACCCTGAACCCTAAGCCCTCATAAAGGAACCCTATTCTAAATCTCGTAGTACCCCTTATAGAGCCCTTTAAAGGAGCCCTTAAATCCTAAACCTTATAGTAATCCTACCATTTGGGGGCCAGGTGGTGGCGACTCTTCTGGACCTTTGGGATCTCCCCCTCCTTTGGCTCCCTGCTCTATCCGCGGCGCCTGGGATATGAGGGAGTTTAGGGACTACTATTTGCTTAAGAACCCCCAAAAAATTAAAAGTTATAATCCCTATATTATCCCTATAAGGAATATATCTTTTATTTTTTGGGTGGTTCTTAAGCAAATAGTAGGGGAGAAAAAGAGGGATACCTTCAAAGCGAGCCGTAAGGGGGTTCCTTAGAGGGATCTATGAGGGTTCTGTAAAGGGTTTAGGGTTTAGAGTTTCCGAACATGAGGAGTACTTTATTTGGGATCCTTGTAATAAGGATCCTAGCATTTGGGGTACTACATTGGTGTCCCGATTTTCGGAAACTCCCAAGAGGTCTTCGAGGTGTCCTTAGGGGCCTTCATACGGCCATGTCTGGCGTTTTCATAGGTCCTTAAGTTCTACAAAGGGTTTAGAGAGTTGAGGGCTTCGGGCACGTCGGCATTAAGCGCTTATGGCCGATGGGTTTAGGGTCTAGTTTGGGGTCTCAAGGGTTTGAGGGTTCTAAGGCTTAGGGGTTCATGGTTTAGTTTGGGGTCTCCACTTTTGAGGGCTTTAGATTGACCGGCAGCTCCGCAGCAGCTTCTGCGGGCGTTGAGAGGCATCTTCCACACCCGTTCCATAGGGTTCCTAGATAAGTTTGAACGGTGTTTGGTGTTTCAGGGCGGCACTTGAAGGTTTAAACACTTTGTGTATCTGGCGATTAGGGTTAACTTCGAACTCTTGTAGGTTGTTGTTATCATGCAATTAAACAAGAACCGACCCCAAACCCCTATTATAATTATTCAGACCTACATAGTATAGAACCCTGTAGCAAGCCGTAGTGGGACCCTTTAAACGGGATCCTGACACATCTTTCAAGCAACCCTACACCCTGAAACCAAAATCCTCCACCCTCAAGGCCGGTGCCATCCCGAACGCATCCCGAACCTCAAGGATTTATGGCTTAGCATTTGGGAGTTTCCGAAAATTAGGGGTACCCTATTTTGGGGTCCTCATAGTAAGGATCCTATGATTTAGGGTACTAGACTAGGGTCCCCTATTTTCGGGAACTCCCATTTAGACTAGTGAATGTCAACAGGACCTACTGTGCACATTTGGGTTCGACTTCTACGGTGGCTATGAAGCCTGAAGTTTACTTTTGGCGTAGACTGTGACTAGCCGGGGTCGAAATGACCGGCAAGAGTATACCTTATAGTCCCTGTATAACTATACCGCGGTAACCCCAAAGCCTTAAACCCTAAGGCTCTATTGTAGTTGCTAAGGCCCCGAAACAACGCATTCCCAGCACAGAAGTAGTAGTAGCAGTAGTAGTAGTAGTAGTAGAAGTAGAAGTAGAAGTAGTAGTAGTAGTAGTAGTAGTAGTAGTAGCAGCAGCAGCAGCAGTAGTTGTCTTTGTAGTAGTAGTCGTCGTCGTAGTAGTAGTAGTAGTGGTAGAGGTACTGGTCGTGGTACTGGTACTGATAGTGGTAGTGGTAGTGGCAGAGGTAGACGGAACAAAAAGCCAGGTATTGGGGCATGACCCTCTTTGGCCGCCGCCCGCCAATCTGGTTTTGTGGATTGGCTGCAGCTTACGGACTCGAGCTAGGGTTTCCTTTAAAGGTGTATTCTAGGGGCTTTAAGGGCTTTTTTAGGGGTTCCTTTAAGGGGTATCATGGGGGTTGTAAGGGTCTAGGAGTGTCCAGAGCTCTACGGATTTGAAGGACACCTCTGGCAATAGACCGTCAAACCAAACACCCTTGAAGCCTAAGCCCCTGAACCCTAGGCTCTAACCCTTGAACCCTAAAGCGGTATTGTCGAGTTTATGAGTTTTTGGGGTCTAGGGCTGAGGGGCCTTTCAATTTAAAACGCTTCTTTGTAAGACGAGGGCTGTCCGTTTAGGGTGTTTGAAAAGCGATATAGGAAGAGCGTGCGGGGTTGAGGATTTGCAAAAGCGCCGAGGTTTAGGGTTGCGGATGTTGAAAAGGATAGGTTAGAGGATTTAGGGTTTAAGGGTCAGCAGGATGCCAGCGTATTCCAGACAAGGGCAACTTAGACTCAGTAATTGACACAGGCCCCGTATGATAGCCACCGTGCTGAGTTTCTCCCTCTTCAAAAATACAAGCAAATGTGCAAAGGCAATGAAGAGCTGAACCCTAAACCCTAAAGCCCTAAAGCCCCAAAACCCCAAACCCAGCACACAGAGTCGAAACCATCCGAAGCTCTTGCGCATAGGCTTGAGGACAGAGGGGCTGCAGGGTGGGCAGGCCAGATCACTACAATCCCTCGTACAGGAACTAACCCGCATAGTAGCCTTTATAGCAGTCTTTAAATCAAGCCTCCTGGGTGCTGTAGAGTCTATGAGGGTTCCTGGGTACGACAGGGCGCAATAATCGGGTTCCTGTATAGATCCCAGAGTTGTTTGAGAGTTTCGGGTGTGACGCTTGAGGGCTCAAGGGTTGAAAGCAGCCGGGACCTGTAGCACCTGAACAGGAGCACCAGTTTTGAGTGCCATTGTTTCTGTTGGCCCCCTTTCTGTAGTTCTTGCCAGCCACAGTGAGAGAGAAAGAACGACACAAAAGCAGGAAGGAGGTAAGCAACTCCAATCCCCAGCACCAGCGAGAGCCCAAGCATCTTCCCCCCCGACAGGTGCCCTGAGTGCTGCGATCTTGACCGCAAGTATGGGATCATTGTTCCTGCCCATACGATGGCTCCTTTCCTGCACCCTTAAACCCTAAAGCTTGAACCCTTAAACCCTAAAACCCTAATCCCCTAATCCCTTAACCCTAAACCCTGAACTTCCTAGAGCCCCAGACTCCCAGAGCCTGAATCTTAAACCCCAAGAGTCCAAGCCCAAAGCTGAGCGCCTAAACTAAGCACACCCAAAATACGCCCGGAATCCGATATTCAACCGTACGGTGTAGGCTGTAGAGCTTTCGAATCAAAACAAACCCTGCTGTGCCGAAAGCTCTACACCCTCGACCCTGACCCACCCAACTACCAACACTATTTTGGGGGGGCGTACTTCATTATAAGAATAATATAATGGGCCGCAAAACCCTATTCTAATTATTGAACATTATAATACCCTTGTGGATTCGTCATAGTAGCCCTGATAGACCCCTTTACAGGAACCCCATTCTAACTATTAAGGCCCCTACATGAGTCCATGTTCCCAAACCCCTAAGCCCTGAAACCCTAAAACCCCAAACCCTGCACCCCCAAACCCTGAACCCCAAACCCTAACCCTTAAACTGTATCATACCTTATAGACTCTTTTTTTGGAGCTCTTTACAGGAACCCTATTCTAATTATTAAGGCCCCTATATTTATCCGTGATCACAAAGTTTCGCCCCTAGCAAGCGACTTCCTGTACCGACTGTTCGGTCTCTACTACAGCGCACAGTCTAGGGCTTAGGGTTCCTTTAAAGGGCTCCTATAAAGGGTCTATAAGGGTTACTATAAGGGTGTTATGATCTAGTTTAGGGGTATAGGGTCTGGGGTTTGGGGGTTTAGGGTTAAAGGGGTCACTATAAGGGCTACTATAGGGCTGTTGTAACAGTTTAGGGTATTAGAATCGGTTGGTCTATCAGGATTAATATAAGGGGTATTGTAAGGGTGCCTACTCTAGGGGCCGTTTTCGCTGCATTTGTATTTGGGGGGCTCCTTGTGATAAGTATAATAAAATGGCCCAAAAACCTCATTCTAGCTATCTAGGCCCCTCTAGTCCAGGGTCAAGTTGGTTATGAGCGCGTGCACTCTTAGTAAGTAATATTGGTAAGAAGCTATCATTGCCATGGCGTACGTGTATAGGCTTTATGGTTTCGGGGCTTTGAGATACATGAACAGTATGTTTCCTGTCAGAACTTTGCCCTAAACCCTAAACCCTAAGTGAGCAAACCCGAAGCCGTCTCCCGAAGCCACAAAGAGTTCAAGACCCTAAACTACTATTTGCTGAAGAACCACCCAAAAATAAAAGGATATATTCCTTATGGGGGTAATATAGGGATTATTTTTTTTATTTTTTGGCGGCTTCTTAAGCAAATAGTAGTAAAGCCTAACACCCAGTCCCCCAACCCTAACAACCCTAAACCACCATGTGGACATGTTGGAAGAGTTGCGACAAATCAAGCACTGTCGAGCTACATGTTGCAAACTCTCATAAACCAAATGTATATATAATGTGCATATATACATGCACATGTGTGTGTGTGTGTATGTACTTTATATCTACATGTATCTATATGTATATGTGAAGGTCTGCATGTATTTGTGTGTTTATATACACCCACACACCCTACTCCAAATTGCTTAGCTCATGTCGCTTCTGCTGGGCAGCCTGAGCCCAGATCTTCCAATAGACCCTAGAGAAGAAATGGGAGTTTCCGAAAATTGGGGGTACCTTTAAAAGAGATCCTTTGAGGGCTCCTTAGAGGGATCTATAAGGGTTCTATAAAGGGTTTAGGGTTTTGAGTTTCCGAAATTAGGGGTACTCTATTTGGGGGTCCTTATAATAAGGATCCTACTACTTATGGTGCGATATTGGGGTAGCCTACTATTTTCGGAAACTCCCAAATGCTCCTTACATAGTCTAAAGTATATTCCATAAAGGTATACTCCTTGAACCATAGTGTGATGTAGGGATCCCACTCTATTTAAGGTATATTCCTGCTACAAGTTAAGGTCACGTCCGATATTTAAAGGATCCTGCCATAGTGCAAGGTATACTCCAAAATTTAAGCACAAGGGACGTTAAAAGATCCGGGCACAGCCCAACCCCGGAAAGCAAGGACGGTCGACTTCTGGCGCCCGGCGGTAAAAATGACGACTGGCTCTGTTTTCACCGTCTGCTCTGGAGGATGGGGGGTTCCGGGTGTCAGGGGCTTTGGGGGTTGGGTTTTAGGGGCCTTTAGGGGTTTTAGGGGCCTTTGGGGTTCCGCAATTTTGGGGGCTTTTGAGGTTCCGGGTTTTAAGGGCTTTTGGGGTTTAGGGTTTCTGGGTTTAGGGTTTTGGAGGCTTTGTGGGTTTGGGGGGCTTTGTGGGTTTGGGGGGCTCTGTGGTTGTGGAGGCTTTGTGGGTTTGGGGGTCCAGGTGTAGAGAGGTTTGATGTTCAGGGGGCTTACGTTTAGCGGATGCGATGTGTTGCAGAAGCCGATTGCATAGTTCTGAGCATGCACATGGTGGTTGTCAAATCTATGGTCCCTCTTTGGGGGGCCCTAAATATTAGGTGCCTTACTATACTAGGGACCCAAAAAGGGACCATAATTTTGACCACCACCCATATAAGCGGATTATTATGATGGCTTTCTTGACTGCCTTGCTACTCTATCGTAATGATGGTGCGATGGCTGGCATACCACGCATACTACAATTGTGAACCCGAAGTCCGCGCCGGAATTTACGCATTGGTGTTCAGGGCCGGCTGCTTCGTTTGTAGGCTTTGGCCCTGCAGTCGGTATGAATGTAGGAACCTTGGGCCTTTATTAGGGTTCCTTTAAAGGGGTCTCTAACGGTTACTATAAGGGATCTATAAGGGTACCATAATAATGTAGGAACCTGATTAAGAAACCTTGGGCCTTTATTAGGTTTCCTTGTAGCAATCCTACTACTTTGGGATTATAGGCCCAGGGTTTCTTCATCAGATTCCTACATGATGCGGCCTTACCTTACGCCCTGAATCCTCTACTCAAAAGCGTGGGGTTGAGGGCTTGCGGTTCAGAATTGGAAGTTGCAGCAAATCGGCTTACATCCGGACTATGAAACTCCCCCCAGTTTTCGTAGAATCCGCTTACCCGTTCAAACTTGCAGACCTTTCCCCCAGTAACCCTGAACCCCCTAAACACTAAACTCCCTATAAGCCTTAAATCATATAAACCCGACAGAACCCTTTAAACCCCATACAACCCTATAAACCCCTATAAGCCCTATAAAGCCCTATAACCCTGCAAAACCCTGTAGAACTCATCACACCCCTAAACCCTATAAGCCCTACAAAACCCTATAAACCCCATAAACCCGTACAAAACCCTAGAAACCCTATAAAACCCAAAAAACCTTAAACATTAAACAGAAACCCAGAGGGGAACACCACAGTCAATCCTGCACTCGGACCTTGGAGTTGAACCCTAAACTCTACAGTACTTGGAGGTTCATGGGTAGTTATAAGTGGAGTTATAAGAAGGTTAACCATAATTCTAACCCATATATTGGGGCAGCTATAACTCCACTATAACTACCCCTGAACCTCCAAGTAAACTCTACAGTAAGCTCTAATCTAGGCGTTTAGGGTTTAGGGTTATGAACCCTACACAGTCAGCTCTGAACTAGGCGTTTAGGGTTTAGGGATATGAACCCTAAACAGTCAACTCTAAACTAGGCGTTTTTGGGCCAGAGGTTTTTGAGCCTAGTTTGCGCGCTAAGTGGCTTTCGAAGGGAGGATTTGCTTACATGGGTGTTGTCTCGTCTCTTTCTGCACTTGACGTATGCTGATAGGGGTATGGGACTTTTAACGAGGGCTTGGTCTCGAAAATTCGTGAATCCTTTTCTTCCAGCTGTTTGTCACAAGAGTCCGTATTCAGGATCCGCGAATTAGGGTCAAACAGCTTCCAAGACACCCTGCTCGCCCAATGCAGGCACAGTCATCTACGTCATCATGTCTGTCTACGTGCATTTGCTGCTTCATCGCTTCTCAAGTAAAGGTGGCTTGGACAACTAGTGCACCGTGTGAACTGCTCTATCATACTAGTGGTACTTATACAAATACTGCTACAGAGAACTAACCCTAAACCCCTAAAACTTAAATCCTAAACCCCTAAACCCTAAACCCCTAAACCCTAAACCCGTAAATACTAGTACTAGCACTGACAGCAGTACGAAGCGAAGGAAGGTGTCACGACCCCGGCTGGTGTGATAATCATAGCAATGTTATGGGAGTTTCCGAAGATTAGTGGTCCCTTAAAAGGGATCCTTTAAGGGTTCCTTAAAGGGATCTATAAGGGTTCTATGAAGGGTTTAGGGTTTAGAGTTTCCGAAAATAGGGGGTACCTTATTTTGGGGACCTTAAAATCAGGATCCTACTAGTTAGGGTACTATATTAGGGCCCCCCGTTTTTCGGAAACTCCCATATAGACCCTTACCCTCGTTGCTTTGGTATTCTCTTGTTAGCAATGAAGAACCATAGATAGCATAATACACAGGCCGCATAGTTTTAAGTCATATTCCTGACAATTCCTTAACACAAGTGTACTATAACATACCGCCCAAACGCTTTATGCAAATCGAGACCCCTACATGATTCACTGCAGAAAGCAGTTAGACCCTGTGCGACTTAGAATGTCCAGTAATAATAGTCCACAAGGCTCCTTCATGCGGGCATAACTGTTTAACTCCAAGCATTGTAACCCTAAACCCTATAAACTCTATTGTTTCGATAGCACGTCTACCCTCTTCATCGCTTCATCCGCTTCCCTTAGACTCCCAGGCTTTCTGCCTACATTAACCTACAAACCCTACTTTTTTGTAGGGTCCCTAAAAACTCCATATTAGAGTTCATCATAAGAACCTACAAAAAATAGGGTTTGGTAGGCTAAGGTAGGCTAATACAGGTCCTCCAATGTATGCTACTCATCCGAATCCTAAACGTCAGGGCTTAGACCCAAATCGGCAAGGCAGAGTGCAGCTTTCCAGGCAGCAGTTTCCTAATTCCCAGCCTGAAAACATGTAATTGTGCTATAGGCCCCTTGTTAGCCGGAGGATCAAAATACCCCGAAAGCTTTATATAGTATGGCCTTCGGGCCCCAAAGCCTGAATATGTGAGTCCTTGGAGCCCGAGGGTTAGGCCTCAGGGTTCCGGAATCCTTTTTAGGTTATCGGCCCCTTTTTAGGTTTAGAGATTACCTTAACCCCACGTAACCTACCTTTTTAAGAAATCATATTAGGGAACCCTAAAAAGGTAGGTTCCTTAGGGTCCAGGTAGGGTTTAGGGACTCAGGGTTCCGGAGTTGCAACGCACTTTCAAGAGCCTTAAAGGGAACTCCAGAAAGTTGGAATATGGATTAATGGTAGGATCCCCTATAATTTACCTTAAACGGGTTACGATAATGATATTCCAACTTTCTGGCTTCTACTGTAGGGTTGCTCTCTTCGCGCATTGGGTCTGCGGCCTAAGGGTCAGGATTGGAGCTTCTGGCTTCGAACTTTAGGGTACTTCTGCCAAAGCATATACTGGTTGGGCACAGGGACCCTTATATCCTAAACCCTTAAAAGCTTAAAGGATTCCTATTCTAGGACGCCCAGTAGTACCCTTACTCCCTTTTGTAGTCCTAGGTTCCTCATAAAGTTACCCAATAACGAAAAGGGAGCCCTTTGTATTCCTAGGTTGCTGGGCATCCTAGTATATTATGGTACCCTTATAATGCCCTTATAGTACCCTTATAATACCCTTATAGTACCCTTATAATACCCTTATAGTGCCCTAAAGTTACCCAACCAAAAAAGAGAGGCCTTTTTGTTCCTAGGTTCCTGGGTATCCTCGGAATTTAGAGAGGAGACATCTGGGGCTGCTAGGGAGGAGTTAGAAGAGGGTTCCTTTAAAGGGCTCCTATAAAGGGGTCTATAAGGGTTGCTACAAGGGTGTTGTGATATAGTTTGGGGGTTTAGGGTTTTGGGGTCCAGGGAGGGAGGGTTGAGGCTTTGTGGGTTTCAGTGTTTGAGGGGTTTCGGGGCTAAGGCGTTTAATGTAGGAGACTAAATAATTACCTATACTGTTTGGGGGGTTCTTATTACAAGTATAGTACACCAGGCCCCAAAACTCCGATTCCATCTGTTAAGGCCACAATAGTAGGATGTCGAGTTCGGCTGTCAGGTCAGATTCCCTTGGATTGGTTTCGCCATTCTGCGTGGACCTGCGCCCACATCCTCACGACACTGGGCGACTCGACACAAGCAAACTTGGGCTTTGGGCCTGTTTTGCGCATACGGAGGGCGTGGGTAATCAGAATAATGTTAGCGTTGGTTAAGGATTTTGATTTCCCCTTGGTCTGAGTACTCAGGCTTGATGTAGAGGATTGAAAACTTTGTAATTATGGTTATATTCCCTTGCCGCCCCCTAAATATTCCATACCCTAAACCCTAAGCTCCGAACCCAAAACCTAAACCATACACCCCAAGCACCCAAGCCCGCAAGCCCTAGACCCCAAACCTTACACCCCAACCCGAAGCCCATAGTTAAATTGGAGAGAACCCCACTGGTCCGAGTTCCGGCAGGAAGGGCCGCCCCTTACACCTATTTCCTCCAAGGGAGAACTGTGAGCTTTTGGGGAATCAGGGGTGGCTCCTTATAATATAGGGATCCTACTATTTAGGGTACTATATTCGGGTCCTCCGTTTTCGGAAACCCCTAACTGTGAGCTTTTGGGCATCTGGTACCTTTTGGGGTATAGTTAGTGTTTATTAAAGGCATAGTGTTTTGGCGGGGATGGATGTTGAGGAAGAGAGGGCATCATGCTGGAATCGTGGTGTTAAGGAGACTTGAATGAGTGGGAATGAGTTTGGGGATTTTCGGGGTTTAAAGTTTATGGCTTCTTCATTCAGGGGTTGCTGGTCTGGAAATGAAAGTTCTGTAAGTTGGGTTAGAACCCATCAAGCTACATGATGGTTCGCGTCTCAGCGAAGCCAAAGCCCCAGGTTCAGATGAAAATAAGGAACCCCTGTACTGAAGCTTGTGGCCGTTCCATGCGCGAGGGAATCAAAGGACCCTGAATCGAGACCATAGATCCATCGTTATATAGCTAATAAGACTGATAAAGGTCTTCAAAGGGATGGTCTCATTTCTCCTTATGAGGACCTCTACGCTATCGGTGTCCTGTTTAAACCCGAAACCACTACTTGGAGGTTCATGGGTAGCTATAAGTGGAATTATAAGTAGGGCACCTATAAATATAACCCATATTAGGGCACTTATAACTCCACTTATAACTACCCATGAACCTCCAAGTAATCCCAAACCCTGAACTCAAAGTCGGTAGCCATGGGTTTCTGCAAGCCTTAAACCCGCTCTGCATCTGAAAACCGTTGGTCTACAAGGCCCCGGCAGACAATCGAAATCGATGCACAATCTCAAATCCAATACATAGGCCCGAGCAGTTTGTAGTACAATCTCTTCGGGTTCCATGATTACAGCCATACTAGACTATGCAATATACCCGAAAGCCTTGTTCTAAATAACCCTATAGATCCCTGAAAGGAGCCCCTTAAAGGTACCCTTATAGATCCCTTGAAAGGAACCCTAGGATTTATATCATCAACCCTAACCCTAAACTCGAAAACCCTATAGATCATTTAAAGGAACCCCTTACCACCATTGTGAAGATCCTTTTAAAGGAACCCTACGATTTGAAAGGAACGTGGATCTTCCTCTACGGCATCTCACTGGTCTATGTCTGGATGGAGATGTTCTCCCCAGAAATGGCGGCAGTGTGTCTCGCTACGGCTTAGGGTTTCGGGTACACGCAAAGAGTTGTGTTTCTGCAGGCTTGGAACGTGCAAGGCCAGCCAAAATACCCGTACTCAGCAAAATTCGGGTGCGTTCTTTCAGCCTGTTTGTGCGGAAAATTAACGGGTGTTGTGGGCTCAGGTTTAGATTCAAAAGATCAGCTCAGCCCACCCGGAAAAGCCAACAGAAACACGAGCGCTTCACTCTCTACGGCCCCGAAGTCCCAAAGCCCTGACTGTAGTTCGATGAGGTTCCTCGCTTTTTCCACAAGTGCCACGGAGAAGTGCGTGAGCAAAATCTTGCACCTTGGATGAGAAGGGGTTTGTAGGCTTTCTTGTAGGGTTGGATAGTTTCAACAAGGTTTTCGGTTCAGGGTCTTGTGCGGAGCTACTCTCACCGGTCACTGCTAGAATGCTAGCACGGATACCATGAAAATCGGATCCTAGTATCGGAGTTTGATACCAGAGTCGGGAGGCTGACTGGGCAAGCGTCTGTACGAACCCCTTGACCCCCAAAAGGGGGGTGGAGCCCCAGAAGACCCTAGACCCGAAACCACGAAACCTGATTTCCACAAACCCACACAGCCCCAAGCTCTAGACCCTAAACTCCCAACCCTGCACAAGCTCTCAGCACTCCACCGATCTCAAAAATATCTCGAAACCTGAATGACTACTCGACTACTCAGTACTACTGTTCCTTGGGGTTCTTCCTTGCTATAGCTATACTATGATACACCCGAAAGCCTAAACTAACTAGCAAGACCCTATAACACGGACCCTGTCCGTGAAACCATATAGGAGCCTAAACCCTAAAACCCTAAACCCTACATCCCTTTAAGGGACCAAAAAAGGAACCCCTTAAGATCCCTTAAAGGATCCCTTAAAGGAACCAATAAGCCCTACTCTGCTCAGGAACTTTTCCTATACGACCTTCATTTACACGCCCCGCAGCTCCATCAATGGCAGCAGGTGTCTCGGGTGCATTTACGAGGTGCTTCTTGTTTTGTCTGGTCTAATGTAGGAACCTGATTAAGAAACCTTGGGCCTTTATTAGGGTTCCCTATAGTAATCCTACCATTTGGGGGGTATAGGCCCAGGGTTTCTTAATCAGGTTCCTACATTATCGGCAGCGAGCTGGCTGATCTTCTGAAGGTTTTCGTGAATGTTGCTAAAAGACAAGCAGCTACCGGCACTTCGCATTCCGGTTGCCAACCGGAACCCAAGGACGATTTGCGGGGACCAGCGTCGTTATCTCACGATTCCGGTGGCGATGACACATGCTTACTGCGACTGGGCTTGGCACCATGTGAAAGTTTCCAAAACTTAGGGGTGCCTTGTTTTGGGGTCCTTGTAACAAGGATCCAACTGTTTGGGGTGGCTGGTGTGAGCTCATGCTGCAAGTTGGCGCTCTAGCGCTCCTACATCCTCTACCCTAAACCCAAAGTCCGACTTTACCCCCAACCCCTAAACCCTAAGCCCTTTCGTATAGCGGCTTAAATAATTAACGATACAAATTTGGGGGTTCCTAGTTTAGGCACATAGTATAGAATCCCTCCAAGCCCTATTAAACACAACAAGGCCCTAAACCCATACCTCTTTAAGCCCCAAGACCCTTCTAGTGACCCGAAAACGTTAAATGGGAGTTTCCGAAAATGAGGGGCACCCTATTTTGGGTCCTTATAATGGGACCCTACTATTTAGGGTACTATATTCGGGTCCCCCATCTTCGGAAACTCCCAACTCCCAGGCCCCAGGTCCGACATCCCAAGCCCTACATCCACCCTGTAGCCTCTACCTACTTGGAGGGTCGGGGGACTTAGTAACTGGTTATTTTACGGAGTTATAAGTACCATAACCCCAAATAGGGTCCCTTTTAGGGTACTTATAAGTCTACTTACTACCTACTTACTAAGTCCCCCGACCCTCCAAGTAGAGTAGGTAACCTGGTTTAAGGGTTTAGGGTTTTAGGGTTTAGGGGTTTAGGGGTTAGGGTTAAGTAGTAGAGTAGGTAACCTGCCACCTTTGTTGGGTACTTTAGTCCCTATATACCGCTAAAAAACCCAAAAAGGTTAACCTGTAGTTCCCCCTGCTACTCGACAAGTAGCCTATAACAGTCTGAATGAGGGGTCATAACAAGGTTTCTCTCAGAATATGTGTGTGTGGATATTTATATATAGATATAGATATATATATATATATATGTCTTTTAATATACATCCTATCAGAACGTCCACAGCCCTTAAAAACCCGTAGGTCTTAAACATGCAAACAGCCCCAGAAACCGCTTAGTAAGCCTGACTCCTTATGTAATGGAACCTCAACCCTAATAGGGCCCATACAGAACCTCTCTAGAACTTTATCACCCTTCTAGCTATCGAACCTAAATCTTGGGGCCTTTATACTTAGATACTACTATCTCTAAGCCCTTAAACCCGACTCGAACTAGAACCTTTGTACTAAAACCTCCTATACGAAGCCTTTAACTTACAAATTCTTCAGGCGAGGCTGTCCGCTTGGTGAGCCTTCTGTCGGTGACGGCACGGAGTCCGAGCTGGGCGTGGCTGCGCTGGGCTCAGGCTGAACGCGCGGGGGAGCCTTGAAAGTTCGGGGGCTTTTTGGTACCTTTAAAGGGATGCTTTAAGGGTTCCTTAAAGGGATCTATAAGGGTTCTACACAGGGTTTAGGGTTCAGAGTTTCCGGAAATTGGGGGGGGTACCTTCTTTTGGGGTCCTTCCAACAAGGATCCTACTATTTGGGATACCATATTAGGGTGCCCTGTTTTCGGAAACTCCCAGATCGTACACTGTACGGAACCCTACTGTAAACCCCTAAACCATAAAACCGTATTGCAGTGTAGTTTGTAATTAGGAACGGCCAAGGACCAATGTAGAGGGGTTCAGGGCACAGGGGCCGAATAGGGTTCATTTCAGGGCTCTATACATCTACGAGGGGTTGGGGGCTAAACTATATGGGGGGGTGGGGGCGGCGGGCTTAATAAATAGAAAAGGGTTCCTTTGAAAGCGGATCTATGATTCCTCAACTAATGGATAGTGGAAAAACCTATGTGACCTAAACCGTTGTAGAACCCTTATAGATGCCCTGAACCCTTGATTGAGGGATATTGGAACATCTGGGTATAGAATCCCAGAACCTAATTCCCCAAGGCCCTAAACCTCTCCAACCCTGGGGATCTAGACTCCCAGAGCCTACCTAAACTCCTCCTAAACCCTAAACCCTGCGATACCCCTTCCAGAGCCCTAAACCCTAAACCCTATGATACCCCTCCCAGAGCCCTTGACCCTAGACTCCTGAACCCCCCCCCAAAAGAACGGATTCCAAGGCCCAGCGTGCTGCTGAACGTCGGCGTGAACCTGATGGCCGCTTTACTGCGCTCAAGCCCCTAAGCCGGAACCCTGAAGAACCTACCTTTTTCTTACCTTTGCTGAATAGGGAATGCAAGAATGGTAGTAATTGTAGTTATACTTATACCCATTCCTCCATTCCCTACTAACCAAAGGTAAGTTTTAGGGTTTCTTATTATGATTTCCCTTGTAGAGGTCCTCAAAAACGTACGTTTTCCAGGGTACAGGTAAGCCCTGAAGACTAAAAGTTACCAAGAGAGTAGTATAGGGGCCTTAAAGGGTTCTTATAAAGGGTCTATAAGGGTTACTGTAAGGGCTACTATGACGATTTAATATAGGGGGCCTAAAGAGTTGCCGATACTTTTCTGGGGGTTCCTTTGTTTTGGTATAGTATAATGTACCTCAAACCCGATTCTAACTACTAAGGCCCTTATATTAGGGGGTTTAGCGGTCTCGGGTCTGATGTTTGTAGTTTTGGGGGGTTGGGGTCTAGGGTTCAGGGTGTTTAGGGGCGCAGGGCCTGGGGGATTCGGGTTCAGGGCTCTTCTAGGGCTTACTTGGAGGTTCATGGGTAGTTATAAGTGGAGTTATAAGTAGGGTAGCTATAATAATAACCCATATTAGGGGACTTATAACTCCACTTATAACTACCCATGAGCCTCCAAGTAGAGGCTTATACAGTCTGCTCTTGATTTGGGAGTTTCCGAAAACAGGGGTACCTCATTATGGGGCCCTTATCAGAAGCATCCTACTATTTTAGGGTACTATAGTCGGGTCTTCTAATTTTCGGAAACTCCCATTTGTAGGAGTCAAACCGGAGTTTCATTTGGTCTTGTTCTGGCTGTGGTCATTATGCCTTTCTCTGTACATTACACTTAGTAGTCGAGTAGATCATGTTTAGCCTTTGTGAAGGTGACGCCTGAGCCTAAGCCAATGACATGAGCCCTGAACGGCGCAGCTCTAGATGGTTTAGCTATATTCGAGAGCCGAAGTTTAAGCCGTACATGGCACCTAATATAAGGCCTCTGCCAGTGTCAGCAAAATCCACAGAGCCCCAAGCCACTCAAGTGAGGAACACTGTATATACATATTGTGTAAAGAGAGGATGTGTAAAGAGAGGGTGTGCCCGTGTATGTCTACATACATATACAGTATGCATGTGTGTATGAATATATGAAATGTATGTGTGTATATACATATATGCATGCTTCGAATCAGGCAAACCATTCGAGAAAACGCGGAGAAGCTACACGGCAGTCGTTTAGAGGTCGAAACCCGCCCTGTCCGCACCAGGAGAGGACTCAGCTGATGCTGTGCCTTGGTTCAATCTTTGGGATCCTTTGTCTTGGTTTTGGGTTGAGGGTGTGGGGTTTAGGTCCAATCCTTGGGATCCGTTTTGCTGTTTTTTGCATTTAGGGTGTCAGGTTTAAGTCGATGTGTGGGGTTCCTTGTTGCTGTGTTCGGTCCGGATATTCTGATTACGATCGGTGGTTTGCAAGATTGTTACCAGAAAACTCGAAAGGCTGTCTTTAATTCCGGTAGAAAATACTCCCAAAACCCTATTCCCATTGTTCAGGCTCCAGTACGATTTTATCAACCGGAGCCCATACAGAGTATCCCTTGTTGGATACTACCCCCACTCAGTAACAGTTGGATAGTAATCATAGTAAAGATATATTAAGCACTAGACAGTAGCCCTATTATAGACTGTCACTGTATGCCCTAAACCCAAAACCCTAAGTCCTAAACACGATCTTAAACCGGAGCCCATAAAGAGGATCCCTTGTTCTGTCCTCCAGGAGCGTGGCCGTGGTAACTTTACCATGGTGGGATTGGATGTGCCCAGGCCATTTGGGTGCGGGGCCCATAGGCATTGATTCGGGTTCAGGGTTTAGGGGTCTAAGGGTTTAGAGTTTAGAGCTTCAGGTGTTTGGGGTGTGAAGGCTCAAGGGTGATGCTTTATTAAGGTTTCTCGGGTGAGTCGATAGCCAAACAACCTCAGAATGATTTCCTTGCAATTTTGAATACTCTTAGGAAGGTATGTTTGGGGGGGTAAGGCAGGGGTTTAATCCTAAACCCTAAAAAGGTTGAAGGGTCCGGGGTCGACAAGGGTCCACACTGAAACCTAAAGCCACCTCGGGACTTTGGGTTTTTGCGGCCTAGGCGCTTGGATTTCGGAGGGTGGAGTGCCTTCGAGGGCTGTTTCAATGGAAGTTTGAGTTTAGGAGTTTCAGGTTATGTGTGTTGGGCTGAAGGGTTTCTATTGTATTGCAGCCTTGTTAGACCCCTACTTGCGAACGCCATGGATGCTTTATCGGGTGCAGCTTCTATCGAGTGGACCTTAGAATAATATGCCCCCCTTCCGTTCACAACAGCGATTATAGTCGGTATCTTGGTTTGAGGCCCTGAAACAGAGCGTACGCAGCCCGGCTTTGTTTCTAGTTACTGCAAATACAAAACTCTACGCAAAAAACCCATAATCCTAGTATGTTAACCCTGAACCCAAACCTTAGCCCTAAGCAGAAGAAGAAACACCCCTAAACCCTAAACTTTCCAATCGCCAACAGGACTGAGTCTTGTCATCCTGCATGATGTGAGCCTGGGCTTTGCTTGGCTCCCCTAGAGCTTAGGGTTTCGGCGAGTATCCCTTACAGCTTATGGTGTGGGGTAGCATTGTTTTGGGTTGAGGGGCAGCATCATCTGAGGGTTGCGGGTTTAGGGCAGTATCCGTTTTCCCGGAGGATGTACGGGGCTTATTTGGCTCCGAAAGGATTTGAATTCTTGGACGTACCCTTGGGGTGCCCTGATCCAACTGGATAAGATGGAAAAGCCACGCTTGTTTTGTTGCGGGGCTATGAAAGCAGGTTTATCGAAGGGAACCCGAATGCAGACGTTTAAGGTCTAGGGGTTCCTTGTTACCCCCTAAACCCTAACCCTTCACCCCCAAAATAGTAGAGGTAATAATTAACGCCCCTCTCAGAACCCCCAACCTCAGCACCTGGTATCCCCGCAGCTTCTGCGATCGGGACTTCGCAAACGTTAGGGCTTGGGGGCCCTGGGGTTGAGTGGGGGGCCCTGGGGTTTGGATATGTACCTTGAGATCCCAATACCCCTTAATCAGGGAACATACCTTCAATCATAACAATAAGTCCCCATAGTTTAAGGTACATCTCTGGGTAGTGGTTTGGGGTTCGGCGTTTCGGGAGTTCAGGTGGTTAGAGTCTTAGGGCTTGGGATTTTAGAGGTGGCTCCGTCCTTTGAACACAAGATTGTGGATGTTTTTGGGTTTAGGGCTTAGGGTTTATGGCTGCCGTAAAGACATTTGGACCGGTCATTCTGCAAAGAGATGTTAATTCAGGGGAGTAGATGAAAAGGTCCTGTCGTCGTTGTTGCAATCCCAGACCCCCGGGAGGATCCAAAAAGTAGATCCCTTAATGGGGGTTCCTAGAAAGTACCCTTAGTAGTATAGGGCCCCAAACTAGGGGATCTACTTCCTACATCCTTTCGGGGGTCTGGGATATAATTAGCAGGGACGAAAATCACCAACTCTACAACCCGAGAAATCCAATCACCAACCCTAAACCCCTAAATCCCTAAGACCCTGAACCCCTAAACCTTGAACCCTTGTAGATCCCTTTTAAGGAACCCTTATAGAACCCTAAACCCCTAAACCCGAATCCCGAAGGCCCCCGGAGCCCCATCCGAGGAAGCTTCATACCGGGTACGCGCAGTACGTGGCAGTGCTTGCACTGTTGGTGGCTGAGGGCATTTCAAGCGGATTCAGCCGACCGGCAGCACTTTCGGGCCACAACCCTACCCTTAACCAAAAACCTTAAACTCTAACACTAACTACACCCTAAACCCGAAACTTGAACCTTAAACCCGAAGCCTTCAAAAGCTTTCTGGAGAGTTTTGAGGCTTAAGGCCCCTGCCTTGCATATAGTTTCGTCTTGAAACCGCAGCTGACCCTGAATCGAGCACACTTGTACCTTAAACCCCAAGCCTTCAATCCTCGATTCCGACCCCATAGACCCTGCTTGGAGGGGCAGGGGACTTAGTAAGGGTTCTTAACGGGCTCCTGAAAGGAATCTATACTTGTTCCTGACAGGGATCTAAGGGGTTTAGGGTTTTAGGGTCTAATTGGAGGGGCAGGGGACTTGTACAGCATGAGGGATCCCGGCACCAATTATCCTAAATTCCATGTTCCAACTTTCTGGAGTTCACTACAGATTGTATCCTTGGAGGGGCAGGGGACCTAGTAAGTAGGTGATAAGTATAACTCACGGCGGCAGCGGTCTGGGAGACTGCATGCTTACCTAGGTGTTCGACTAGCACGACAGTAGCACGGCCGAAGCCAATGTGCTTTCGGCTGGACATAGTGTCCACTTGGTTCTTGAAGGCTATCCTTTCTTCATGTTGCGTTTTGTAGAGTTATAAGTACCCTAAAGGGAGTTACCCCAATTATAACCCTACTTATAAACGACTTACTACGTCCCCTGCCCCTCCATGGAAGCCATAGATCCTAGACGCAAGCCCTAAACTCAAAGCTGCCCTGCAGATTGGACCTCCGTGTTCAACACCCATTGTATCATCTTGATTTTCTGCTGCACCATGGCATTTCTCAGAAGCTTGGAGGTACTTCTCAGATGTTCGATAAGGATGTTGAAAATTGGCTTGTGCAAGGGCTTCTAGGACTGCTGAGGTGAGTTGCCTGAGGGTGTCAGGGTTCAAGCTTCTCGTAACAGGCGGGGTTTCTGCAAGAAGCGCACGTCAATCTGGTTTGAAAGCCATACCTCGTTGTGGGTATGGAAGGCCCTAGTTAGGATACCGGCTTCTATTGCAATTTCTAGCAAGTATATTCCAATATGCTATAGCATATTACCGTATGTTATCGTGTATTGTAGTTTATTGCAATGCATTAACATCTATGGTCGAACACTGTCGTGTACTATCGTATTTCCGTCTCCTGACCCACCCAGTTTATTTTGTATGCTCACCGTAATCGCCTCAGGCATATTACATCCGCAACCCTACTACAGGGCCATAAAGAATTACCACTACTATTTGGGTGGTTTCCCACCATAATATAATGGGCCCCAAAACCCCAGTCTAATTATTACGGCCCCTATATCATATACCCTTGCTATAGATCCCCTATGGATCCCTTTAAAGGAACCCTCAAGAGGAACTCTATTCAAATCATTCAGGCCCCTATGTTAGACTTCAAACCTCGTAAAAGCTGGCGAGCTGCTTCCCAGGCCCAACACGCAAGTGGTGTCATAGGGACCCTTAGGGCATAAGGATTCTATAAGGGTTCCTTCGGGTTCCTCTAAAGGGAGTTATAAGGGACCCTTGCGGGAGGTGAGGGCGAGGGGGGTAGAGGACTAGACTTCCTTAGAGAGGCTGTATTTGGTTCTTGTTATGGGCATTGAGGCCCCCTACCCCCCTGAGGATCCCTATGGTGGTGCTCTGCAAATTGAAGCCTTCACAGACCTGCTCTTCGAGTTTTGGGTTTCGGGTAATGTAGGATCCTGATATGGAAACCCTGGGCCTACAACCCCAAAATAGTAGGGTTCACATAAGGAACCCCAATAAAGGAAGGCCCAAGGTTTCTTTATCAGGTTCTTACATTACTATAGTGGAAGCATGATGTAACCGAAAGCCCTGATCAAGCTAGCAAGGCAGCTGTATTACTATCTTCCGCCACGGTTTGTTGATAAGATGATTTTGGATGTATGACGAAACAGAATTGCTATTTTTTCAGGGCTTTGTGGCTTCTTGTAGTAAGTTTATAGACTCATAAGTATCATAAACCCGAGTAGGACCCCTTTTGAGGCACTTTGCAGTCTACTTGTTACCTACTTACTACGTCCCCCGACCCTCCAAGTAGGACACCTAGAACCCTTAGAGAACCTTATAGAACCCTTACAGAACTCCTGGCCAATTCTTCAGCTCTCCAAGGATCCAGGGGTTGGCGAGAAGCCTCGATACAGTCGCTAACTAGACCGTAATTCTCTAAAGTTAAGGGCACTATAAGGGTTTCTATAGGGGTGTCTATAAGGGTTTGTTCAATATGTCTCCAAGTTACGGGTTCCTTTTAAGGTCCTGTTGAATCAGGGTACCGTACTATTCCGGGGATGTGAGAAGAGACCCTATGTTGAGAGAACTACCCATCTAGAAAGTCGCATTAAGCCCCACACTACTTGGAGGATCAGGGCACTTAGTAAACTAGGGTTATACATACAGAACCGGACGCATTGCAGGCCCATTTACACACTGTATGGTGTATGCCATAAACCCTACCCTCCGGTTCCTCTATGGTCAGGTAACTACACTTATACTTAATTTTAACGCCAATTCAGGTACTTGCTTGCGACTGTACTTACTACATATGTCCCTTAATCCCCCCAGTAGAGACTTGAGACATTTAGAGAACGACCCACGCATAATTTTTCTGAGCTACCCTCATTAAGCCCACACTAAACCCTACACCCTGAAGACTTGAGGCATCCTCTTGGAAATTCTGGAAGACGTGCTGGTGCACGTCTTGCCTCGGAGCGACTACTGGCGACGAAGGCGCCTGGATGGACAATGTCGATCCCCGGGAGGTCTTAAAATGGCCCAGAGATCCCAATACCCCTTGATTAAAGAATATACCTTAGGATTCCTTGAAGGGATCTATCGGGAATCTATAAGGTTTAGGTGTTTAGAGGATTCTAATACCCCTTAATCAAAGAATATACCGTAAAGCATAGGGGGCTGAATATTATGATTTAAGGTGTGTTCCCTAATGAAGTGGTATGGGGATCTCAAGGGGGTTCTTGTTAAGCTTAGTTGCTGAGTAGGTAACCTGTAACCTTTTGGGGCTTGTATGATCCTCCCATAGTTGAAAAGGTTAACCTTTTTTGAGGCAGGGTACTCAGCCCCTGAGCAAGGGATTTAGTCGAGGTACCAAATAATAAAGAAACCATGTTGTTTACAATAGGTCCCCAGTAAATGCTTAAGTTATGACCCCAGTAATAAACATAAAGGCCCAAGAGCATGAAGCCTTAAAATCGACAGACTTAGGTACAAGCCCTGAATCACAAACCACTGAATCCCGGATGTGAGAGCAACCGCTACCTCACTTTCCTAACTGCGCCGTGGGATATTGGACCTCCTGAAGCTTAAGACTTGAGACTTAAGAAGGCTTAGAGCGGAAAATCTCAAGAACGAAATGAGAAAGCTTCATATCGAAAGTTTAGTAATTATAATAGGGTTTTGGGGCCCATTATACTCTCACTATAATCAGGAACCCTCGAATCTGAATAGGGTTTTGGGGCCCATTATACCAAAACTATAATCAGGAGCCCTCGAATGACAGTGTAGAGCGCTGCAGGCTGTCGCCGTACTACGAACAACAGCCTCTACTTCATCCCAAGCAGCTCCTGCTGCTCAGCCGACTACCCTTCGGGTTTACTTAAAGGGAACTCCAGAAAGTTGGAATATGGATTAATGGTAGGACCCCCTATAATTGACCTTCAAGGGGTTACGATAATGATATTCCAACTTTCTGGCTTCTACTGTAGTAGTAGAGTAGGTAACCTTTAACCTTTCTTTTGGGCTAGTATAGTCTCTACATAATCCCTATATAGCCAAAGAGGTTGACCTGCAGTTCCCCATGATACCCGACAAGTAGGTTTTGGGTTTGGGGGTTAAGGGTTAAGGTTTAGGGTTAGCGTTTAGGGCTTAGGGTTTCTATTCCTCCTAAGGAGTTTCCGAAAACAAGGGGTACCTTGATTCGGGGTCCTTGTAATAAGGATCCTACTATTTAGGGTGCTATATTAAGGTCCCCTATTTCCGGAAACCCCATTATAGAGGTTCTATACCCCTTCCGGGGTTCATCTAGAGGCACTTAGAAGTGAGATGAAGAACTTTAGCGCTTTAGGGTTTGAGACTGAATATGGATGTTTCTGGGTTGAGCGAAGAAGCTTGTTGAGTTTCGATCGGGGTTTGATTCGGGGCTTCGCAGGGTTTTATGAGGTTATATACGGTTGTTGTAATGGTGGTCCATTACGCGTTTCTTCGAGTTGTGGTGTTCCTACTTGGGAGCAATCCGGATTATGAAGCAGACACATCCAGGAAAGTCTGACCAGACTGCTCACGACCTGCTTGGTGGTTCATGGGCAGTTATAAGTGAAGTTATAAGTAGGGTAACTATACTTATAACCCATATTAGGGGACTAACTCCACTTATAACTACCCATGAACCCTAAACCCTATACCCTTATAGAATCCCTGTAGATCCCTTTAAAGGACCCTTATAACTACCCATGAACCTCCAAGTACTTGCTAAGTAAGCTTCCAAGGAGCACAAACGACCAAAGCGAACCCGTAAAGCCCGGAGCTGCCAACCCCGAAACAACCCTATACCCCAGTGTAAGTGCCTTACTACTATTTGCTTAAGAACCACCCAAAAAATAAAAATATATATATTCCTTATGGGGGTAATATAGGGATTATTATTTTTATTTTTTGGGGGTTTCTTAAGCAAATAGTAGCTTAATAATTAGAAAAAGGCTCCTTTAAGGGCTCCTTTGAAGGGTCTATAAGGGTACTTTAAGGATTTTAGGATGTAGGGGCCCCACGAATTAGAATATGGTTTTGGGGATTCCTCATTATAATTACAGTATCATATCCCCCAAACCCTATTGTAAGTATTAAGGCCCCAATATCAAAAAAAATACTATAGATCCCTATAGACCCCTTTAAAGGAGCCCTCAAAGGAGCCCGTTTCTAACTATTAAGGCCCTATATAATCAGCTTGAACACCCCAAACCCTTCAGCCCAGAACCCCCAAGAATCTCAACTCCCAAACCCTAGACCCAAAGCCCTATGCTCCAAATCGCACCGAACCTTAAACCCCAAACCCTCACCCCCCAAGCCCTGTAGTCTAAATCCTACCAATCCCTGAACCCTTAGCCTTCTACCCTAAACCTTACCAAACCCTAAACCCCAAACCCTAAACTGTGGAAAAAAGGAGCTTAATATACAAAGGAGCTTAATATACAAAGCAAACCTAGGCTCATGGATCATCAAGGGAGCAATTACAAAGCAGCGCCCTTGGCCCTCCACGGACAGCGCTCCTTGGATTTGCCGGAGGCCGCCAAAAAAGGGCTCAGAGGTCTGGGGTTTTAAGGGTTTGGGTGTAGGGTTTAGGGTTTGAGGGTTTAGGGTTTAGGGTTTGAGGGTTCGAGGATTTAAGGCTTCGGGGGTATAGGGGTTAACCGTTTGAGGTTTAGGCGTTTAGGGTTTGGGGGTCTTAGGCGCTTTTGGTGGAGTGGGTTTAGGCCTAGGGTCTAGGGGTTTGTGGCGGAGGTGGGTAGTTCTGAGAGTTTTGAGTTTAGGGTTTGGTGTTGAGGCTTAGCCAATTAAGGCTTCAGGGTTTGGATGGTTTTGTGTCCTGCGGTTTCGGGCTCAGAGAGACTTTGTTGGAGGTTTCTCCTGGCGGTACATATCGCGGTGATAATTTTGTAGTGCGACTAGCAAGAGGAGTCGAAGGAGCAGTAGCAGTAGCTGCAGCAGCAATAATCGCAAAAACAACGATGACGTTGGGGTTTGGGGCTTTGGAGTGTCGACCCCTTTCCAACCCTATCCACTGAAACCGTCTTAGCCCTTGAGGGTCAGGTCCGAGTTCACGGGGCCGCGAAGGCCTGGCTCTTAGCGTAGGCTCTCATCTCATACATGCTCCTCCATGCCACAGCGTGGTTTAGGGCTGAGGGCTTACCATGAGGGTGATGACGTCCGGTGAAGATGGTACTTGCCGCGCCGTGCCTGCTTGCGGCCTGACCTCCCATTCCGCTCCGATGGCACGCTGGGTTGCCCTGGTAGGGGGAAGCGAAGATTTCGACCTAGTCCATGATCGGTCGAAGTGGTCCAACGGCAATGATACTCATAAGCCATTGTAACTACTCAGCGGCCGTCAAGCAGCTCCTGAGCCGTTCAAAA
Organism: Symbiodinium sp. CCMP2592; assembly: GCA_905221615.1. Classification (NCBI taxonomy): domain Eukaryota; class Dinophyceae; order Suessiales; family Symbiodiniaceae; genus Symbiodinium; species Symbiodinium sp. CCMP2592. Next base: position 715,713 of record CAJNDT010002857.1, read on the forward strand.
ATCTCTACTGACCCACAAGAACATCGCTGGAGGTACCTACCTTGATGCTCAGGGTTTATTCTTTTTTTTCAAAGTTCAAGCGAAATCGCGCTGTGGTTCTCTGTCCGTTTGGCTTCGCAAACCCTGCAAATTGCATAAACCGCGAAGCCTTAAAAAACAAATTCTAAGCCCACAAAACCTATAAACTTGGACACTCTAAAAACCGAGACAGTTGCCTAAGCCCTACGACCTAAACGAAGCAAGCTTCACTTCCCAAACCCGGTCTACAGCCTACACCATCGACCTATTTGCAGGTCTTCGCACTCATGTGGCCGAGCTCTTTGTTCACCTATGTGTTGATGACACTGCTGCTAGGAGCTGCAGAGTCGAACTGGCTTTTTCAATCCGAAAAAACTTATGCTCCGTTTGAAAAACCTAGGCGCTGCAGAGTCCGTCCTGGGTTTCGGGGTTCGGCTGTCGGGTCAGTCATACAGGGGCCTTAAGTGTTACCAATACTCTTTTGGCGGTTCCTGATTACGGGTTCCGTTAAAGGGATCTATAAGGGTTACTATAAGGGGTATTCTGGGGGGGGGTCAGTAAAGGGGCCTTGATCATTACCAATACTCTTTTTGGTGGTTCCTTGTTTGTAAGTATACTTTTATGGGTCCCAAGACCTTAATCTAATTATTATGAAGAGCCCTATATCATACACCCCGATTATAGATTCCTTATAGTACCCCTTTCAAGGAGCCCTTTGAAAGGAACCCTACTCTAACTATCAAGAGCTCCATAGTACACCCCAAGCCCGGAAGCTTTTGAAGGCAGTACGACCCGAGCAACCTTTTCGGGTTTCTGTGTCATAGTTGGGGAACACTTTACATTTCAATGGGTAGGTGAATCCAACTAGGAACAAAACTTCAAAAAATGTTATCCCAACCATGAACTAGGTTTGGGGTTTAGGGGTTTATGAGGTTTCTTGTTTAACGGTTTGGGGTCTACTGGTGTGATTAAGGCTTAGGGGTTCCAGGTTCAGGCAAACCTCTCCTCCCCCACCCAATGACTTAGCGAGCAGGCAAAAGGTGAACACTTCTGAACCATCCTAAACCCTAAACCCTTAAGCGTCAGGCCGTGCCAACGTACGTACTACAGGGGCTTGAGTACTTACCTATAGGATTACTACTGGTATGGGTATTACGGGTGTTTCGTATAGGGCCTGGAATAACTACCTATACTATTTTGGAGGGCTCCTTGTCACAGATATAGTATAATGGGCCCAAAAGCCCTACTCTAAGCAAAAAGGCCCCTACAGTTTGCCTGACAGGAGCTGGCTACATTCACGGCGTGTGCGACATGCCCATTCCTAAAGAGTTGCGAGTCGTTGATGCACTTATTTGGGAAACTCCACTCAGGTGCAGTTAACGATTGTTTCATCTTCAAGCGTGCCCATGCAACTTGAGCTCCTGCCAAAATTATGGGTAAGACGGCTTAGATGGCTTTGGTCAGGAGGGACACAGAATTCTTGTTGGGTGCACTGGTAAAGTTGACAGTTGCTCAAGTCCAGCATGCGCAATAGTTTATCCTGACAGCAGCATTGCGGCGGTGCCTCACATCATGGGTACTGGCTGCATCGGCTAGTGGTGGGTGATGTTCGTTTTGGCCTGCTTAGTAATAGAATCGTGACCGTCATGGCAAATAGCCGCCAATCGCGGCCTCACCCTAGTTTAGGCAGTTATAAGCGGAGTTATAAATAGGGTACCTATAATCATAACCCATATCATATTAGGGGACTCATAACTCCACTTACAATTTCCCATGAACCCCCAAGTACGGTTCAGGGTTTAGGGAGGTTGTAGGGTTGAGTTTTACTATCAACCCTCAGTGCCGTTGTCATTCTTATCCGCACCGTCATCCTCGCTACCAGCATCGTATGTCTTCTTCCTCATTGCCGCCATCGGCATTTGTTTCCTAAACTCTAAACCCCTACACCCGGCCCTCAGCCGTAAACGCTCAACCTTTGTGGCCTGAGCCCTAAACTGTAAACCCTCAATCCTAGACCTGCCAACGTCGTCATGAGCGTGATGCGCGCGCTGGATATATTATGAGTAATGCCCCAAAAAACCCCGAAACCCCTGAATCCTAAACCCTATTCCTTATTATCGGTACTGCCGGATTTATATCCCTAAACCCTAAACCCTATAGATCCCTTACAGGAACCCCTTAAAGGTACCCTTATCGATCCCTTTAAAGGAAGCCTAGGATTTATCTGATCAACCGTAGAAGTGCCCTGCCATGAGGGGCAAAGAGCCTGCTTTGCCACGTGTCTCCACGGTGGAGCGAAAGCCCCGAAGCCGAGACAGGGGCCTGAATAATTATTTTGGGGGGGAGGGGGGGGGGGGGGGCCTTATTTTGATGATTTAGGCCCCTACATTACCTATGCAGCTTTTCGCTTCCTTGATGCATTTTTGCTGGAATGTACCGCAAGGCCTTGTTCGTATTATTGAAGCCCCTGTTTTCGACATTCAGTTTGCCGTTCCTTAAGTTAGCTGTGCGGCTGCGGAAGATGCGTCATTCCGGCAAAGCTGGGATGTCTTGGTCCCTCCTGAACAGACGGCACTTGAACCCCAATAGGCCAGTTCTGAAGACGGTATAAGATTTCCATTCGTTTCAGTTACATGGTTTCAGACTAGGGTCCTGAAAAATCGTATACCGAGTCTTGCGGGCGTTCACTGCAATCTGAGTAGTACTAGTCCGATATCCCTTAATTCAGAATATACTTCAAATTATGGTAGAGCCCAAATATGAGTAATGGTACATTCTTTCACAAAAGGACTTCTGAAGATCTTGCCTTGCCCGAAGCAGATATTCATTTCCTCGAGCACCTTAAAGCATGAAGAAGCTGCAACATAGCATACTGGTCTGAGTAAGTACGAACATTATTCCATGTGTTGATGAAAACTTGCCCCCCCAAAGCCTTATTCTGATTAATTAGACACCCTCATATTATACTTCGAGTCAGACGGTTAGCAGACTTGGTGAGAACACACAATCTGTCCCCTGCCCTTATAAACTCAATGAAAGAATGGCTCCTCCAAGACATACAGGGTTCAGGATTAGGCGTTTAGTGTTTAGGATGTTTAGGATAAACCATAAGCCCACAGCCCTGAAAACTAAGTGGCACTTTTGGGCATGATGGTCCTCATTTTGGCACTTTTTTATACATGCTCTTGGGTGCTTCTAAGCTTAATTACTTCCCAACAAACCAGGATCACTCAGCATCAAGCGGCTGCCACGATCTTTTCAACTCATCACACCTGACGCAGGAGTTGTCTTTCTCCTACTGGTGGCATCAATAGCACCGAGAACCTTTACACGCTAACCTCTGAGATTTAGGATGCCCCTGAACCCCAAACCCTCAGCCCCCAACCCATAGCAGATCTGTCACCCGGTTCGGCACAAAACCTGTCTTGACGACAGCTGTATATGGAGAAGGAGATCTACCTTGCGAAGGTCGAGCCGATAAACAAGAGATATCGAGGCCTGAATGAAGATTAGGTTTGGGCTTCGGGGGTTTCTCATGGATAACTAGACCGGGACAAAACGGAAACACAATCTCCATTCACTCAGACCTCTATCTCTTGTGCCTCTTATGGCCTTTGGATGTCTTGCTCGAAGGGGAATTGGCTTCCAGAAGTAGCTTGTTGACGCGTCCTCACTTCTACTTCAAGGTGCATGGACACATGCCGCCAACAACTACGATTACACTATATCTCAAGTGGCGCTCATAACGTAGAACTGTTTTTGTTACCTTAGTAAGAAGCTTGCTTCCGACTCTCCCTGGACCTGAAAGCTGCCACTGCTTCTGAACCCTGGGCCCGTTTTAAGTGCAGCTAGGCAGCTCTAACCGTTAGCTGCGCCACATAAGCTCCCAAAGCCCTATACCTATACCCCACGACCTAAAACCCGCAGTAGCTGAGTAGGCAACCTCTAACCCTTTTGGGGTTTATATGATCCTACCATACTTCAAAAGGCTAACCTTTTTTTAGGGCCAGGGTATTCAGCCCCTAAGGCTATCAAAGCCCCTGCAAGCACCGAAGATCCGAGCCTTTTGAGCTTCCAGCTCCTCAGCTTGCCTTCCTTACCCTGCATTAGTAGGGAATCGAGGGGGCCTTTAAAGGGATCTATAGGGTTCCTTTAAAGGGATCTATAGGGCTTTAGGGTTCCTTTAAAGGGATACTTACCTTTGGTTAGTAGGGAATGGAGGAATGGGGTACAATTATAACTACTATTGCTACCATGCTTCCATTCCCTACTAAGCAAAGGTAAGCTTCAGGTTGAGGCTTCACTGCCTTGGGGTTGCCGGCTTTGTGTTGAAGGAGCTGAAAGTACTGGAATAATCCACCGGTTCTGTGTCTGTCGTCTGCCAAAATGAAGATGAGTACTATGGGAGTTCATTATCATAAGCATAGTAAAACATACCCCAAAACCGTAGTCTAATCATCAAGGCCCCTACAATAGGGTTGAAACCGGAACCCCACAGCAGTGGGTCCTGGTCCGCAGCTGAGCCTGGAAGGCTCTTCCATGCGCCGTAGCACAGCGATTGAATGTTGTCCAAAACTAGGTTGGATTTTGGGACGTTTTGTATGTTCCTTATTTGGGTTTATAAGGGACCCTATATATAAATATGCTTCAGGGTGTTTAAAGGCCAACCCAGTAAACCTTAAACCCTAAACCCTAAGGAGCTGGCACTGTCATAGGGGGCCAAAAAAGTTTTAGCCTTTCGGGGTTTAGTAGGGAGAAGGGTTCCCATAATAGGGCTCAGTTTAAGGAATCCCTACCCCAAGAATCTTAAACCCCCCTTTTGGCCTCCCATCACACTGCGATTGAATGTTGCTTGATGTCTTTGCTTAGTCCAACACTAAGGCTCGAAATGGACAATTCCCTTTGGGATCACAGCAGTCATGAGTCATGAGGTGAGAAGCCACAACAATACAACCGATGCAGCCTAAGCTTACCTTTGGTTAGTAGGGAACGGAAGAAAGGTAGTAATAGTAGTTGTAATTGTACCCCATTCCTCCATTCCCCACTAACCAAAGGTAAGTGTCCCTTTAAAGGAACCCTAAACCCCTATAGATCCCTTTAAAGGAACCCTATAGATCCCTTTAAAGGCCCCCTCGATTCCCTACTAACCTAAGGTAAGTAAGGGGGGGCGGACAAGGCACTCGGAGAGTCAATGAGGAAGGATGCTGGTGATGATGCTGAACGATAAAGGTTATAATGATAATATTCATTTTACTAATAATATCAATAATCATAATAATGGTGATAATGAAGATGATGATGATGATGATGGTGATGAACGATGATGCTGGAGGAAGATGGTGGCGGTGATGATGAAGAATGAGGCTGACAGATGATGATGATGATGATGATGATAGCCAAAGTGCTTTCGGGAAGGCGCAGCACAACCTCGAGCCATATCAACGCGACTGTGTAAGATGACAACATTCATGGTGCTGCCCTGCTGGAACTACTGTTGCGCGAAGTGCTTGGATCTCTGCAAACCCTAAAGCCCAAAGCCTAAGCCCTAATTCCCAAATCTTGACTTGACCCCATGCCATCGAGAGAAAGTCCCTCGAACTGCGTCCGTGGGTAGAAGAAAGCTTTTCAGAGTACGGCGTTAAATAAACATCAAAATTGTTACAGTATGTTGAAACTACACCTTAATGGCATTGCTATAGCAGATCAACATATTATTCGCATTATGTTCTAGTCTGTTACTTAGTATAAGAACGGGCGGGGGGCATCCGTCTCATGAAAGGCAACTGGCTCAAAACCCCAAAAATCACAGACTACACGCAACCCGGAGCCGAAGCTACAACCTCTCACATCTAAACTCATAGGGATCCTTAGGGGTGTAGGGGGGACGGGTGTAGGGGACTATATTTCCTTAAATAGGCCTTATTAGTCCTTATTATGGGCCTTAAGGCCCCCTACCCCCCTTCCCCCTACACCCCTAAGGATCCCTATGATAAACCAGAACTTCCAAACGAATGTCTTGGTTACAGATTCGGGTGGTTGTCAAAATTATGGTCCCCTTTTGGGTCCCGAATATAATACGGCGCCTAATATTTAGGGTACCCAAAAAGGGGCCATAACTTTGACAACCACCCAGTTAGGATTCGGGTTTCAGCTTCTTGGAGAGGGCAACTGGACCTGAGGGATCAAGGCTTACTTGGAAGGGCAGGGGACTTAGTAAGTAGGTTATAAGTAGAGTTAGAAGTACCCTAAGTTGAGTTACCCCAATTAGAACCCTATTTATGAACGACTTACTAAGTCCCCTGCCCCTCCAAGTAGGGTTCACGGTAAAGGGGTTTTAGGCTTCAGGTAGAGGGTAAAGCTAGGGTCTGTGACGAAGTTGGAGTTACTATAGGGGCCTGAGTAGTTGCCTACAGTATTTTGGGGGCTCCTTATGATAGTATACTCTACCTAAAAGGTAAAGTCAGGGTCTGTGACGAAGTATCTTCAGGCTTCGGTTTTCGGTTTGAGGCTTCGGGCTCAAGGGTTCCGCAATGCATTTATCATACTTGCCACGTAGTGTGCGGACGAAACCTCATACACATTGCCCCTGTACCCTAGATCCGCAAACCCGAAACCCAAACCCCTGCTGCACACCCCTAAACCCTACCTTAACGTTCTTTTGCAGCGCCCAGCCCCAACGCGGAGCCACTCCTGCCAAAAAGTCCTGAAAAATGTTATTGGAAGGCATGTACACTGGCTAAGTGCTTTCAGGAAGATCCGAAAACTTAGTACGTAAGGGTTACAAGAAAGGGAGTTATGCGGTTGATGATATGAATCCTGCGTCATTACCTTCATGACCCTAGACTGGGAATTATGGTAGATGCCTCATTCTGGATAATGCAGGATATATATCATCAGCCGTATCTACACATGACCCAGCTGACGTGCTTCTAACCCCACTTGGGGTTGTTCTCCAAATTCGGGTCCCTAAAAGAGACCCGTTTCCCAAGTGCCATGACCCTCTAACAGGCAGGCAACTACGTCAAATTTTGGATATACGAAGCCCGAGTATCTGAGTCATAACCATCTTCACGAGCTGTGGCTCAAATGAGCGGGGAACCCTTCTAGTGCCCTTAAAAGGGGTGGTGACCCGAACTCCCCGGCCCGCAACCTTTGACGATGAGACCTCAACACCTGAGCCCTACGCCTTAAGACACTTAATAGACCCTACTGGCACAAACTACACCATACCTTACTTTACTTCAAACACTGTACACAAGGTTCAACAACAACTAATGGGAGCTGTTGTCAAAAGACTCGGGTTGAAACCGCGGCCCCCAAACTTAGATTTTTGGGCTGACCTCGACCCTTTAAGGATAGTAGCTCTGCAATTCAAACACTCCCATGCGGCTGTTGAAGCCCCCGTCTGCAAAATGTCACACCGACATTTCAAGAACAGTCTTAAACCCGACAACCCTAAACCTTCTCAGCAGAAGGGTGGTCAGATGGTGGAAGGGATTCCTCAGCAAAACAACATAAGGAGCCCCAAACCCTGAACCATTTCCATACAAAATATAAGATCTCAAAACCCGAAACCCTCAAAATAGAAGCAAAATTAGGATGCATGTACCACGCCATGTGCGACTGACCTGCTTCTTCTGCCTGGCATCCTGCTGTTCTGCAGAGACGCTGAGCGTTTTGGGGTTCGTACCTGGAAGCCTGTGAAAGTGGGGTGTGGGGGTTAGGGTTTAGGGATTAGGGATTGGGGTTTAGGGTTTAGGGTGTACCAGGACCCCCCAATGGCCCTTTAATGGAGGCCACTTAGGGCTTGGAGTTTGGAGGATTTGGGGTTAGGATCTAGGGCTTGGGGTTTAGGCTTCAGGGTTTCGGGTACTGTTGAGTAATGGACCCCTTTTTACAGTGCAGGGGGAGGCAGATACAATAATCACGGGTCTGCGTGGTTTGTACTTAGGGTGGCGTAGACCCCGGATTACCGAAACCCTGTTCCTTTGCAGGCCCTAACTCCTAACTTCCGGGTTCTTAGAATCATCTGTATGGATTTAAATGGAAGGGGTTCGGCGTAAAAAAAAATATGCGGTTTGTACTTCAGACTTGAGATCAGGGATTTGCGGCTCAGATTCTCAGAGTTTGTTAAAGTTTGGGGTTAAGAGTGTGAGGTTTGCGGTTTAGGGTTCAAGATTGAATGAGGGTTTGGGAGTTTAGGGTTTGTGGTGGATGCAAGTCAGCCCTGAACCTCAGCAAAAAGAAGCTTGGGTTGCTAAGACTAAACTTTCAAGGATGCTCTTCTTTTAACGGTTCCGGTGGCCGGGCGAACTGGGTAGTGGAACTACTGTTGATGATATAAATCCTGCATTACCTTAAGGAGCTTAAACTATGGGAATTATGGCATATTCCTTATTAGGGGTACTGCAGGATTCATATCATCAACCGTAGGATCCGGAGTAGGCCCTGATTCCCTTTTTTAGGGTTTAGGTCGAAGTTCCCTTATAACCCCCTTTAAACGAAAAAGGGCACCCTTTTTATTCCTAGGTTACTCTTAGGTCTAGGGAATAAGTAGCCTTTGACTTCTGGTTGGTTTTATGACCCTTGTCATTGTACAGCTTAGTAGCTGGGCGGACACACTTTACACTTTTGGGGAGCATATTTCCACTATAAACTAGACGTGTACATTTTTCCGGGCCTTATGAACTCAGGAACTAAGACAACCCCAGAGGCCTGCAGGAACGGTACAAGTAAGAGAAGGTGCGTACTTGAAGGCGGCTCAGGCTTGTCACCTGCCCTAAACCCTAAACCCCTAAACCCTACTTGGAGGTTCATGGGTAGCTATGCGAGTTTCCGAAAATAGGGGATCCTAATATAGTACCCTAAAAGGTAGGATCCTTATTATAAGGACCCCAATAATGCTTAAATCATAATAATAAGACCCTTGTACACGTAGTTCAAGGTATATTGGTTTCATGCTTCGTTAAGGAACATACCTTAGATTATAGAAGGCATCGTATTCTGGTTTAAGATATATTCCTGAATTTATCCATTCAATAGTATTGGGCTCGGTGGACACCTGGGTCCCGAAAACCTGAACCTAAGCCCCGAAGATTTCAACACACAAAACGACACCCCGCAACCCCATCCCCACACCCCCTGACGCCCTAAGCCCGGGAGCCCTCAACCCCTCGACCCGGAACTCTCCTGAACCCGTATCCCTCGACTCAGAAACCTTTGAATCAAGAACCCTAGACTCCAAAAATCCTCCCAAACCCTAAACTGTAAAGGCCCTTTAACAAAGAAGCCCCTAAACCCTATAGGCCCGTTCAGAAGACCCCATAGGCCATAGGCCCTTTGAGACCCCTAAACCCTATAGACCCTTTAAGAAAACCCTACAGGCTCTTTAAGAAACCCATAGCCCTTTAAGGAAACCCTATAGGCCCTGGAAGAAAGCCTGAGAAATTCCTAGGATTGCCCTGGGAGCCCTCGCTGGATGGACTGCCTATGAGCCTGAAGAGCTCATCGGTCTCTTCGCTCAAAGGGTTTCGGGTTTTAGGGGCTTAGGCTTTAGGGATTAGGGGAGAGGGTTTAGGGGTTTCGGGGTTCCTGTAGGGTCTCCTTTCCTACACTATTTGGGTGAGGATTTACGGTTTTAGGGGCTAGGGGTTTAGGGTTTAGGGTTTACGCTCATCGGTCTCTTCGCTCAAAGGGTTTACGGTTCACAATAAATTACCTACACTATTTGGAGGGGTTCCTTTAAACGGATCTACATAAGGGTTCCGATAAGGGACCTGAAAGGGTTCTATAAAGGAAGGGCTCATCGGTCTCTTCGCTCCGGGTTTATGGGAACACGCTAGGGTTTACGCTTTGAGGAGCTAGGGGTTTAGGGTTTAGGCTCATCGGCCTCTTGCTGAAAAGGGAACCCATTACAGAACCTAAAGGGGGTGCACAATATTTGCCTGTACCATCTTGGGGGTTTCCTATAAAGGATTCCATAAGGCTCATCGGTCTCTTTGCTCCGGGTTTAGGGTTTTAGGGGCTTAGGGTTTAGGGGAGAGGGGAGAGGGTTCCTGTAGGGTTTAGGAGTTTAGGGGTTAGGGTTTTGGACTTTGGGGTTTGGGGTTTGGAGGTTTAGGGTTTAGGACTTTTCGTCAAGAGGCTTTCAGGGGTTCGAGAAGGGCTCTCTCAAGGGTTTCTGTTAAGGCTCTGTAAGGCGTCCTTTAAGTGCTCCGTTAAGGGATCTATGGCGATTCCTTTCAGGGTTCGGTTCGGGGGTCCAAGGGTTCGAGCCGGTCTGGGAACGTGGGGTTTAGGGATTAGGGTTGTTAGGGTTTAGGGTTTCGGGTTTCGGGCTCAATGTTCAGGGTTCATGCAACGGTTTCTATTTATTCAAGCCTCTAGACTTCACTTGCACGCTTATGCTGTTGAGCTGACAGTTTGAGTGCAACCAAGGTATCATTGCTGCCTTCTTGGACTACCAGACGAATTGGGACTTGCACTTAGCTTCAAGGCCTGCGGCAAAAAGGAACCCATCATCAACAGATACCACTCCAGTCACTATGCGGATTCAAACACTACCACCCTCCCCCCCTCCCGCTGCTTCCAATACGAAGTTCGAGTTCACAGAATTTCATGCCATCGCTTTGTCCTGGTTGTCTTGAGGCTGATGCGACTACAACCTTGTATCCATACTGACACCGCCCATGAAACTTCAATGGGAATATAACCTTGCACCAACCCTTATGGCAAGTGTCCGAAACTCCGTCAAAAAGCTTGATAAGCTTGTAAGCCCTTGTGAAAAGCGCCCGAGACTCGTTCCAAAAGCTTATAAACGGTGTCTAGTTTTTCGTGTCGCCCACTGTGAGGCTTGGCCCTCCCATCGTTGATCTCCCTGGCGGGAAACACACGAATGCCCGGCAATGGTTTCTGTGGGGTTTGGGGTTTCGGGTGTTCCAGGGCAAGTGTTCTGAGTAGTGGATGCAGTTTCGGGGTGGTTCACAAAAGAATCACCCAAAGATCCTACTAATTAAGACAGGCACCTTAAGAATTAGAACAGGCTTTTGGTGCCATTATACGAAAGTTGTAACAAGGAGCCACAAAATAGTATTGGTAAATATTTGAGCCCCTGTAGTACTTGTGCTTGGGTCTGTATAGGGATCCCACAGACTCTGAGACTTTCCTAGGACTTCTGGTCTCGTTAAGGGTCAAGGGTTTGCAGCGGTTCGGGGAAACGTGGCCAGTGGACCCTAGAGCATAAACCCAGATCCTTGCTTACATCAAAGCCCTAGCATCTCCAGAACCCTAAACCCTGATGCCAAAGCCCTCAACTATGCCTCAGGGTTCGGATAGGACCTTGCTGCTCTGGTGTCGATTTCCTAAACCCTAGTATAGGGGCCTCAATTAGTTCGAATGCTATTCTGCGGGTTCCTTATGACATGTACAATACATTATTCCCAAAAAAACCTGTTCTACTTGTTATTGCCACTACACTATAGAACCCTACTTTAGGTTCTTTATAAAACCCTTCACAGGAGCCCTGTAATAGAAACCCTATTCTAACTGTTAAGGCCCTCTACCTTAAATCCCCAGTACAAACCCTACAAAGATGAATTTAAAGGAGCCCTTTGAAGGAACCTTATTCTAATACTTGAGCCTCAAAACCTACCGCCTGGCAATGTAGAGGCGAGCATCAACCTGCGCATCGGGACGACTCACCTCCAACCCGACGTGGGTCTCGCCACTGCACTTGACACGTGGCTTAATGTATATATATAGATGGGCTTGATCACTTAGCAAAAGCGTCCCGGCTAGTCCCTACCACACAGCCTTTTCTTATTGTCGAGGTCCCTATGCTGAAACGGTAGGGGGCGCAAGCAACTCGAAATCCAGACGATGGACGAAATCTTGCTTCGAAAATCCCAGCTTTGACTCAATTCTGACACATCCTTCTTGTGCGTAGTGCCCAACAGTACCCTAGGATGCCCAGTAGTACCCTTATTCCCTTTTTGTAGTCCTAGGTTCCTTATAAAGTTACCCAATACCAAAAAGAGAGGCCTTTTTATTCTTAGGTTACTGGGTATCCTAGTACCACTGCAAAAGCGGAGCCTTGATAGCTAGATCCCAGAAGCCCCTCTTCATTGAGGCCAATATGCTTGAATTATAGAGGGATCCCCCTGACATCATTTAGGGCTTCTATACTTTGTGTTCGTGTTCCTGGAGCCCAGAGACCTCTAGGCTTCCAGCCCGAAACCCTAACCCTAAACCCTAAACCCTAAAACCCTAATCCCCAAAAGACACGAGGTCATAAAAAAAAAGAAAACCCTAAAACCCTAAACCTTAAACCCTAAAACCCTAAAACCCTAAACCCTAAAACCCTAAAAACTGCTCTTCGAGGACATGATGCTGGGTCGAGGCGGAGCGATGCCAGTGGTGGGTCTCTGGGGTCTTGTTAAGCAATTCAATTGAAGTTAAGATAATCGGGAGCTATAGTAAATAACATGGTTCATTATTATGGTTTAAGTAAGTTAAGATAGTCGGGATATAAAGGAAATACTATGGTTCCTACTGTGGTAGCTTAAATTAAATCCTTCAACCCGAACCCAGGTCTTGTGGGCGCCCGCGCGTCCTCTGTCAGCGGCCCCATTGCAACCTTGGCTGCGGTGCAGAAGGTGCCGCAAATCTCCATGGCCTCTACCAGCCCAAGTCTTTCAAACAAGGCTGGGTTCTTGCTAAGGGGTTTAATCTCAGTTACCATTTAATAGGGAAACCGTCGTATTTCCTTTGGATCCCTAGCATCGTAACTTAAAATTAAGTTGCGTAACAAGACCCCATTGCAGGAGGTGTATCCGTTCTTCTTGCGCACTGTGCCGCCGGACAGCCTCCAGGCGCTGGCACTCTGGCAGTGGATCCTGCAATTTGATGTCCCTCTGGCGACCTGCTTATATTCCTCAGAGAGCCACTCAGCATACGAGTACGTAACAAGTTCTTGGGCTGGGGTAACCCTGTACAACCCTTCAAGATTCCAGTTACTCTTCAGCTCCCCGGGAAAACCTGGACAACTGAGGTTATGGGCAAGGCCTCTTCAATGAGATCTTAGATCTGGCCAGAGAGGAGCGTCAGCCTGATCGCCTGCAGGGTCGGGCCATACGGTTCATGGTGCAGGAGTTTAGCAATGAAGAGGCTGCTGGGCTCGTGTTAAAGTTACCATCAATACGGACAGACTGACATTTATCAGGTGTCGCTGTTAGTTGTAGTTGAACCTAGGTTCCTTTCAACAGAACTTAAGCTGATCTACAAACTTACAATTAGGTCCCAGAGTTCCTATGGTCGCCTCAGGATTTTTTTGTTTCTGTTCATGCCCAAGAGAATACGTTAAAACATATAGCATTTTCTATTCTGGTTCTAAGGGTGATATAATGACCAGGGGACATTTTACATTTGCTCTTATTGGACTTAGGAGGATCTTACAAAAGAATATGTTTCAAAGGCTTTATAAGCAGCTCCCAGGTAACCAGAACCCAAGGCCCCATGGATCCCTTGAAGGAACCCTATAGGATCCCTTTAAGGAGCCCTTGAAGGGACCCCTATAGGATCCCTTTAATGAGCCCTTGAAGGGACCCCTATAGGATCCCTTTAAGGAGCCCTTGAAGGAACCCTTACTAAGCCCCCCTGAACCCGAGGCCCGGGAATCTCTGATGGCAGTCCGGCAGATCGGCTCGAAGTTCCTGATTTTGGCCATGCAGAGCAGGATGATCGTTGCTTGGAGAGTAATTCCCTTTAAAGGCTTCTTAAAACGGTCCTGTTTGGATAGTAATTCCTTGAAAGGGTTCTTAAAAAGGATCCTGTTGTGGCTACTACAAGGCTTTAAAGGGCTCTTAAAAAGAAATCCTGTTAGGGCTACTACAAGAGGTAGTATGGGGGTGTAAAATAGGGGCTTTGATATGATCTGCAAAGGGTTTAGAGCTTCGGGGAGACAAGTCGAAAGCTTTCTGAAGTGTATATACACATAGCCTGACATTCCGGCTGAGTGCATCAGAAAGACGCTTCCAAGACTCATGAAGTGCGTTCGTTGAACGTAACCTCAATATCGAGGTGTGCGTGGGCTTGAGTTTTAGGGTGTTCGTCAAAAGCAGGCTCTAACGACTCATCTAGTATAACCTTAAGTTCTAGCTGGGTTTCGGCATTTGGGCTAAGAAATCTTCTTGAAAATAGTTCAAAAGAGATTACATGTAACGGAGCCCAAACCCCGAACCCTAAGCCCGACCCCCTACACCCTTCAACCCCAAACCCTGAACGATTAGATGGGGGTTTCCGAAAACTAGGGGTACCTTACTTGGGGGTCCCTTTAAGAAGGATCCTACTATTTAGGATGCTATACGAGGGCCCCCTTTCTTTGGGAACTCCCAGATAAAGCATGGCCTTATGTGCAAACTACTTTTTCGGACTGGATATTCTGGAAACCCTAAACCCTAAACCCTAAACCCTAAACCCTAAACCCTAAACCCTAAACCCTAAACCCTAAACCCTAAACCCTAAACCGATTTGCAAAACACAACCTTCAGGTTTCGTGCTTCGGGTGTTGTTCTCGAAACTGGCTTGGAAGATTTACAGAGCTAGAGCTAGAACCTTAACGGCAGGACGTGCAGGTTCAAGACTGGTTCAGACATACTCCGAATTATGGTAGCAAGTTATTACCTCCGTGGCACTAGGGACCTAAATCCATCATGGTAGTATATATGGAGCCTCTAGGAAATTCATGAGCACCCGAAAGTTCCCAAACTAATTCCCGTGCCTCACCAAGCGCTTAGGGAAGGTTCACTGCAACCCCTGGGGATGAAGCGATAAGCCCTGACTGCGAGACCCGAAACCTTAAATGGGGGCCGAAATAATGACTAATACTATTTTGGAGGCTCCTTTTTATAAGTACAGTAGAATATGCCTCTAAACCCTATTCTAATTATTAAGGCCCCTCTGCTTTAGACCCTACACCGTAGGGCCGAAACCCTAAACCAGAAGACAAGGTTGAAATTGGGCCTCTCCTTCAACAGGAAGGCATGTTGAGCCCGGCTTGGCAAATTATCTGCTCCGACACGTGTGCCTGTCCCCACATCTAGAGTTTCGCTGGGTTTAGGGATGCAGTATGGAAGCTTGAAAAATTAGGAAAGCCATGTTTCGGGATTGCTTACGACACCGGAAAACTTTCATGTATCCCAAAGTGCTTTTGTCAAGGCTTTTATCTGAATAGTCTGTTACTTTTGGTCTGATGGTTTAGTGTTGAGGAGGATTCAGGCGTCAGGATTAGGATTACGATTACTATAGGGGCCTAAATAATTACCTATACTATTTTGGTGGGTTCCTGATTAGATTTAAAGTATAATGGACCCCGAAACCCTACTAATTATTAAGGCCCCTACAGTAGATGTTTTGCCATGTGCTTGAGGAGTCCTAAGCTGTCTGGTTCCTAGCAGGTAATGGGGGAAAACGATCCCTATGGGAGTCTCTATGTAATCCCACTAATAGTCCCCATAACCCATTCCCGAATTCCTTATTAAGAGCCAGACAGAAAATCCCATGGGCTTTGATTTCAGAGTTGAGGCAGCTTGGGTGTAGTATGTAATGTAGGAACCTGATTAAGAAACCCTGACCCTATGACCTCAAAATAGTAGGAGTCATATAAGGCACCCTAATAAAGGCCCAAGGTTTCTCAATCAGGTTCCTACATTACGGCCGGATACAGGCACCGGACTATCAACCCGATGTCACTCCGGACACTTCCGTAATCTAGTTGTAAGAACATGTTCCCCAACACCCGGTTCTCTATTGTAGGGTGTCCGGGAGGGCCGCATCGATGCCGATGGAAGAACTCACAAAAACCCTGAAGCGAACCCCTTTCGGGTATTATGCAAGATTCCAGGACACCCCCCGCCTTGTTTAGGGGTTTTAGGGTTTAGGGGTTTAGGGTTTAGGGCTTGTCATCCTGGAATTTCGTGGTTGGGGTTATAAGGTTTAGGACATGGTGAGATTCAGGCACCTCCTCTAGCGTCATGACCATGCTGCCCCCGGGCGCTATGACCTTTGCGACGGCTGGAAGGGGCTCCAACTTCGAGCACTTCAGGCTCTGAGTAATATAGGTGCCTTAATAATTACCAATACTATTTTGGTGGGTTTCCGCATTATAATTACAGTATAATGGGCCGCAAAACCCTATTCTAATTATTAAGGCCCCTATATCATATACCCCTACTTTAGATCCCTTATAGGACCTTTAAAGGACCCAAAAAGGGAACCCTATTCTAGTTATTAAGGCCCCTAAAGTAAATCCTAAACTCTGAGCCCTGACCGGCTCTTCGGGCTTAAAGGGAACTCCAGAAAGTTGGAATATGGTTTCAGTGTAGGATACCCTATAATTTACCATAAAGGGTTTAGGATAGTCATATTCCAACTTTCTGGCTTTTACTTTAGGGTAGGCGGCCTTTACTGGGCGTTCTTCTGGTTGGCTCTTACAGTTGATGATAAACATTCTGCATTACCCCTAATAAGGAATATGCCATAATTCCCATAGTTTAGGGTCCTTGAGGTAATGCAGGCTTTATATCATCAACCGTAGGACTTTAACTTTTTGGGTTTCTATATGAACTACCAAAAGGAGGCTAGAAGTTTAGCCTCGGGTACCTTGAGATCCCAATACTCCTTAATTCGGGAATACTTTAAATCATAATATTGAGTCCCCTATAGTTTAAGGTATATTCCTTAATTAAGGGGCATTAGGATCTCTGGGTAGGTGGCCCTTAGATCCTTTAGGCCGTGACTAGATGCTACTACGACCAGTCAGTCGATCTGTACTTCGGCCGGAATTCAGTGGCCAGGCCTACCAAGCCTTCATGCCAAACCTCCTCCAGTCTGCCGACATGCTATAGGGGCCTTAGTTGTTACCTATACTATTTTGCGGGCTCCTGATTATAAGCATAGTATAATGGGCCCCAGAACCCTATTCTAATAGGCCCCTATATTAGTTCTACACATTTCCCAACACCTGTCCGGCATGGTTTAGGTCTTTGCCGCCTTTGGGGATGTCTTCCGTGAAGTACATGCTTGCAGGGTGTGCTTTCCATACGAATGGAGGAATGGGGTACAATTATGACCGCTGTTACTACCATTCTTCCATTCCCTAGTAACCAAAGGTAAGACAAATTGGGTTTCAAGACTCTTTTGGGAGGAAGGGTTCCATCAGCCCGTGTGGTTGGTGGGTCGGTCGGTGGCTTGGTTGGTAGAAGGCGTGCTGTTTTTCACTGCCTGACTCCTAGCAGGGAATACGGCTGCTCACTAAACCTGCTGATGTGACACAACACGACGCATGTCTCAGCTCAATCCGTTCCCCCTGCAACCCTGCAACCTAGGGCTCAGGGTTCAGGGCCGGAAGTCCTGGAATGCGTGCAGGACCCTTTGGTCCAGACTGACGCCAGACGACATCGTTGGAAACTCTGCCGAAGTTCGGAATGCTATGGCCTTTAGGGATTAGAGCCACGACCAGTATGAGTACTTTAGGCGTGGATAACCCACACCCCCGGGAGGATCCAAAAAGTATCCCTTAATGGGGGTTCCTATAAAGTACCCTTAGTAGTATGGGGCCCCAAATTAGGGGATCTACTTTCCAGATCCTTCCGGGGGTCTGGGAATCTGTTATCATTTTCGTTGTGGTCCCTAGCTGGTTGTCCAAGGTGATGCGGCCCGAGAGAAGTTTGGTCTCGATGCCATGCGCGAACCGCTCGAGGATGCTGCTGTTGCGAGCCTCGGCAGAAAAAGGTTTGGTCTGTTAAGAGTTTTTCCAGTGGTTCTGCGAAGGCTTTACCTGGGCTTTTGCCGCTTACTGTTTAGGGTACAGGAGCTTGGGTTCAGTGTTTAAAAGTTTGGCTTTAGGGCTTGCAGGGCTTTGGGATTTGGATTCTGGAGGTGCGTTTGGTGCGTACGGTGTAATCGGGTGCTCTTTTGATGGGCGAGTTATGATTATGCTGGGGGCCCACTAAGTAGACCTCAAACCCTAGAGTTGAAGCTGACTGCATCATTTAGGGTCGGAAGACTTGAAATTAGCATCCCGTTCGAATCCCCCGATTTTCTTGCATGTCTTGTATTCGAATATATCCAACAACCCCATTTTGATCATTAAGGGGCCCTGCGATTTATCGCCTTGGGGTCTATTGAGTTGCTGTTTCTTATCCGGCGTTTGCTATAATCTGTTAGCTTGTGCAGGGCAGACCGTGGTGGTCGAGGATGTTTTCTGGAGTTCTTACTGGGGAGGAGCAATATGTAACCGTAGCATGGTTACGAGGTCTGTCTTCTGGAGCTCTTTCTGGGGTTGGTGGAGTATACATAAGACATAAGCTTAGTATAGTTACGAGGTCAACCTCCCAGCAGCTATGTAGTGTCGCTTCTTCCTTGTGGAGTATCACTGCAGTCATACCGCAGCATTCTGTGGGTTGAAAAGGGCCTCCGAACTCTCGACAATCTAAGGGACATGTTAGCCGCCGGTGCCTCCTCTGCAACCATCTACGCGCCATTGGCCTTCGATGCCTTCTATGCCTTTGCAGCCACCCGGCCTACACATGCTGCCGAGCCTACCCCTTAGCCCTCAGCGGAACCACGAAATGAGAACCGTTAAGCAACGCACCGTCTCAACCCTCAGACTGTAGGCATAGGGTCTTGTAGAGTGCAGTGTTTTGCCTTCAAACTGCTGGCTTGTCCGCTGCAGCCGCTTCCTGCTTGCATTTACCAGTTCCGCACCAAGCCAGACCTCTTGTTTCAGGCTCCTCTTCGCAAAGCTTTTACATCCTGAAACCCCCAGCTACTAAGCCCAAAAACCCTCCGGCCCTCCTCACTCCGAAAAGCTCCAGAACTCTAAACCCTTAAGTCCTGCCACCCGAAACCATTACATCCTATACACCCCAAGCTTGAAAGCCCTGAACCCTAGACCTCAATTCAAGCTTCACAAGCTAGCCCCATTAAGGAACCCTTATAAAGTCTTATAAAAAGTTCCTAAGTTGCATTATAGTATAATGGGACCCAAGAACCTAATCCAATTATTAAAGCCCTCCTTTAGGTGGCCATCAACCGGCTCCTCGTCTCGGGCTTATCAGCGGCGGATATTTGGGGCGACGTGCTTCTGGCAGAGCTTCGCCAGACGAGCTTCACAGGTGCAAATACGTATGTACCCAGATCTTCCTATATCTTGCCTTTGGGTAGTTGGGAATGGAAGAATGGTAGTACTAGTATTTATAATTGTACCCCATTCCTCCATTCCCTACAAACCAAAGGTAAGATACAACCTAATGAAGGAATACTCCCTAGATCATGTTGGGCATCCTACTATATATTCTTTAATGCAGAGATGTTCGAAGATCTGGGTAGGGGTTTCAAGATTTTATGCATTGGGCTTCAGTGGTTTTGGGCTCGAAGGTGTGCCAGGGCGTCAGGGTTCCTTTAAGGGTTCCTTTAAAGGGGGTCCTTTAAAGGGTATTAGGGTTTGGGGGTTTTAGGGCTTAGGGTTTTTGGGTTTTAAAGATAGCCTGCCGTGAGGGTTGGAGAATGCGTTTCTGTGCGGACGGGGCTTTAGGGCTGTATCTTAGAGTTTTGAGTTTAGGGATTAGGGTGTAGAACTACGGGTGCACAGTCACATGCTACGGTCATATATGCAGTTTAGCATTCCATCTAGTAACCTGCTTATAACCAACCAGGACCAGGACTGTTCAAGCTAGGAGAGAGGAGCAGCTGTGGCGGTTTTGTCCATGGATGCTTTTCCATTTTGCTGCTGTGGGTGTAATTGCAATATTGTTATGGTTGTGCTTATTCGTGTACTTTCACCAACGCATTTTGTAGTAACGGATGACGATCGGCTTCAACATGACCATCATCATCATCGCAGGGCGGTAGTAGTGGCAGTATACCTCAAAGTCTGATTGTAAATCGACTTCTTTCAGCCGAGGGTTATTTGAGGTTCCGTGGTCTCGGGACACCCTGCACCGAAATCCGCACACCGTAAACCCTGAATCTGTAAACCCTATCCCCTAAACCTTAACTCCTAAACCTTAATCCCTAAACCCTAATCCTTAGTCCTTCAACCCCAACACCGAACCCGTCTGCCTCAGGCGCTTCCGGCGAGGTGAGCTTCAACGAGAATGGCGACCGCCTTGCTGCCTACGAGCTCTTGCTCTTCGCCCCAACTTCTTTAAGGGTCCCTTTAAAGGGATCTATAGGGATTCTATAAGGGTATAGGGTTTAGTGTTTCGGGTTCATGGATAGTTATAAGTGGAGCTATAAGTCTCCTAATATGGCTTATGGTTATAGTTACCCTACTTATAACTCCACGTATAACTACCCATGAACCTCCAAGTACCGTGGGGACCTAAATCCTTACCAGTACCGTGTTTTTGGTTTCCTATGCAGAGCTGTAAATGAAGGGCGTTCCTGCAACGAATCTTCTAAGCCCTAAGCCCTAATCCTCAATCCCTTAACCTTGAACCCTACAGACACTTCCCAGCAAGGTTTACAGGGCCAAGGTCTTTTCCACTCGGCTAAAGTGGTCTTGCCTACAATCCGCCCGCGAGGCAGGAAGAAGACAATTCACCTGCCCCGGGCAAAAACGAATTAGTGTCTGACACTAATTCGGTTTTGCCTTTGCCAACCCCTGCCCTCCAACCACCCTGCCCCCAACCTTACCCCAAAAACGAACTAGTGAAAATGGAGAACGTATCCCTAGGTTTCTTATTGCGGGTATTTTCATAGCACGCCAAGCCACAACGAAACCACTTCCACCCAACATAAGATAAGAAGCTGACCCCGAAAGCTAGGGTACCCTAAGGTTCTCAATCTTTAAGCAACCTGAATTTTGTGCATCTTGCTGAAGGTAGGGGCTCAGGTTCTTAAACAGTGGGCTCTTCTACAGGACGTTCACTGTAGTTAATCCCAAGTCCCAAGACCTTAAACCCTTAGGCCGTAAATAATCCTTAAACCTGAAGCCCAACCACACCCTTGCAACGACTCCTACTACTACTACCACCACCACCACTACTATTACTACAGTGGATGGACAATATCCTGCATGACCCAATATAGGGATTATACCATAATTCCCATAGTTTAGGGTCCTTAAGGTCATGCAGGATTTTGTCCATCAACAGTACCACCCTTCCTCCTCCTACTACGACTACTACTCCTACTACAGCTACTACTACTACTACTACTACTACTACTACTACTACTACTACTACTGCTACTACTGCTACCACCATTGCTCCTGCCAACTTTGCAAGGAATCTTCAGTCCTGGGAAGCCTCGGTTCGCTCTGTCGCCGTGGCCGTTTTCTCCGCTTCCAGCGGCAACTTCTCCTTCAAGGACCCCTTTAGGGTTAGGGCTTAGGGTTTAGGGTTTAGGGCTTAGGGTTTAGGGTTTAGGGTTTAGGTGGGTTTGGGTGGGTTAGGGTTTAACTATGGGGGTTTAGGGTAGAGGACCCCTTTTAAGGTTTAGGCCATAGGGCTTAGTGGGGTTTAGGGCTTAGGGTTTAGGGGGGTTTGAGGGTTAGGGTTTAGGTGGGTTGAGGGTCAAGGGAAGGGCTGAAGTCTGGCTTAGACAGTTGAGGGTTTCGGGGTTCAGGGCTCAACAGAAATTCACAGAGAACCGATCCCGTTTTATTCTGAGCCTCCTTTCCAAATCATCCAGTTTACACCTTGCTCAACCCTGACACGAACCCTTCCAAAACCGGTAGTTGTAAATTTCTGATACCGTTCCTATAGTCAGAGATCTGGATAGTTGGCAACAACGTCCCCTCATAGTCCCCTATATAATCATCATGCAAGACAGCCCGAAAACGCAGTTCTGGTCATCTCACCGACACCCGAAGCCCCAGATCCTCGAAGCCGTAAAGGCTAAAAAGAAAGAAGCAGATCGCGAGCCCCTTATAGATCCCCTTAAAGGAGCCCCTACAGAATCCCATAAATCCTTTTACGATCCCTTTACATGACTCCTTAGAGCCTTTGGGGCTATAGATCCCCATAAAGGAGGCCCTGTAGACCCCATAAATCCTTTTACGATCCCTTTATATGACTCCTTAGAGCCTTAGGGCTATAGATCCCCTTAAATGAGTCCCTTTAGGACCCCTCTAGATCCCTTTAAGATTCCTTTACAGAGACCCCATGGCATAGGGATCAGGAGCCCCTACTCTGGATGGACGGCTCTGTGGGGATGGTCACCCCAGAGCATCTTCGCTCCTGCGACCGGGGATTCTTCAAGGGCGAGTCGCGACGCCGGGCGAAGACCCTAAACCCCAAAGCCCTAAAGGGAACTCCAGAAAGTTAGAATATGGTTTCATGGTAGGATACCCTATAATTTACCATAGAAGGGTTAGGATAATCATATTCCAACTTTCTGGCTTTTACCTTAAACCCTAAACCCCTAAACCCCTACACCCTAAACCCCCGAGAAGTCCTTGTTTTCGTGTTGGATCTTCTCAGGTTTGTTTATCGGACTGTAGGCCAATATACTATAGCACACTAGACTATACTAGAAGATACTAGAATGTACTGTAATACACTAGAATATGCTACAACATACTACTGTAAAGTACCTAATACTTTCGTCCTCCTTACTAGACTACCTGGGTGGTTCTCAAAATTATGGTCCCTTTTGGGGTACCTGAATTTTAGGTGCCGCATTATAATAAGGACCCACAAAGGGACACTAATCTTGACAACCACTCACCTGAGTACTGGACCCTGGGACCTTGGCTTTTTTGAGGAGTCCCCTTTCAGGGTTTAGGGTTTAGGGTTTTGGGTTTAGGGTTTTGGGTTCTTCCTTGAGGAGTCCAGGATCTCCCAGCGTGCCTTTTAGGTTTTAGGGTTCTTTAAGTGATCCATTTTTTTGGTTTCTTAGGGCCTCTTTAAATGATTCTTTTGTTGGTCTTTAGGGCTTCTTTAAGTGATCTATGTTTTGGTTTTTAGGGCCTCTTCAAGTGATTTATTTTCTGGTTTCAGGGCTTCCTTGAGTGATCTAGTTTTTGGTTTTTAGGGTTGGGCTTCTTGATGAGGCTCCAGCGTGGGCTTTCAGGTTGAAAGGTCATGGAAGTCGTTCTTTTTCAGTCTGTACACTTGCCTGCGGGTCGCTCCGCCTCTCTCTTTAGTTTCTGTTTTGCCAGTTCCCGAATTTGCAGAGCTGCATCCTCAGTGTGCCTTCTCCTCGACCCTTTCTCCAGGTTGAACAGTCGTGTTGTGCTGATGTTCGGTGCTTGGGTGCGTGAGGGTGGGAATGCAAGAGCTCGACACTTTGAGCGGCGGAGCGTCACATGGGTGGGTCGGGGCTCAAGAGAAAGACATGCAATTTCTTCGCTCCATGTACCAAGGACGATGTGTGCGGTGTCCAATTGGCCACAGGTGTGAAGGAGGGCCCAGCGCGAGCTTTGTGGCTTGCGACAAAGGAACTTTTGCCAATGAGAGCGCGATGTCAAGCTGCCACCTCTGTCCGGAAGGCCACTTCGCTTCGGAAGTGGGTTCCGTAGCCTGCAGTCCTTGTGTCCCTGGCATGGTGGCACCCGAGAAGGGCATGGAGTCCTGCAAGAGGTGTGAGCCAGGGAGCTACCGATCTTCCCCACGTGGCACATACTGCGAGCCCTGTGGAAACAACCAGATCACATCCGAAAGTGGCGCCTCTGTTTCTGCAAGAAGCCTGGTCCCCTTAATTTTGGAACATGAAACTTCATTGTCTAAGATTATGTTTTACTTGATTCTTTATCGAAGTTTATGATATTTCTTCGTTTAGTATGAACTGATTCTTGTTACATTGCTCTATATGAACAGAAAAATAGGTGCCACCTCCCAGTCCGAGTGCATCTGTGCATCGGGCACCTTCATGTGCGCAAGTCGCGGCTGCCTCCCGCCCCTCGGCTTCTCCTTTTAAGGGTTTGGGGTTGAGGGGTTTAGGCTTTGGAGGTTTAGGGGTTTTAGGCTTTAGAGGTTTAGGGGTTGAGGGCTTTGAGGGTTTCCTGCAAGGGGTTGCTGCAGAGGCCTGAATGAGTCGACGGGGCTGTTTGGGCGATCTTGTGACCGAAGAACAAGCTCAAGCCAACGTGATACATATGTGTACACACACATATATATATATATACATAGGTATGTGCATGTATAATAGTTGTGTATTATTATCACTAGTTGTATATTATTATTATCACAGACAGTTATCATGGATAGCTATATACATACGTATAGAACACAGTTGATCCTATCTTTTGAGGCGAAGTCTCCCCTGCAAAAGGCGTTGGTCTCTAGAAGGCTCCTTTGGAGGGGGGGTTCTTGAGAAGGAAAAGCATGTCTTAAGCGCTACTTGTAGCTGAATATAAAGCTACTTCTTCTATAGTCTCCTTAGGAATCATCTTGTTTGTTTTTCATATAAAACCCAAGAGAATATTAAAAACAGTATTTTTATTATGGATGTAAGGGGGTATAGTCTTGCTCTAGAGTAGCCTACTCTGGAAAGAAGGCGGTTGTTTGACGAGGCTGTCACGAAGCACACATTGCTTGGCAGATACGGGTAGGCAAGTACAAGCTAGAAGCGCAACTAGGGCTACAGAGCAGAAATGAGAGAGTCTACATCAAGCCACATCTCTTCGCTGGCGATGATCCGCAACCCTGGCCGCGGGCTGCGGCTCCTAAACCTGGAACACAGATTTCGAACATGTGTTACCGAAGGACTCAAAACTCCGACAGCAGATACATGAAAGCCACCCAGCTCTACGGATCTTCAGTCTTAGAGTCTTCTTGGGAAGCCTGTCCATTTCCGATTGCTTGGCAGTTTCCTCCGTCATTGCATTACTGTCCATGAAACCATCGCGAGGGGAGACTTGCACTGCCTGTCGTGGCAGTTTCCCGTGCACCCAAATCCCCTAATCCGCTAAACCCCAACACCCTAAACCCCTAAACCCTAAACCTTACCCCCCCTAAACCCCCAACCCCGGCAAGTCCCAGGTGTCCAGTTGGCCTCTTCTGCCCGACGGGGCTGGGCCCTCCTCTGCAGAAGGCCCGCGGTGTTCAGAATGGGAGCTGCTAAGCCTTTGAAAGGCCGACCCAGAGCCCAGAAACTTTGCATTTTGAAGGATCTGCTGCATTTTGCTATCCTGAGAGCAAAAATTATTGCGTTTAGTTTAGCCTTCTCTGTCCATGTACAGCAGCCAGCATTACCTGAAGTACTTGCACTTCGCCTGGATGTACTAAGTGATGGTTCAATTTAGCGCCTCCTTGTCGGTGATACAGCCCCGTTACAGACAGGGAAGCGCCAAAATCAACCATCACTAGGACATACATATAGTCCTACCAGTGTCTTATACGTGCCCCAGACCCTATTCTAATTATTGAGGCCCCTACCTGATAGAACCTTTATAGAGCCCTTGTTGCACGCCTTAAAGGAGCCCTTTAAAGGAACCCTATTCTGATGACTAAGGCGGTTGCATTAATGACCACTGGACCCTGCTTGGACACTAGTGGCATCAGCAGCTTCAATGGAGGAGTAAGGAGATGGGGGTGGTAATATGGGAGTTTCCGAAATTAGAGGGTACCTTATTTGGGGCTCCTTATAATAAGGATCCTACTATTTAGGGTACTATATTGGGGTCCCCTATTTTCGGAAATCCCCCAGATAGAAGCTTAAATACTTGCCAAGAATAGGGTTTAGGATTCCTTATTATAGCTGTAGTATTAAGGTAAAAGCCAGAAAGTTGGAATATGATTATCCTAAACCCGTTATGGTAAATTATAGGGTATCCTACCCTGAAACCATATTCCAACTTTCTGGAGTTCCCTTTAAGGAGCCCAAAACTCCCCATTCGGAGAAGGGGAGGTGGCAGCACTCGTCACGTCAAAGCTGTGGTCGTAGCTGCTTCTACAGTTCTCGCACGAGCTTATATCAAGTATCTAACATTCATCTTAGGTGTAGTGCGTATTATATGACACTCGATGCATAATGCAAGACATGCGAATGAAGGATATACAACATCTACGTATTTCTGTAACATGTGAAACATGATGTCTACTACGTGCTGTATTCTATGATTCATACTCCGAAATGATCTGCCGTACGCACTCTTTGGACTTTTTTTAAACCTATAGACCATGATAGAAAATGTGATAGACACTGCCCTGAACCCCAAACCATCCTACACCCTAAATCCTAAACCCTAATCCCCTAATCCCCTAAACCCCTAAACCCTAAACCCCAAGCCCTCAACCGCTTGGAGCCCTTGCGAGAAGGCGGGTTTTTGGACGGACCCCGGCTCCTCTGAGCTTTGCCACTTCGAGGTGGGACGCTTCAGGGCTTAGGGGGTTTGCGGCTTTCGGGGAATTAGGGCTTTAGGGTTTAGGGGCTTTCGCGAGAATACAGGGTGCCTTATTTTGGGATCCTTATAAGCAGGTATCCTGCTATTTAGAGTATTAAATACGGCCTCAATAGCAGGATCTCAATATTACCGGTTCGAGGTTGGAAGCTTCAAGACTGGATGTTGGTTACGAGGCCTTCAACGGCCACCTTCATGCTACCACCAAACTATTATTCTTATTACTACTACTACTACTACTACTACTACTACTACTACTACTACTACTACTACTACTACTACTACTACTACTACTAGTACTACTACTACTGCTGCTACTACTGCTACTACTACTGCTACTGCTACTACTACTACTGCTACTACTACTACTAGTCGTGCTCCAAACAAAGACAGAGGGCCCCTGGCTAGAAGCTCAGGTTTTCCGGTGCCGAAACACACAGGAATGCCCAGCCAATGCGGCGTTGGGTGCCTGTGCCATGGGCCGAGAAGGTCAAGCCTGTAACAATTGCCAGGTGGGAACCTGGACAGGTTTAGAGAAGAAGAGGTTGCGAAAGGGTTTTCTTATGGTTTCCTTAAAACGCCGTTTTGGAGGACATAGAGAAGTAGAGGTTGCGAAAGAGTTTTCCAAACCTTCTTGAAAAACGAACCGACAAGAGACCTATGAAGATTCTGTAGTATAGATGCCTGACGAAGTAGACTAGGGCTTGGGGGATACTATCGTGGAGTTATACAGGGACGATTGAAGTATTGAAAGGGGTACGCGTAATGTAGAGGCCATTATGACTAGAATGCAGCTTGTGGGTGATATACTGCAAGTTATACAGCGGCTGGCAAGGGCCCACAGAGTTGTTCAAACTGTTTTTCAAGCGTGTAGGTGTTGCGGGAGTGGTACAGGGTGGGTTTCAAGTTCTAGACAGGTGTTTGGGTGTGGGGCTTCGGGGTCTTCGTTTGTACATGCATTTCAGGCTTGAGGCGTTTATACCAAGGAATTAGGTTGGCTGGCAGACTTGGTGGCTTCCAGAGGCCTTCACAGTGCTGAAGCTAGAGTTTGAGTGGGAGATAGAGGTTCAAGTTTGCCCCAGGTTTCTGCTTGCGAAAGCATCATTGCGATCAAAACTTACTAGCAATGCGTATATTCTGTCGGATTTACTACGAAGGGAACAAGCAGGTTGCAATTATCGTGACAAGTGCTTATAACTACTTCTGTCTGCCGTGGCGCAGAAGTATGCACAATATCTTCTAGAAATGTTGCTACAATGGATGCTGCTACGAGAACTGCTTGGAAGCCTGAAGCCACCCCCAACATCCCAAAGCTGTCAGGCCAGGCACTTCCCTCGACAGGATGCTGAGCAGTTTGGAAGATGCGATCCCTGCGGCAGCTTGCAGACCTACTTATGCAGGGTTTGAGGCCTATCGTCATCAGTATCTGGTTACATGGACAACGGCCATGGCCCATCTCATTATCAGAATCACTGCAATGTGCATGTTCTGCTTCTGTATGACACTCCTACTCTTCACTGTTGTAATCCTTGTCATGGTGGCGACAGCTGCAGCCGCAGCTGTACCTTGAGCTGTAGTAGTAGGGGTAGAAGGGGATATGGGTAGAGCTGCATGTCGTCATTGTCCTCGTATTTGCACTAGTCCCAGCATTCGCGCTCTTACTCATATCAGTTGGTAGTGCTGGTTCGAGTGGCAGAAGCAGCCGCTACAGCAGCAAAGAGGCATCATTAGTGGTGTTCAACAATGGCAAAGATAGTAAGATAGCGAGACAAGAACTGAAACTAGGCATAGCCACTCACACCTGAAGGACCTCATCAAAACTGGCAGTGGTGATTGCAAAGAACTAAATCGTTGCAAACACGTGCTACACTCGGCCGCGGAAGCAGCAGAATAAGTAGCGTAAATGCTTGCTGCAATCAATAAACGCAATTTCGAGCAAAAGCGAGAGTTTGTTGTCCCTGCAAATCAAAGTAAAAGTTACCATTCTGGTGACAAAGATCACTGCAATCGAATCCGAATGCCCATAGCCAGGCCTAAACTCTGAAATCGTCAGCCTTCAACCTTAAAGCCATCAACCCGAGAGCGTGATGACTTGGAACGAGTTCCGCAACGAGAAACCAGTTCGTCGAGCGCGAAGGACCCAGACCCACGGGAGGATCTAGAAAGTAGATCCCTAATTTGGGCCCTATACTACTAAGGGTACTTTATAGGAACCCCCATTAAGGGATCTACTTTTTGGATCCTCCCAGGGGTCTGGGGAAGTGAGACAGAAGTCGCGAACCGACCCTAAACGGGAGGGGCACGGGACTTAGAAAGTCGTTTATAAGTAGGGCTATAATTGGGCTTATAATTCTACTTATAACCTACTTACTAAGTCCCTTGCCCCTCCAAGTAAACGGGAGGGCTTCGCCTAACCCAAAAAAACCCGAGCAGCACAGGCCGAATTGTAAGCCAGGCAGGGTTTGGAGGTAGGGTGTTTTGCGATGAATGGATCAGGGGCTTTGAGGTTTCGGAGTTGTGGGGCTTTTTTGGGGTTTCAAGTAAAACCTGATGCCTTGAATCAGGTATCATGCACTTCCCAATACCTCATCGCTGTATCCTAGTGCCAAGCCTGCAAAGCCCATGAAACGCTATAAGTCCCACGAAGCCTTGTGATCCCAAAGCCGAGGTGAGATAGACGTGCTTCCCGGAATTGTTTTCCTGGGTATCGCCACATGCCACCCGGCTTCCCACAAATTAAGCGTCTTCAAGAGCTCCTATCAAGGTACTAGAAGGGCTCTTCAAAGCATGCCATAACGGTTACTTTAACCCTAACGCTCAAAATAGCCCAAAAGCCTTGTATTGTATGGTCTTTGGGCCCAAAAGCCTTAACATATGACTCCTTAGAGCCTAAGAATTAAGGGTTCCTGTGAGGGATCCCGAGGGTTGAGAACCTCAGCCTCATCGACTTTAGGGTTCAACTGTTGATGATATAAATCCTGCATTGCCTTAAGGGCCCTAAACTATGGGAATTATGGTATATTCCTTGTTATGGGTAATGCAGGATTTATATCCCTAAACCCTAAACCCTATCAGATCCCTTAAAGGAACCCCTACAGGTACCCTTAATAGAGCCCTTTAAAGGAACTCTAGGATTTATATCATCAACCGAAGGCTTGCTTTGTTTTGGGAGGTTTCGGGCTTAGGCCTTGAGTCTGAGGTCCTATCCCACAAAGCCCTCGGTCCTTATAAGGGCGCTGATAAGATAAACTACAACATAAGACATTCCATAGGAGGTATCATATAAAACTTAGGATGTGATTGATATTTAGGTACATATAACATGCAGTTTGAAAGCCGTCCCGACTTAAAGCCCTGAACGCCAACTCCCTCTTGGCCACAACACCAAAGAAGGACGAGCCCCAAGTCCCAAACCCTTAACTACTATTTGCGTAAGAATCACCCAAAAAATAAAAAATATATTCCTTATGGGTGTAATATAGGGATTATTATTTCTATTTTTTGGTGGTTTCTTAAGCAAATAGTAGCTTAATCCCAAGCATATCAAGCAGGCTCTGGAACTTTAGGGTTTAGGGCTTTGGGGTTTAGGGTTTAGGTTTCTAGAACACCAGCATGCTGAAGACATTCACATAACCAAGCAAAAGAGTGTTAAATGCACAGAAAACTTCTCAAACCTCCGAAGCCGCGACCCCGCTCCCTGCCAAAGAATGAATAGCAACAACTTGAAGACCTGGAGAAACAACAAACTGAGCAAACTGCTTGAGCCCCCGTCCTTGAACCCCCAGCTACTACCACTACTATTACTACAACTACTATCACTACTATACTTCTGCGACAACGACTACTACCGCGCCTTAAGACGTTCAGAAGCCCTGAAAGACGAGGCTTCTTGCTGCTTCTCAGCATCTTCAAAGTCGAGCCGAGTCAACTGAGCACCTCGGAAGCGGTGGAAAAACCGGAAGGCCTACACGGGTAGTTGTCAAAATTAGGGTTCCTTTTTGGGTACCTTAAATTTTAGGTGCCGTATTATAATAAGGACCCGAAAAGGGACCCTAATTTTGACAACCACCCACACCCCAAACCCCTGAAAGCCCCTAAGTTTCAAGCTCTATTTGATATGGTGGTCCCCAAACCTTAAACCCCAAACCCGGCTACTACCAATACTGCCTACACCCTAAACCCCCAAAGACCCTGAGTTTCAAGCTCAATAGGAATAGGGAGTTATGGCCTTCAATTAGGGCGCCCAAAGAAGAGTCCTGATAGAAGGGATCTTGAATCCTAGCTACCTTCATCCGAAAATAGTGCCATATACTTTTTCTACGGTTGTACTTCTTAAAAAGGTGTTAGAATGGGGATCCAGATATCGGGGCTAAAAGAAATTTGGCTGTGGAGTTTGGCGGTTGGTAATTTGGAGCTTTGGCGTTTTGTGGCTTGGGCGGTCGCGGCTGTAGATGTTACGGTTGAGGAATTCGGTGGAATCCAGTCAGTTCAACCCCCGAATGGATGCGAAAGCCAAGCCCCAATTTTGATAGACCAGTTTAGGGTTTAGGTTTCTATACGAGGAATTGCCTTTATGATTTGGGGGAAGTATCCCCCATAACAGTACTTCGGACCCTTTTGGGTATTAGTAGAGCTTGATAGTGTTTCATGACCCAGGGCACTCTTCGAAACTGCAAGAGGCTCCTTATGATGCAGCGGCCTTTTGGTACCTTCTGGAGCAGCACAGCGTAGGTTTAGGCGTTAAGGGCTTGACGTTCCGGGTCTAGGTGCCAGATTATCTAGCATGTTTACATGTTCGCATGGTGTGCTACTTGTATGGGCAAGAGGTACATCACGCAGTATTTTTGCCTCTTTGCGTGGTATTTACTCGTATGGGCAAGGGTGGGTGTACTGCAGCCGAAGTTGAGAGCTCAGGGATTGGGGCTTGGGTTTGGGGCGTACGGCTGCCGAGAGCCCAAAAGCTCAGCAAATCTTGCTGTGCCGGAAGACTTTAACCCAAAGGTATAGTATAATATAGTATAGTGTAATATAGTATAGTATATTATTTGCTGTGCCGCATGCCCAACCCCCAAAGCCAAAAAGCACAGGAAATTGCATCCCAGCCCGCAGTCCAACACCCTGAATTTCCAGGATGACCTCAAGACCTAACCTGTAAATCCTGCTTCTGAACCCCGAACCCCAAGCCATGGAAAAGCCCTAACCCCTGAACCTTGGGCTCCAAAAAATTATGAACCTTGGGCCCAAAATTCTAAACCCTAATCCTGTGACCTCCGGCCCTTCATCCTTACCCCGAACGGCAAAATCCTGTGCCCTAAGGCTTCAATTTGCTGACGGCTGCGGCCGTGGCAAGTCAGCTGATACTCGGCACAGACACACGGGAGTTTCCGAATATTAGGGGTACCTTATTTGGGGGTCCTTTTAACACGGATCCTACTATTTAGGGTACTACATTAGGAACATGGCTCAAAGCGAAGCCTTTGTAAACTTGTTGGGTTCTGATAAGTTACTCTTTCTCTTGCAGTGTAAAGTTGTGAGTTCTGATAGGTTGGTTTTCCTCTTAAAGTTTAAAGTTTTGGGTTCTGACAGCTTGGTTTCACTCTCGAGTTCCCCAATTTTTGGCCCCTTACGGGTCTTTGGGAAGTAAGCGCGTTCCTCTACCCGAAGTCAGCACCCCAGTCATTCCTGGCTCCCCAAATGCCCTAAAACCTTAAACCCTACAAGACTGGGGAGTCAGGGATGACAGCCCATACTTGGAGGTTCATGAGTAGTTATAAGTGGAGTTATAAATCTCCTAATATGGGTTACAATGGTAGTTACCCTACTTAAAACTCCATTTGCAACTGCCCATGAACCTCCAAGCAGGAAATCAGAAATGCCAGAAGCGCCTCAGGGATTTGCATTTAACTGTTGATTCGATGGGGTGCCGAAGTCGTCTGGCCACTTTTCAGTGTTCACCCAAGGGGGTTGGGATATTCAGTCCGTGTACAATCCTAAACCCTGAAACCTCAACGGTCAACCCTCCGCCCTACGAAAGTTTTGTAACAAAGTCTACTATTTGCTTAAGAACCACCCAAAAAATAAAAAAAAATATATTCTTTATGGGGGGTAATATAGGGATTATTATTTTTATTTTTTGGGGTTTCTTAAGCAAATAGTAGAAGTCTCCATACCTACACCCTAGTCCACGCTAAGGGTGATTGCCATCCAGACGCTTGGGTCAATGCGTCAGCTCTCCATCAATTGGCAGGAGATCCGGCAAATCGCTGATTTCGTCTAGTAGCCTCTGAACCCCTAAACCCGAAACCGCCTAAACTCTTATAGTACCCTTATTTTTTGTTTTGCGGTTTTGGGCTTTGGGGCTGTGCTTTTTGGTCTTGTGAGAAACTTCAATGCGTTGAATCCCCCAAGAACTCCTGAGTCTGAAGCAAGTTCTGGTAAAGTATACCATACTGCAGTCTACTCCACTCTATACTACACTATATGAGGTATACTTTACTGTCGTCTACTACTTTAAGGGTTTATGGTTTAGGGTTTAGGACTATATGATAACATATTATATGATAATATGATGTCACAAAGGCACTTCAACTTTTGCGATGCGCTTTCTGCTCCAGCTTCGGCGGTACTTTCAAGGTTTCAGTATGCAGAGATTGCGATGTTCACGCTTCACACTGCAGGGTAACAGGTTTGAGGACCTAGGGATCATGGCTTGACGGCTCGGGGCTCACGACTTACCGCTTCAAGGATGCTTTGCAGGGCTTTAGCCTAGAGGTATTGGCGAGGTTATAATACCTTAGAGCTGGATGCAGATGAAGGTTTCCGGAATGGTGCATGCCGGGTAGAAGACAATGTCTCTGATTCGCTGAAGCCGAAACCCCTTATCCAAGCACATCCGCTGGTTTACTTGTATTCGCACCCATGTTTCCTTCGCTTCGACAGCGTCCCAAAGCCCCAAACCTATGTCGAGGCCATGGTAGGGCCCTCGTAACACCATTGTACTTCTAAGATCCGAAAAGGAACCTGAAGCCCAGAGGAGCCTGTGAAACAGCTCCTGGAGTTCACCAAGCTTCTGACACTCGACCTCGACTTCATCCGCATCTCCTGCATCTATGGGACTGACGCTCGGCCATCTCTTCTAGGATTCTCCCACCCTCCTTGAGATCCCAATACCCCTTAATTAAGGAAGATACCTTAAATGATAATATTAAGCCCCTCTAGTTTAAGGTATATTCCTTAATTAAGGGGGGATTGTGATTTCTGGGCTAATTCCCTTTTTGCAGTCCTAGGTTCCTTCTAAAGTTAGCCAATACCGCAAAGGTAGCCCTGTTTATTCTTAGCTTACTGGGCATCCTAGTCTTGGACGAACCCTAAACCCTATGTAGGGTTTAGGATTTAGGGCTATACCCGAATACCCTAATACTCTAAACCATAAACCCTAAACTCCAAATAGGTAATTTAGAGTTCCAAATGCTTGCGAATTGGAAAGAGACCTTGGGAAAGCCCAGAAAGGCCGAAAAATATTCCATCGGTCCACAGCTTTTGGCTTGAGCTTTGCTCGAGTGTCCGGTTTGCCAGGCCTGTGCCTAGGACTACAAGAAGGGAATAAGCCCAAAGATCCCAATACCCTTTAATCAAGGAATATACCTTAAATGATAATATTAAGCCCCTGGCGGACGACTCCTCTCTTCGTCCGGCTTTTGAAGCGCGAGCCTCCGGCACCGCTTCACCGGCCAAATCCGCACTCCGCAGCTGACACGTGGGGCCGTTTCCGGACATGTTCCTGCTTGACCGCTCCGGGATTTTGCACGCACGTCTGCACAGCCGCGTGTGACAGCCTCGCCTACCGGTCCCGTTCACGTTATAGTCTTTGCATGCGTCCGATGCATTTAGGCGAGCATTCCAGGCATATCCATCATGATCCTTGGGAATGCCTTCTCCGGAGACCCCGGGAGAATCGCGACCGCCGCACGCAGTGACTATCCTGGTTTCTGCAGCCCGGCCGTCCGGTATCGTTGGGCCTGGAAGGGCTGAAAAATCAACAAAAAACACGAATTCCCAATGCCCTAAAACCCTAAACCCTCCACGAAGCCACCCCTGTAGAAGAGCCCCGTCTAACGCTTAAGCCCCACC
This sequence comes from Symbiodinium sp. CCMP2592, assembly GCA_905221615.1. Lineage (NCBI taxonomy): Eukaryota > Dinophyceae > Suessiales > Symbiodiniaceae > Symbiodinium > Symbiodinium sp. CCMP2592. Next base: position 750,208 of record CAJNDT010002857.1, read on the forward strand.
ACCCAGGACAGCCCCGTGCTCGAGTTCATCAGTCAACTGCTGGCATGTCCCATTGGTTGCACCACTTTCCTGCCCCTCGGGCCGAAGGGGCTGTAAGAGGAGCTAAGGGGATTTTAAAGGAGCCTTATAGTATCGCTATAGAAGGGAGTTTCCGAAATTTAGGGTATCTTATTTGGGGTTCTTGTAATAAGGATACTACTGCTTAGGGTACATTATTAGGGTCCCCTATTTTCGGAAACTCCCAGAAGGGTCTTCAAAGGGGGTTGCTTAAGATTGCCTCTGCATGATCACAGATCCTAGTTTTCCGTGTTCCTCTTTGTAGTTGCAATGCAATATACCACGAAGCCCCATTCTAGTTATTGCGGCCCCTATAGTAGGGATTCAAGCTTTCCAAGGTTGCAGGCTAGGTGGTGTGTATTGGCTTTCATGTGGCTTTCGTGGATAGATAAATGGATGGATGTGTGTATATACCTAGACAGTCTTCATGCACATGCGTAACCCAGCCGATAACAGTGGTTCACTATCTGTCAGACTTATGTTGCCGGGAAACCATAAAACCACCGGTACTGCTGTGTCCCAAAAACGCTAAGCCCTATCCTCATCGTGGTATCGGTTTCACCTTCTTGAGAACACCACGTAAACAAGGGTAAGCCATCATTATCCTGATAATCCTTTCGGATAGAGACACTGTGCGCCGGTATCATTAGTAAAATGTCCCATCCATCCTCATATGCTTACATTACACGTTGATCTCAAATCCGAATCTGTTGAGGGCCTGTTGACCACCCGGTAAGAACCTGTTTTAGTTTTTTATGCGACCTTGAAGAACCCCGTCATCCTCGACATATTTGGGCGTCCGGCTCTAGGCTGTTGGGTTTGAGGATGTATTGTAGGGCTTTGGGGTTGAGGGAGTATTTTGGTGTTTTACGGTTTGGGGATTTATGGGGCTTTAGGGTTTAAAATTTAGGGTTCGGGTTTGTGGTTTTTGGGGTGGGGGTTTAAAATGCTCAAAAGTAGATTCCTATCTTTTTCATGGCTCGATTTCGGATTTCATAAGCGTTTTGTCGGATTCCTAGGCTCAGTTCACCTTTACAGGCCCATTGTAGTGCTTTCTGTATGTACATATGATGTGAATGATATGTAGGTATGTATACATGTACCTATGTACCTATGCACACACACACGCACCTCGTTACCGGAGTCAGGTTTCCTGATGTTCAGGATCATTCACTGTATCGAGTAGTATCTATTAGCATGATGACTATCAGTATTGTTATTACCAATGTCTGATTTCTATCATGATTAGTAGCAGTAGTCGTCGTCGACGTCATCGTCGTCCCTAAACCCTAAACCGAGGATCCTGTGGCTCTTGACCAGATGCGGCATCGGGCGGCCCAAACCTTTCGATAGCATCTTGGAGCACTGCACGCTTTGAGTTTCCATGGTGTCTGAGGGCCATAACGGCTGACCTTAGGGTTTAGGATTTACGGTTCATTCGCTTTAAACCCTAACCCTAAACCGAAAGCTTTCTGCAAGAGAAGCTTGACATTCTCCTGCCTTGGCAACTTGAGATCCGAGGCATTCTCAACCTTTGCGGTCTTGTCTTCTTCGCCTTCTTCCTGTCCATTACTTTAGCCACCTGGCCGATGGCAATAGTCGTCGGGTTTTAGTTTTTGCGGTTGGCGATTTTGAGCCATTCTGCAACCGTCCAAGTTGCGACAAGGCTTCAGTTCCTCAAATTCGAAAAACACCCTTCGTTCCTCTTCGGACAGGCGGCGCACGGAAGAAGAGAAAAGGGCTCTGGTTTGTTTACCCCGATAGGTGAAAGCAGAAACCCGATCTTTTTAGGGTTCATTACAGCCGTGCCGAAGCAGCAAGCACTTTAAGCCGACTCAACTTCAAAGCACGTCGAATCACGAGACCTGGACGGAAAAGTTCCATCGAATACTAAACCTGTAGCGGCCTTAAGCAACATGGCAACTAGAATCCAGTTCTTGAACACCTCAAGACCTGACCAGGCCCCAGAAGCCATGGACCCTAAACATTAAAAGCCTTCATCCAAGTCCCTCGATGGTTGTACCTGGGTTTTACGGCATGTCATATTGCGACTACGCAGACTATAATAGAGGGGAAGTTTATTTGTGATAGGTATTCCGACCCCTATATTGCACCCCGGAGCCTCTGAACCCTGCAGCTTCCAGCCCCCGTCCGAGGCCACGCTCACGCCGTTTCAGTGTGTCCCCAATCCAAATGGCACTGCCTCAATGGCCACGGAGCCTGGCATCATCTGCTCCCTGTTTTGAATAGGCGGAAGGATGGTGATCATAACATGAACTTTTCTACTAAGTGCAATGGTACAAGGCTGCAGCTCTACTGACTTGCTGCTTTACGACTGCGCGAAAATCGAAGTTAATGTTTGAGCCTCAGGACTTGTCAGTTTTGCTGGAGAGAAGCAGCAGTTTCACAGACTCAGGACCTACTATACTTTTGCAGAACCCCTACTATATGGACCCCCGGATAATGTACCCCAAATCATTTGCTGGTCGGAATGCAAGGGCTTCAATTCTTCGTCGCCGGACTTTCAATACCTGGTGCTGAAGGAAGATAGCATAAAGCAGAACTATGTAGCGTTTCTTATGATGGTTAAGGTATATATCTGAATCCTTTTCCTCTTGATTTCCAAGCAACAGTGCCGGTCCTTCCAGATGTCAGAAAAAGGACACACCTAAACTTCAAAACAAGCTGTTCACTGTAAAGCCGCTGCATAACAGAAGGGCTTAGGGTTTAGGGCTTGGCAGCAGAAGCTCAGGGTTGCTGTATCAAGGTGCCCTTTGACAACAGGATTCTTGCTACTTGGGGTTTATTGTTGAGGCCGCTCCATAATTAGCGGAAACTCCCCAATCACTGTTTTGAAAGACGGTACAAGGTTAGGGTTGGAGAATGCTGCGGATTTTCTTCAGTTAGCGTCACGCAGGTTGATGTTCATGCAGCGCGCGTGCACACACGCTATCAAATCTGTGCGACCTGCTCCCATCCCATATGCGCAGTGCATATCTTTATTTGTTTGTCTATCTATCTATGCATCACACACTCTATCTATCCTTTTGTCTGTCTCTCTAGGTATGTTGTATTTGCTGCTGATTCTTGTTTTGACGCAAATGGGTAGCCAATGTGCAGTGCGAATGCAACTGATCTTTAGCCCTTTGAAGCTACCCTAGCTCCGCACCCCTCACGGCTGAAACCCAAATCCACAGTCCCTACGTGATCCGATAAGTAACAGCACCTGAAGCTTTCCTAGCACGGCCACGGAAGTAAAGACTCAAACCCAAAAAACCTCCAACCCAGACCCTGGGTTGCAGACAAAACAATCGAGACTCGAAGCCCCTCAAGAAAAGCATCACCCCACATTGAGAGAACCCACACTGAAAAAGTGGCGGCTTCCTGAGGCTGGTATTCCGAGGAGCACACAGCGCTCGTCCTCCTGGCCTTGGCCGGGATCCTCAGTCAGCCTGGGGCCTTCCTCGTCTGGACGACTTACACGACGATCATGCACCTCAGACCTCGCTTTGTGTGAAAAAGGGGTTCAACTTTCCCTTTGAAGGGTGATAAGCTTGTTCGAAGCCATTTTCTTGGGTTTGAGATGTTGGATTTACAGTGGGGCGCATGCTGCAACATAGTGTTAAACGCTCTGCCCAGGTACCCCTCACGGGTTGCGAGCGGCAGAGGCCTCCGATTGGTGAACCGACATCGCTTTCTGTTCCACCGGTCTCTCCGGCGGTGATTCGGTAACCTCTGCCTGTTTCGTGTTTGGAGAAGCCATATACCACGAACTTGAGATTTCGAGGCTGATTCTCATCGTTTCGAGTTACATGCCTAGTAGACAACAGTGCAACATTCCCATAGCAACTCGATGCTATTCATGTCAGCCTCTACAAGAGAGAAAGGTGAAGTCCCCCCCGTTCGCAAGGTTCAAGGCGGAGAATTACTACTACGGCTTGGTGGTGCTCTATCGCAGCTGCCTCTTGGCCAAGGGTGCCAAATTCTCAGGAAACTTTCAGCTTGCTTTAAAGGCTTCAGGGGCTTGTGAATCTGAAGTTCTGGTCTCCGTCAGACTTTCCGGCAGCCAGCGGCTGCAAGCGAGGTGACACACTTGCTACATCTTGCTCCTCCGAGCCAACACGTAAAAAATTTGGGTTCCGAGAGGGAGTGCGCTGCGCTAGAAACTGCGGTTTGTGAATGAAGAATCCCATACTCAGGAATCCCAGCAGGGTTCAGACGCCAATGGGGTTGTGGGGTTGAGTCGTAGAGCAAAGCACGTTTCGGAACAGCGGCATGGGATGTTGAGGAGGAGTTCTTCAAGACTTTCAGGGTTTAGGGTGTAAGTGTAAGGGCGACTCTGACAGCATAGCTATGACTATAGTTATAAGGCTTGCCCTCGAGGGGAGATTTGAAATCAGCGTGCAAGTGCTTTCTGGAGCTCTCAGGACGGACTCTAAGCTTCTAAGAATGATGCAATTTTCTCGTGTGTGCCACACAAGATGTCGTGCGGTTGCAACTACCCCCCTTAACAGCGAGTCTTGCAGCCTTTTGAAACCTTCGGAAGCCTGATGTGAGTTTCTGGTTCCGATGCCTCGGAGTCAACACGACCTGTCAGCCTCAGGGCTTGAAGGGCTAAATCTGGGCTTGAGCTTCAATCTTCTCTTCAAGCACTTGCGGCCTTTCCGGTATCTGCTTCAGGAAACTCTTGGATCGGCTTCAGCCCATTCCAAAAGGTTCGCACACCCTAACTAGGTAGTCCTTGGGGGCATTTTATATTTCCCCTTATTGGGCTTAAGAGGATCTTATTTACTAATATTTTTCAAAAGCCTTAAAAGCCCCACCTAGCTAAGCAAGCAGCTTTAAGCCTGGAAACTGAACATGGGAGTTTCCGAAAATGGGGGACCCTAATATAGCACCCTAAATAATGGGATCCTTATTATGAGGACCCCCAAATAAGGTACCCCTAATTTTCGGAAACTCCCAAATGGCTCTCTGAAACAGAGGCTTCGTGGCCATCTTGCCAATTGCTGCTTCCGACTGGCCGGAAGTGCAAGTGCCTATTCTAGGCACGCCTCCAGGGCCAGGGCTGGGGGATCTTGACATTAGGGTTTAGGGTTTAGACATGACGAGTTTGGGAAAACCCTGAGACTCCAATAGCCTTTAATTAAGGAATATACTTTAAATTATAGTAGGATCCCTAATATGATTTAAGGTATATTCCTTAATTAAGGGGTTTTGGAGATTGGGAAAACTTGGCAGGGGGGTGATGTTTTAGAACGCAAGGTTTGGAAGTTCGGATGTAATATGGGGCCGGAGTGAATAACAATGATCTTCCATTATGCTCCCGAAAATACTTGCAGCTATTTTTAGATCCAGCCCCGATATTCAGATTTAAGGCTTGCGGCAGGGCGTGCTTGTCGGTTGAGGATTGAGGGTTTAGCCTCGTTTCTTGAGGGATGAGGGTTTGGGGTGGAGGAAGTAGCTTTGAGGATTAAGTAAGTCATTATTCCCTCTTGGGGTTTGGGTTTAGGGTTCTCAGGCCTCTGGAAACGTGAAACTTGTTTAGGAGAAAAAACGCAGCCACCGAATGCAAGGAGACTGAGCATAGACACCCAAAGCAAGTTGAAAATGCACGTTCCCTCAAGCCCTAAACCGTTAAATCCTGGGTTCTAACCTCATGTAGGGTTTACGGTCCCAAGTTTCTTAAGTTTGGGTTTTGCCCCCAGCTAGATCTCTCTCGACCCTGAAGGTACCGTGCTTATTGCGAGCATGGCTTTGCAAGCAAGGACTTACCCCTGGCGCACGGAGCAGGCCAGGGAGCGGTCCTCCAACAGAAGCCTTCAGGATGCTTCGAGGGATATGGGAGTGTCCGAAGATAGGGGACCCTGATATAGTACCCTAAATAGGAGGGTCCTTGTTATAAGGACCCCAAAATGAGGTACCCACTATGTTCGGAAACTCCCATATGGATATTGGCTATTGTCTACTTCGGCGCGTTTTGCCAGTTTTTTTCCGCAGATTGGTAGAGGTGTTCGTAAACGGACTCTATTCCGGCATTTCCGGTTTTGCCGGGGGTTCCACGAGTTTGCGATTGGGTCTTGAGTGTTGGGTCTTGGAGAACTCCGATCTGAGTCAGAGATTGAGAAAAGATGGCACCCAGAGATTCCAATATCCTTTAATTAAGGAATATTCCTTAAAATATAGTAGGATCCCATATAAGATTTAAGGAATATTCCTTAATTAAGGGACATTGGAGTCTCTGGGCACGACCAGGCAAGGCGGGGTGAGGGGAGAAGAGAAGAAGAGAGGAGCAGAACTGCGGAGTTTGTCACGATCGCACACCCGAACTAGGCAAGTAACCTACCCAAGAACCTCTCCCCTACTTGGAGGATCCTGGGACTTAGTAAGTCAGGTTATAAGTACCTTAATTGGGGTTATAAGTAGTTATAAGTATAGTTACCCTAATTATAACCCTAGTTACTAAGTCCCATGATCCTTCAAGTACCTTGAAAGGGATCATGGCAGGGCTCCGAAAGAAAGAGGGTGACACAACATGATTTGCACAGAGTGAAATCCAAATTCCGGGATTCAGACAGCCCAATACCCCTTGACAGGGGAATGTATACCAAACCCGGAAGTACGATTTGTTGCAGTCGACATTTGCTGAGCCAGAACCACCAATGTTCGGCAATTGGGCTTGTTACGGCCGATAGGGTTTATAAGGGTGTAAAGTGTTTCTGTGGGTTTTCTGCCGTTGTACAATTATCTCCCCATTCTAGTGCATAATACTATTCTGACATCATAAGTTATTTTCCGTCTTCTGGGGACGTCGAGCTCTCTGGGGGCTCGGGCTGTGTAAGGTGTTGCCGAAAGATCTTGCAGTAATTGTTAATACTCTGAACGCTAAACCCCCTAAGCTAAACCCCAAACCCCATAAGCCCTACACCTAGTAGTAGTAGTAGTAGTAGTAGTAGTAGTAGTAGTAGTAGTAGTAGTAGTAGTAGTAGCAGCAGCAGTAGTAGTAGTAGTAGTAGTAGTAGGTTTGAACCCGTAGACGACCACGAAGCAGACAGATTCGAAAAGGCGAACCACGTCGATCTCGTCTTCACCGGCTTCCTCCTGCTGATTTTGCTCGGTGCCGCTCCACTGCTACAGCTGGACCTGTCGCAGTCCACCTCAGTGCTACGTGGCAGGGCTTTACGTGTAGGAGGGTTTAGGGTTTGGGGTGACCTAATTTTTTGTAGATGCTGCTGCATCGCTCAAGATGCAGAGCACTGGCGGCCACAATCCTGCTGTCAAAACTTAGGTGCCCATGAGTTGCAAATGGTGTAAGTGGTGCTATTGACCCTTCGTCGGTTGGTCGGTTGCAGGGCTCAGGAGGGGTGGTTTCAACATCTGTTGGTGGGCTTAAGGTTTTGCACTGCGGGAATTGAAGGGTTTCAAGTTTTGGGTGACATGTAGCGCAGTCCTTCTAAGCATAAGGGTACCATCTCGATCAATAGCAGCGACAGTGTCTGCGCGGTTTCCCTGACATTGGCTCCTTAGTTCCTCATTGTGCGACCACCGTCTCAACACACATCCACTATCAGTTCAGGTTTTGGGTTTAGGGAGCGTTATCACCGTACAACTCTGCCTTAAGTCCCTGAGCATGTAAGTGTTCAGGCAGGCTTAGGATATCAGACTGCAGGCCTTCGGACCCTGCACCCCAAAACGACCGCAAACCCCCAAACCCCCTAAACCTTAAACCCTTATAAACCCTAAACCCCGAAACCCATCAACCCCAGAGCCCTAAACTTCAGAAGAACCACTTAAGTCGAGCTGAGGCTTGGGTGGATGCTCTGTGTGCCGGTTTGCGGCCTGATTGTGGTGGGCGCTGTGATTCTTGCCCGGTCCCTTTTGAGCGGCTTGGCCTTTCTAGGAAAAGAAAAAAGCTAGGTAGGGCTTTGGGTTAGGGTTTAGGGTTTAGGGGACGATAATATAGTACCTTAAATGGTAGGATCCTTATTATAGCCTTTAGAATTGCTGTGTAGGACTTTGGGACATTTTGGATTTCCCCTTATTGGGCTTAAGAGGATCTTACTTACTAATGTTTTTCGAAAGCTTTTAAAAGCCCCACTTAGAAAGCCGTTCCTGATCCATGCAAATTCAAGTTTAACTGTTTTTGACTCTGTGTGTGGTCAGTAGAATCCGAAGATAGGAGGATCTTGGCAGCCTCCGACCCCAGGACATTATCAGCAGAGATACCTTTTCGGCATCTTCCTCTGCCATCACAAAGGGGGCGCTGGAAGCCTCTGCCGACTCATGAAGCTGATGATTGCCAGGCCCTCCCTGCACTCCAAGGGTAAACGGAAGGACCCTTAATAAGGACCCCTAGGTAGATACCCTTATTATAGCTATTATATTCCCGTTGTACAGCCCATTATAGGGTAGGGGTCCCCATTAAGGGTCCCTCCTTGTCCCCTTTGATGCACGCTTCTTGTCCTCTGCCTCACGGCTCGTGAAGCTGCCGGGGTTTTAGAGCCCTAAACCCTGGTTTAGGGTTTAGGGTTTAGGGTTTAGGAGGGCTTTGTCGTCTTCGATTCTAATTAAAAGCATAAACCCTCGAAGCCACAAAAAAAACATATCCAAGCCCTTAAAGCCTTCAAAGCCACAACTCGCTGAGCCCCACACCCCAATCCCAAACGAAGCCGGAAACCGAGAGGCCCTCTCTTAGTTTTGTTGGAGGGTTTCGCGAGTGAAGAGTTTCAAGCCAGTCGTATGAGATTGCTCACAGCCGCAGTTTTTTGTTTTTAATCGTGGGGTTCTTGCGTTCAGAGTGAACAGGTATTGTTAGGCGTGACCCTGAGGCATGCGTGTCGAGGCGGATCCATGCACATGCTCGCGCGTTCTGTTCCCAGACCCCTAGTGTCGGCATCCTCCGACCGACGCGCGCGGTCCAAGACTTGACTTGGGCGTTTGCTGCGAGTCTTGTTTCTGCCTCCAAGAATCCCTTAATAAGCACCCCTAGGTAGATACCCTTAATATAGCTATTATATTCCCGTTATACAGCCCATTATAGGGTAGGGGTCCCCATTAAGGGTCCCTCCCACGCACATGTTCGGGTGAGACTGCTGCTCCCGACGGACGTGCTGTGTTCGGGGGTGCCGGGATCGGCCTTATTATTTTTTTTTTATTATTATTTTTATTATTATTATTGCTGGTGTGATCCAGCAGGCATAGAAGCAGAAGCTACTAGTGGGGTAGCTAATCCCCTAGCAGAGTCTTCCGAACTGCCCATGGCTCACACAATCGCGGAGGTTTTACACGCAAGCAAGAAGACTGAAGTTAGTGCTACGTTGGGCGTGGCACCTACAACTATGCTCAAGGCTGTGCTGTTCGGGCCTAAAGAGCAAGAAGAGGAAAACCACGTCACATGTACATCTGGCATGAGCTGCACAGGAAGCATGCACTTCAGCAATTAGTATTATTATTATTTTTATTGTTATTATTATTACTCTTCCCAAAGCCTGGTGACTGGTGCCCATGCGGCTGCTCGGGGGCTCTTGAAAGCCTTTTGAGCGATTCCTGATAGGAGCATCTGGAATTCTGGATTTTTCTAGCTGCTGGGTGCTCCTTCAGTGTGTTGGGGCTCTACGCTGTTGTAAGTGAACTCTTGGAAACACAGCACTTGCTCGACGATAGTTCATCCTTCATTATTCTGAGCGGTCCTTCCGTGGCCGTGCTGTAAAACATCAGTCCGAAGGCCCCACGCTGTCCGCAGGTACAGTCCTACCCGGGTTTTCTTGGATTGCGATCAGCTTGAAAACTTGGACCTGCTCTTCGACATTGTCCCTGGGCTTTTGCAATCGTGAAAATTACAGAGAAGGATAATCACAAACGAGAGCAATGCTAGAAGTATCATAAGCGAGAGGGCAAAAGAAGCAATGATACAAAGTCTTAGCGCGATGGGAAGTTGAGATTTTGTGGAGTCGGAGTTTCAGGTTTTCTCGGAGTTCCTGCTTTGTGCGACATTGGAACCTGTTGGTTTTGGGGCTCTGGGACAAGCGATCATCCATGTTTCGCATCTCGGCGTTAGGTGTGGATGCTTCTTGCTTGTGTGAACTTTACTATACCCCTGTGTGGCTGCAATTTTTGACCTCGAACCTCTTGGATCTTGTTGCCTTTCCCTCTTCGGGCTTTATGGGTTGCAATGTCCCGTGGGTACTTCAAATTTTGCCCACAAGCGGACCGTCTCAAGAAATCTCCAACAGTAAAGGCTTGGAATGAACGGTTCCTCTTGCAAGGAAACTATACACCTCAGAACCCTAATCTAGCCCCGTATGAAAACTTTCGATTTGGGCCTGGGCGTTCAGCGCTTCGAGGTAAATGGTCTTAACCTTAACCCACCTCAGAAGTAAGCTTACACTCCTTACAATGTCATTTGAGGTGCTTGTAGCCGCTTTGTCGGTTCAGTGTACAGCAAATAAGTCAACACCCTAAGCCCTAAATCCTAAACCGCAGTGTCCACAGTCATGCTTTTGGCGGATGCCCAAGATTCGGAGACCTACCTTAAAGGATCCTTCTTGTAGATGTCCTGCCTCCTCAGGGTGAATTAATAGAAAAGCTCGTTTGTTTCGGCCGCTCTCAAAGACGGCCGACGGACAGAATTCTCATTCCAGCATTCCTTTGACCAATCCAAATTATACAGTTATCGTGTTGCCCACGAGCGACACTGCTTGCAACCCTTATGAACAAACAGTTTCTTGAGACTCATACAGAAACCACGCGTCTAGAACGCCAACAGAAACCATGGCTTCTGGCAGTAAAGATCCCCTGCAGAGGGTAGAGCCCTTGATTTCACGAAAAAAAACCACACAATCTGAACCCAGGCCCACTCCTGATCTTACATTGCATAATACAATGGAGCATAACAGATATAACAGTATATATGCAGTAATACTATGCTACTCTATTCTTACATATTGCATTATGGCATAGAGTTTATTTATTCTGATATTCTTTCTTTAGTATGATGGCCAGAGCTGCTCAGGTCCGATCCTCCACTCAGAGTGTTGTGGTTGTGCTAACGCGCGATCTCTTGAAACGAGCGTCTGGGTACAAGGGTTTAGCGTTTAGGAGGATGTTGAATTTTGGGTTGTGGATTTAGGATTTTGGATTAGAGTGTAAGGTGGGTGATGCATTCAGGTTTGCGACCTGTTGAAACGAGCATGTGGACAGGATGCCTTTCTATTGTAGGTCGCCATGAGAGACATAGTGGGCAAATACAAGGCCAGCCCTAAGACCATACTACCGGGGTTTTACCTTGTTTAAGGATCCTATTGCAAGTTGAGTTATGTTCGGTAATGAACGGATACTGGAAGATCTGAGCGTAGACGAGAGGGATACCCCTTACTTACCCCTGAAAGATCACCAAGCATCTCGTGTAGGCGCAGGGTGTTGCTTGCAACCGCTTTGAGGAGCCTTGCTTGACAAGAAGATGACTTCATAGACTTCTTTTGGCCAGGTTTTGGGATTTAGGGTGAAGGGTTAGGATGTAGCGCTACCTTAAACCCTTAAGCAATTGAACCTGATACCCTGATCTAGGTATGGTGTGCCGGGGAGATCACGACGGCCTGGAAGAACAAGGCTTCTTCGGGTTTACGATTTCGAACTAGCGATGCAGCTCGTAATTGGGCTGATATCCTTGCGAAGCAAGTTCATAGTGTGATGCAGACTTTCGCAGGTGACGACCGTGCCGCTGGTATGCGACGGTTTCCAGCCGCTTCCGGAAGAAGTGCGCAAACTGATCGTCACATGGTGGACACCACAGCAGCAGCAGATTCTTGCCGGCAGTCCTTTCCGTCTGTGACATTTCGAAGCCTGCACCGCAGTGAACCATAATCTGGATAGTGTATACGGACCTGATTAAGAGACTCTGGTCTTCTTGCCCCAAAATCTTCGGACTCATGTTAGGAACCCTAATAAAGACGAGGGCTTCCCAATCAGGTGCGACTTCCCAAACCTGTAGCCTAACACGACAGAAACTCCTCGGACAGACGCTGTACAGCTTGGGCTTTTTCTCAACATAATGGTGTTCTGTCCTGAAGCATGCTACAGAACAGACCGTGACTCCTCTAAACTCCAAGGTGGGGAATTTCAGGGTATCGAGTTTCAACATCAGACCCAACATTCGAGCCGCTGAGGGCCATGCTTGGGCTGTCTTCGCGACCCCGGGACCCGCAAGCCCCAAACCGAACCCTGCCAAATATCTTGCCATCTCCTCGCGGCCCTACAAAGCCCTTCAGAGGTGACCTCTCAATACACCAAGCAAGCCTTACAGGCATGCTTTGTAGAATTAGTGTCGGACAGTGGCATGTCAGTCTCATTCAACGCCATACATGCACTCATTTGCATATTTTCGCCTTGCATATGGATATCCGAACGCTGATTTACCAGAGTCCCCAAACCCCTAAACCTCACGCTCAACCCTTAAACCCTCAAACCTTTATAGACCCCCAGTCCATCTTGGGGTGCATCTTGCCGTTCAGATGTCCCCAGCGTGCTCAGGATCCTTGCAAACTACGGGGCCGCCCAGCCATCAACGAGCTTTAGGGCTTTAAGGGTTTAGGGCTTTGGGTTTTAGAGCTTATTAGGGTTTAGGTTTTGGGGTTTAGGGTTTAGGGGTTTAGGGTTTAAGGGTTTAGGGTTTGGGAGTTTTAGGGTTTAGGGGATGTACCTGGGATACCCCTATCCCAGTTTTTGCTTATGTGCTTTTTGGGGGCCGTAAATTATGCATGTATTCCTGGATATGGTAAGCAATCTATATGACGCTTTCCTGCATTCCTTATACTGGCTTCTGCAGTCAATAGCTGCTATACTCTTTTTGGTATGGTATCTGGCACTAAGTTCCTCACCAGGGTCTTCGAGTCAACTAAATTCTGATGCCCGCACGAGTCCTGGATGTTTCCAGAGTCCTTCGCCTGGGGAACTCTTTCTTCCCCGAGCCTGAGATGCTACTTGGAGGGTCGGGGGACTTAGTAACTGGTTATTTTAGGGGCTTATAAGTACCATAACCCCAATTAGGATCCCTTTTAGGGTACTTATAAGTCTACTTACTACCCAGTTACTAAGTCCCCCGACCCTCCAAGTAGACTTTGCACATACCGCACGCAGCTGCGGAAAGATCGCAATGGTGAGGGCCTGGGGTTTGTGACCTGTGGTGTCGGGTTGGGGCTTTCCAGGGCCTACTGATGAGGTCGAGATCGACGATGTCCATGCTGCCTACACTTGGCTTCAGCATGAGCTGAATCCACTGCCGATGCCCAGGTTTGGACCAGCCCAGCCCTCAGCCAAAGTAAGAGATATTCCTATAGCCATAGTAAGAAGGCCCACGTAGTGCAATTATTCCAGAGTAGATCCCCAAACAGTGAATGAGCAGCACGACGGCCATGAAGACCATCACAGCGACCGCAACTTCTACCAAGACGACCCCGATGGGTCCTGTGTGAATAAACAGGATGTGAGATCACAATGGCTCAGCACGGCACCACACATGCAGCCACCGGACAGGATTTCTACACAGATGGTTGTCCTTTCGACGCCAACCACGCTGCCCGCATAATGGACTCGTGCCTGGCGGAGGACGCGGACACCCCGAGTCCGCCGAAAAGGTTGTCAAATCCAACAGCCTCCAGGCAGCCCCGTGCTTTGAAGCACACTGAAGTCGATCATTTACGAGACAACCAGGCGACGACTTCACATCATGCCATCCGTCAACCTCACGACGACTGTACCTCTTGCCATGCAACATCATGCCAACCATCAAAAACAAGCCATTCTATAGCGAACAGCTCCACGGAAGAACCGTTCGACACATTTTCGGAGAATAGAAGCCTGAATAAGTCACCAACCTTCTTCCTTTGGCTTCCTTGCTAGAAGATGTGCCTCAAAATCCTTTTTCTAATTGTTAGGGGGCCTTTGTACAAACGCCGTGTAAAGGAACCCGTAATGGAACCAAAGCCCTAGTTCGCTTTTATTTTCGTCAGCATGCACAGCTGGAGGGCCTTTTGGGATCTTTTTGCCGAAGCGCCGTTCAGGTGTGGGACAGGGAGGAGGTCGTAAGGGACATGCTGCTGCGCTGCGGCGTCCTCTCTTCCAGGCTTCGGCAGGTTTTAAAGGTAAGACAACAGCCGAGGTGACAGTGAAGATGATGACGATGATGGTGATGATGGTCATTGTGATCATGACGATGGTTGTGATGACGTAAGTAACACTACACTAGCTCACTTTCAAGTACATGATTTTCCTTTGTAGTGTGGTAGATTAGGGGTTCATGTCATTAAAGACTATGCTCTGGTGGTTGGTTCGTGTGCGCGTATGAACAACCGCGGTTTTGGGTGCTTGCATATTTGCGAGATCGTCGATCTTGAAGCTTATGTAAATCATCGCCACTCTGTCTATCATTGATATGCCTGCCGTGCCACGAGTACTCTTCAAATGACGATGCTAGCATTTCCGCCAGTAGTGTTACACTGCAGCACTTTCTATCATGTCATGTTCCATCGTGTTGTGCTTTGTAGGATTATGCTGGTTCATGTCATTGAATACTAGGTTCTGCTTTGCTTGTGCAAAGCAATGTGCTTTGGGTGTGAGGCTTTTCTCAGGTGTGGCGAACACAGCGCCATCAGCACTACCAATTTTACTAGGAGTACCCGTGTACTTAGTTTCATGCGTTAATGTTCGCCATAGAGATACGGTGCGTGCTGTAAATCATCGGCTCTATCTCTGTCATAGGTATGCTGGTCGTGCTACGAAAACTCTATGTTGTTAGTTACTGCTGTGCTGTCGCACATGGCGAGTCTGACGTTGCCAGAGCTATGGGTGGGGCACTAGCACGAGCAATACATTTTCCCATTTCCGAATCAATCAAATCTGTACTGCAAAGTCGTTTTATAGGGGCCTGCGGAGATGATGTTTTTCGCGCTTGGGATGTTGTAGGCTCTCTCCACAAGCACACACAAAGCTAAAGAGCGAAAGTTTGACACCGTTCGATTGTCATGGCTGCATCAGAGGGCCAGCCAAGTGGAGGCTGAACAGTTTGCAGCTCCGTATCTAGGGGTCCTTCTCAAAGGATCACTGCCTCTACCTCTCGCACCATCAAGGTATCGAACTCAGCAACAACTCGGATTGGCACTGCCGTACTTGCAAAAATTCAATGAAAGAGTTATACTTACCTTACCTATACAACCGATCTGCAAGTACCTGTGAACTTGTTTGTGCCGTTTTGCGGGAAGAAGTGGCATCGGGGCAACTACTTTCAGGTGTGTACGATCTAGGGTTTGCCGGAAGGCTCCCAAGCCAGTGTGCATATCCGTGCGCTGGACGGGACAAGTGAAACCGTCAGGAAGCCCAAACCCAACTCTCTTCAGAGGCCCAAAGGATACGAAACCTTCAATGAACTCTCCTCAAAATCCTATAGGATCCTGAACTTCAATCCCTAAACACACTCCGAAGAAACCCAGAGGAGGGTACACTAGGATGCCCAGTAGTACCCTTATTCCCTTTTTGTATTCTTAGGTTCCTTAGAAAGTTACCCAATACCAAAAAGAGAGGCCTTTTTATTCTTAGGTTACTGGGTATCCTAGTAAACCAAGAGGACGGTAAAGCCGCTGCGCAGGAGATCGGCCTTTAGCCTTTCCAGAAGCCACTCGCTTCGCATTGGAGCCACTATGAGTCATAGTAGAAGTAAGTAGTATACAGTCACATGGAATGCAGGGCATACATACATACATACATACACATGTGTATATATATATATATATATACTTATCTATCTGTCTCTCTCTATCTCTCTCTGTCTCTCTCTCTCTCTCTCTCTTTCTAAGCACCACGGCTCAGACCGGCTCTACAAGCAGAGCTTTGTATATACAGCCGGGTGCCGCATGACATGGCGTCTTCTCATGCTGCTTTCAATGATGAGTCTAGTGGCAAGTGCGCTGACCTTTCTGCCAGTACCGACAGGACCTCCGAATCGATCCGCAAACCCAACAAAATTAGCTCCGCGTGGTTGGGACCCGACTCAGGACCCGATTCAGGACCTGCAACCGGCCCCGCAAGGGAGTCCGCGTTGGAACAGAGCTCAGTCATTGATCAGGACACGTGTGCTATGGACTGCTCTGCCGACACACCCGCGGAGTGCATTTTGCTCTCCAAGCTGGGATCTACACCGAAACGGAAGGTGCGCCGCAGAACCTCCATACTTAGGTCCCAGGATCTTCTCGCAGCGCAGGCGCTGGCACAGGCACAGCGCAAGCACGATGCCACTTACGGCCCCTATCAGGGTGCCGATCAGGTTCCGTCCCTGGCTCAGAACTCTGAGAATGCTTCTGCACTGGACTTGCACTCCATGGATTGAGCATGTGAATGCTACTGGCGGCCCCGGTCCCGGGAGCCAGCATCGCTTTCTTGACTTTGATGATAGCTGCGAGCGCGCTGCTCGCGGAAGCACTCGCGATGCTCTCCACAGACGGCTCCCTCAGCGGAAGCCGGTCCGAGCCGAGCCCGGTCCCAAGTCCGGGCCTCGATTTCAAATTGCCCATCACCATCCCGTTTGTCAGGCGAGGGGTGCGAGGGTTGCTGGATACCTTGCCTCAGGTCCAGCAGGAGCGGCTTATTCAGCCCTCCTAGTGCTATCACACACTAGTGCGAAGCCACGAGGTAGGCGATCTTCTTTTTCACCGAGCATCGTTGCAGCCTCAACATGCTGTACTGGTAATGCAGATCGCGAAACTCAGGTCATCCAGGTTATTCTGGAAACCATCTTCTTCTTGTACCACCTTCTTGCCTCACCGGCCCTGTTTGGGGACCGCCTGCTCCGTTATTTTGCTCCTTGTGTAGTCTTGACACTACCTTTGCAGGACTGCTGCTCAAGCCAGGGACCCGCCCTATAGATCCAACCCGTAAGGAGGCATGGGGGCCACGATCCGACGCAAGCCATCGAGCTGCATTGCCGGCACTGCCGGCCGTGTGGCGAAAAGGCCCAGCTCACAGAAGCCCAAGGCCGCTCTCAAACGCCCGAGCATGCCCCGTTCAGCCACGGCCCCTTGCGGGAGCCGTCGTCGTGTTCTTCAGGCCGCACCTCGCAGATCTCCTGGTTCACCGACTCCTCGGAGGCTGTCGATGCCATGGACATGGAGCTGGTGCCGCCGAATCCGCCGGGACCGTCTGCTGGACCGCCATATGCTCCACCGAGACCCCGGCCGGTACGAGATCGCTCCTCTGACTCTGCCGAAATCGAAAGGAGCGGGAGGAGACACGGCCCCCCTTGTGGGCCGCCGCCGCCACAGCCCGTGCACTATTCCCACTCCCCGTTCGGCAGCACTGACGAGGAGAAGCCGCCCTCGAATCATTACCCTTACCTCTCTGCTTAGATTTCCCTCCCATCTGAGTATAGACGATCCATCTCGGACCCCTGCACAACAGCATCAGAGGGACATATCGGCCATGGGGAAGAGGGCCGGCCCTCGATCACGATGGCGGCCTGATGGCCGCCGCAGGCGCACCCAAGGAGAAATCGCCAAAAGGAAGGCCAAGGCTGCAGAGCGGGCAGCTCAGGCAGCTGCCCAGGACCAAGACCGGGATCCGACAGACACTGAGGAGGATGAGGACGGCCCCGAAAGCGGCTGACAGAGACGATGAAGAAGCCGATGATCACCCCCCAGAGCACGAGCCTGCTGGAGACAGTGTGGAGGTTCTCAACGATCCCAGCTCTGAAGAACAGCTCGAACTGCCACGCCTCTCTGGAAGCAGGTACGGGTTGCAGCCGGCCCCCGAAAGGGGAGCCGAAATGCGGCATCGCAGTACCCAAAGGAGCTACCATCGCTCCAGATCGCCGGCACGATCACCAGCGCCGAGAAGAAGCCCGAGCTGGCAGGTCGAAACCTCAAAAGCAATGTCGCAGATCTTGCGACACACGGGGCGAGTACGCGAGGACGGATATATCCCAGTGACAGAGCTACTGCGGCACCCACGCCTCCGGCAGGCGGGCGCTACCCTGACAGACATTCAGGAGGCGGTGCACGCCAATGAC
Source organism: Symbiodinium sp. CCMP2592 (assembly GCA_905221615.1). Taxonomy (NCBI): domain Eukaryota; class Dinophyceae; order Suessiales; family Symbiodiniaceae; genus Symbiodinium; species Symbiodinium sp. CCMP2592. The sequence goes on from CAJNDT010002857.1 coordinate 768,314, forward strand.
AAGCAGCGTTTCCAATTGTCATGGCAAGGGCGCGGGCACGGTCGCGAGCTCCTTATCAGGGCTACCCAGGGCCACTCACAGCAGCAAGTTCAGGACGACCTTCTTCTTACCCGTATTACGGCCCCACATGAGGTGCCGCTGGCGGTTCACGGAACATACTTTCGACATTACTCCTCGATTTATCACCAAGGCCTGCGAGCAGGAGGAGACCGAGGGCAGCGGGCCAGGAAACATGTCCATTTCGCCATGGCCCTACCCAGAGATCAACACAGGGCCACTTCTGGAATGAGGAAAGATGTCGAAATCCTTCTTTATCTCGACATTCCACGGGCTCTCCGGGACAACATGCGCCTGTATGTCAGCACCAACTCGGTGGTGCTGACGGAAGGCTTCAATGGATGTATTCCCATCGACTACATCATGAAGGTGCAATATATGCACCGGCAATGTGCCAATGACGTCCCAGGCGATTCCATTCCATCACCCGGCCGCCTGAAGGCGGCCTTTGCCGCGATTGGCGTCTCACCCCAGGAAGGAAGCCGAGGCCACTCGCCGGCCCCGGAAAGGGTGCCGAAATACAGGCGACATTCCCGAAAATCTCGCTTAGATCACTGCAAGGTCATGTCTTCTATAACTCAGCCACATGTGCTCCTTTCAGACTCTGCTCATGCTCAGGTCCTTTCTCACCCGACTCGCTGTCATCAAGCTCCCACCTCGGCTGCTCGACCCCAGTGGTTTGTACCCTCACCCTTTCTTTTTGAGGGAACGTTATCACCCCATCCACGGTATTGGCAGGCTCAGCCTCTACTTGGGCGCCGCCGCCGCTCCGGACGAAGCTCTCGTGACAGGTTATCCTCTCGGTCTTTCCTTAGCAAGTTCGTGCTTGATTGCTTCCAGTGCCTACGCTCTCAGCCGACACGGTTCGCTGACTTCCTGCAGCATTTCTCCATCATGTGTCGGCCTGCAGGAGGGCCTAGACAGCACTACAGACCCGATGGCACCCGACGCCGAACAGCCGGCGAACTCGCCAAAAGAGCAGCACGAGCTGCTGCCAAGGCCCATGGCACAGACGGAGCTCAACCGTCCTTCACTGGATCGCGCCCCAAGGAGTCGCAGGCTGCTGGTTCATGGACACCGGTGCTGCCAAAGGCCAGGCTACCTCCTCCACCACCTGTTCCTTTGTCCAAGAAGGCGAGTGGGAAGGGCCTGGGACGAGGACCTCCGCCTGCACCGAAGCAATTGGAGTGGGTTCCCAAACGTACCAAAGCTCCCCCACCGGGCATCGACATAACCCTGGGAGGGGCACAAGAGGCACCAGCGGTACCAGTGAGGCCGGCGACAGCGACCGAAGCCAGACCAGCTTCTCCGGCCAAAAGGTCAGCTCCGATGCCGGCGACCGCTCCGACTACGACTACCACCACCACTGATCAGGACATCACTCAGGCGGCCCCCGATGGGGAGCCGACCTTGACAACATCATTGACCCTGAGAATGGATGCTGGTCAACCGCAGAAAAAACGTCGCAGCAAAACAGTGCCGCCGCCAAACACTGCACCTGCCCTTGATGCGCTGCGGCTCAAATGGGACTTACTGCTGCGGGTTCACGAGGCAGCGGCTGAACTTCAAGATGCAGATGTACCTCACCTTCTCCACTTATACCAAGCGGCCGGCGGGTATACAGCAAGACACCATGACTTTCATCTCATGAGAGACAAGCTCATGCAAGAGGGTGTCGTCGGCCCCTCAGGGGTGCCGCTACCTTTGCCTCCAGTGGGTAATTACATCCTCAGTCTCGGAGTGAGCATCCTCGGCTTACAGAGCAGTGGTTATCTACCACAGATCAGCAGCTCGAGCACGTGCGGGGACCTGGTTGAAGCCTGGTCACTGGCTCTCTGGGAAAGCTCCCGTCGCGATCTGCTCGAACAACTTGGGGAGCTTTTTACGCTGTTGCACAGTCTGGTCAGCAACATACCCCGCCGGGTTTACGATTCCCTCCCATGGAGAATCTCGCTCGACCAGCTGACCATGGTGTTCCACATGTGGCTCGGGTCTCCGGTTGCTCCTGCCCTCACTGATCAAGAAGCTGCTGCTCCAGGCCCACTTGCTCTACAAGACCGTCTTTTCCGTGCTCGTTCCCTTTCGCCGCGAAGCGGCCCCCTTTCGGAGAGACGATCCCCTGCGATGGTGGAGGCATACATGCTTTCCAGTGTTCATGCAAGTGCTGAGCCAGGTCCATACCTTCAGTTGTTGTCTGCCCAAGTATTAGCCATCATCTGTAGCCAGCAGCTCCTTTCTGTAGTATGCCTGCTGAGCCGGTGGATTCTCCTTGCTGTGATGGTACCTTTGCTTCACCCTGCTCCTTTCTTAGGTCCAAGCACTACGTCCTGGGACAGCAGTCGCCTTCTCGGTTGCCGCCGCAACCCCAAGGCCCGAGCAGCTTCAGCAAAGGTTCGTGTCGTCACACGAATGCTCATATTCCTCTGTTTTTGCCTGACTCTAGGCTTAGCCAAAGGCGACCCTGGTTCTACTGCCCCCACTACCCCTACCCCCCCAGCGGTAGATCAACAGACCAGCTCTGCTACTCAACACGAGGGCCAACCTATCCATCCTGCACCTGTTCATGCAGGACGCCACTACCTGAGTCCCCGCGCTATCATTCGTAAACGTGCTCTACGCCGTGCCATAGGGCGTGCGACTCGGACTCCTACCCACACCACCACGTATCGAGGTAGGGTGTGTGCTCTCAATACGTTGCAGGGTGCCACAGCTAGTTCCACCACTCGGCCCGCTGTGCGGAGCCGCCCTCAGGTTACTGATCACCGCAAGGGCCCCAGGTTGCGGGCCATGACTTGGAACGTAGGAGGGCTCTCGCAGGATGCCTGGTTAGAAGTCCAGATCTGGTTACATAACCAAGAAGACTATGACCTCGTCTTTCTGCAGGAATCGCACTGGCGATTCACCAACTCCTGGTGCCTGCCTCGGTTTCATGTCTTTCACAGTGGTACCTCGGACCATCGCTTTCAAGGGTGCATGATCTTGGTGCGAAAGTCTCTAGCTCCCTTCGAAGACATCCGATGGTCCACGCCACTTCAGGGCCACCTCCTGCATCTCCGACTCCCCATCAAGGGGCGAGACGTTGACCTAATCAATGTGTACCAATATGCTTTTCATACCGGCCCTGACCAGGCAGCCGTTCTACACAAAAGAGAAAGAGTCCTGCACCACCTGGAGAAAACCCTCTCCTCATTGCCTATTCGTAATGTCTTGTTGATGGGGGGAGACTTTAACACTACCGGTACTCGGGACACCCGTGTGTATGGTCCTGGCACCCTCATTAGTCACCACCCCCACGCCGACAGACACCTTCTCGCCAATCTGGCCTCCACACACAAACTCACGGCCCTCAACACGTGGTGCCGAGGCTCCCAATCCTTTACGTATGAGCACGATAATGCTAAGAGCCACATAGACTTTTTCTTTGCACGTGAAGCCCAGGTCGATGGCCTTGCCAGGCAGGCCAAACCTGACCACGCTTTTCACCTGTTGCGTTGGAGAGGGGGAGCCCGGCACCACCCAGTCTCGGTTTCTTTACCCGCGATACACTATCAAACTGCGCCACCTGCCGCCGAAGTGCACCGAAACAAGGCTGCCAGGTACGCCTCTGAACAACCCAGCTCGTGCATTCAAGCCTTCCGCGACAGCCTCGCAGAGTACCTACCAGCCCAACCTACCCCTGAACAGCTCGACGAAGCCTTGCAGTATGCGGCTCGCAAACCACGGCCCTCCAACCCTGAGTGTTGCCGACAAGGTTCAAGGCACGGTGAAAGACATGTGGACCAGTCGCCAAGTTGCCCTGCGCTATGCGGTTGATACACTACGTCCCCTGACGGTTCCGGCCCAGATTCGCCACTGGCGTCAAACCGGAAATCGACTGTGGCTTAGCCTTGCAAATCTGTTCACCGCCTGGAAGCACCAGGCCCAATACTTGCACCTTCATCGCCAATTACGCAAACGTGGTCGCCAAGCCAAACGCGAGGTCCTTGACGAACAACTTCAGCAGGCTTGGCAAGCAGATAGGCAAGGGGATAAGTCCGCAATTTGGCAGGTTATTAGACGCCTAGCACCGAAAACCGCTAGGGTTCGTATTCAACTTCGGGGCGCCAAAGGTGAGCTGTTGACCAAGCGAGAAGAGGCAAAAAGATTTACTCAGTACTGTGAACAGGTTTACCACCTGCCCCGTGATCTCTCATCAGAGGAGTCCTCTCTCTTTGACCAACCATGTGACGCTACTCCCACCCCTGCTCTGCCACCCGATACTCATGAGTATGCCCAGCCATCTCCGGCCCCCCTGGTGGATGGCCGGCCCCAACAGGCGCTAACCAGTCATCCTCTCAGTGAGGCCGAGCTTCTGTTGGCGATCAACACTCTCCCTGCCCGAAAGGCCACACCACAGCACCTTGCGCAACTTCTATTATGGCACCTTGGCAAGGAGGCGGTAGTACCACACCTTGCTACCCTTTGTGAGAACCTATGGGAGAAGCCTGGGACGTTCTACCGACTATGGGCTGATGCATGGGTAGCCTGGCTTCCTAAGCCGGGAAAACCGCCGGACCAGCCTGAGAACCTACGACCTATAGCATTGACGGAGGGAGGGGGCCGCATCGTTGTCAAAGCCTTAACCATGCGCCTTCGCCCAATCTTCGCCGAAGCCACTAAACTGTGGCCCCAGTACGCTTACACAACTGGCAGAAGCATAGACCATGCGATCATACGTGCCTTGCATCACTGCTCCCAGGTCCAACAAATCCTGGCGTCGCAACGTCTTACACTACGAGAACGTCGTCACACTGGCCGGAAGCCCACCTCTTGTCAAGGGGGAGTAACGCTCTCTATTGATACGAGCAAAGCGTTTGACACTGTCAACAGACAGGTTCTCGAGCAAGAGCTGCGGGCGGCCCGTGTACCGGAGCCGGAGCTGGCAGTTATCCTCAATCTCCACCACTGCATTGGCTACTGGCCTGCAGGCCAGGACCCCACAACTCGCGTGGAGAGTGAAAGGGGTGTGCGGCAGGGATGCCCACTAGCACCGAGCTTATGGACTCTCATCACCATCGCACTGTTTCGTGCGCTGGCAGGCGTTACCTCCGTCACATGGCTGCAAGAGGACACCACGATGTTCGCGGACGATCTACTACTCCAGTGGATCGTCCACCGAGTTCAGGATTTGGAGAATATGGTGGACATCATCGCCCACACATTTCGGATCCTAGCTCAGCTTGGCCTTCAAGTTCAGCATCGGAAAACACAACTCATTGTGGCATATAAAGGAAGGCAGGCCACACAATGGTGGCGAGCTCACACGGCCACCACTGCGGAGGGCCGCTTCCTGCTTATACCCCAACCTGGCAGCAAGGCACTCCGCCTGCCCGTGACTAAGCTGACGTACCTAGGCATTATCCTCTCCTATGTGGATGCCACCACTGCCACTGTTGACCACCGTCTGCAGGTAGCCGAAGCGCAGCGAGCTCGCCTTCTCAAGGTCCTCCACTCCCGCACACTGCCCACGACTAAGAGAGTCCAGCTCTGGCAAGCTTGTGTTCGGAGCTCTGCTCTGTATGGGTCGACTTACAGCAAAGGCATGTAGTCCGGATCACAGTCACCCTGGTTAGGCATCTGAGAGCCATCGCACGCAGCTTTGCGCACATGACTCAGGAATCTAGCAGAGCGCTGCTCGAGCGCCTGAACGTAGAGGACCCCTTACTTTCCTTGCTGCAACGGAGCCAAAAACTTCTTGTCAAGACTCGTGAGTCTAGCGATCCCATGGTCGCCAGGCCTCGGATCATGCACTGGTTGGTTCATATCACTGAATCCAAACTGGCGCTGACCTCACACCTGGATCGGACCGTAGCGGAGCCCTTGGTTATTAACCCGTCACCTCCAGATGCTGACCTCCAGTCTGAGGCGATCGCAGCTGCATCTCCCACGCTCCTGCCCGGCCCCCTGAAAGGGGTGCCGTACGGAGCCCCTGTCGCTGGTAAGCACGGTCCTAGAACCACTCGTTTCTCCTGCCCAACCTGCGACCTCTGGTTTCCGGACCTGGCTACTCTCAAAAGGCACCATATTCAGTTTCATGAAACCCCCCTACTCTCATCCCTCTTCAATTTCCACACCTGCCACCACTGATCCTCCCAAAGAGTCGATAGGTACCACAGTGCTTGACGAGCAGATTCCTGCTAAAGTGACCGAGGTGACTACGACAGCAACGGCCCCGACCCCGGTGGTGCCGTACACTGTTGCCACTCCCACGGGCTCACCGCTTGATGGCTTGCTGCCAGAAAAACCTGAGGACTGGCTACGATTTGCTAGACAGCCCAAAGCTCAGGAGCTTTTGCGGCAATTCTGCACTACGTGCGGACAGTGGCTCGTATCGGTCAAGAGCGTCAAGTTGCACTATCGCTCAGTGCATCAGGCTCTATATACGACGCACGGTGCGTCTGCGGCAGCAGATTGCCGAAAAATGGGGCATCTCATTTCACCCTGCGTCTTTTGCGGCACTAAGGTTACACGAACCGACCAGCATGCTGCAACATGCCCGGTCCTTTGGCAAGCCCGCATCTGTTGTCTTGCTCAGAGTAGCTTGGTTTCACCTGCCCCTGCTCTGGTCGCTCCTCCCAATTGCGATGGCAATGGAGAGCTTGCAAATGGACCTCGACCAGGAAGAACAGAGTGTGTTTGGAGGGCTTCTAGGGAAAAGAGCCCTACAGACGGACTTGACAGAGAATCCAACCAAATATCAGCATCCAGGAGGCAAAGGCCCTCCGCCGCATCGGAGCAGCGGCACGCGCCAACAGCAGCAACCGTTGACGGGACGCGGCCGCCATGCGGCCCCCTTTCAGGGGAGCCGGGGCAGCGACGTCCCAGACAATCGCAATGGACCCTCCAAGATGCCTTCGGGAGATCATGCTCTGCTGCATCGAGTTGCAAAGGCCCTCATCGTCCAAGCGGACTATCTGTCGCGCCTTCAGAGCGATCACACTGTCATCTTCACATTTCGAACAGGCAACGGCCCACAGCTGATGGTGCCGCTTCTCCAGGAGGTGGCGACAACTTGGCGCGAACAACGACAGCAGAACAAGGTGACCCGCTCCTTGAAGCAAACTCTCATCCAATATCTTGCAGCCGAACTGGTGACCAGAATCAATGCCTTCGCAGCCGACACCGAGTCCCAGAAGAAGGCCCAGGAACTAGGATGGACCACGTCGGAGGGGGAGTTCAACTTCTTGGACTGGGACTTCGAGGACAAGAAGCTCGTCCCCCGGCAAGGGGAGACGCTTACTCGCGATCAACTCCTCACAGATGCCAAGAGACTCAAAGCCCTGCTGAAGAATCCAGACCTAGTCTTGAAGTTCAGCGGAGGCCGCAACGCCAAGCCCACTCGACATCCGAGACAGCGACATTTGTGTTGGAGCTGTCCATGCAGCAACCAGAAGCATCGGAGGCGATGGCGATCTTCCGGAAATGGTATGCCAACTCAGCGCTCCTGCTCCTCTCTCTCCGGCTCAAACCGGCCCGCCCAGAGCGGTCGCCGTTGATCAAGGAGATCCAGGAGGCTGTGGGATGGTAGATGGCAGGGAACTCAGATCTGTGTGCATTCCTGCTGCATTGCTACATCTTACACTGCGCAACCCAGACAATCTTTGTTACATAAATGCCACTGCGTATCTGCTAGCCTACATTCAACACCTTGCAGGACCCTGTGCTCCAGTCCATGGCACCCAGTCTCTTGAGCGATCACTGCAAGATTTGTTGAGTGCTCCTGTCCCTATACCTGGAGAGCGGATCACCATCCCTGACCTCCCCACGTGGCACTCTTCTCTCAGCGGCTGGACGAACCTGCATCGCCAGCAAGATTGCCTTGAGCTCATACATCACTTATTTGACCAACACTGCCCAGCACACATGCGATGTCAGTGGGAGGCAAGACCGATACCAGGTACTGTTGCGGCACGCAGACCCCTTATCAGTGGTCTGTTCAACATTGACCTCCCTCTCCCTAAGAAAACCTCCAGTGCCACCATCCAAGAATGCATTATCAGCTGGCACGAACAGAAGATTCCCCACGGCCTTCTCCAAGCACCGCCCTACCTGCTCACCAGCCTTGCCCGATATGCCAACCCCACCAAGGGGAAAAACAAGACGTGTATCCCCTGTAAGGCCATGCAGCGAGTCAGTTTCCCTGTCTTTCGAGGTCCTGGACATGAGATCCAATGGGCCACCTACGAGCTGGTGGCGGGGATTTTACACCTGGGGCCCTCGCCCCAGCAAGGCCACTATCGTGCATTTCTTGCGCATCCACGTGATGCCCAAAACTTTGCATCCCAGGTGTCTGCAACTTCACGGCCAGGAGATGTGGCACCTGCAAGTGCACCGGGGATTTCGGCCCCCTCGGGGAGACCGTCGGCCCCTTCGGGGAGCCTGACCTACACCTGGTGGTGTACAGAAGATGGTCAACCGCCCGAGCTGTGTCATCCAACATATGCTCGAATCCTGAGTGAGAATTGCTATATTCTCGGCTTTCGTCTCACTGAGCTTTGATCTGTATAGCCAGTGATGCCGGTGTTAGAGTTAGTATCGAACTGCGGACTGCAAGTCCATGTAGTCAGAGCTCGATTTCAGTTTCAGTCTCAGCTCATCGAGCTGATATTGTCTAAGGCGATGTACATTACAGCTCTCGTTAGCCGCGCTGAATTCATTTCTGAAATCGGCGTGTCGCCTACGCCGCGCAAGGGACCAGGGGACGGTTCTGCGATCGCAAAGTCAAAAAGTCTCTCTCTTTCTACACAGCGTGTGTATGCACGTACACGGCGTGTCTAGATAAATTTAGAGCGCGAGAGAGAGAGAGAGAGAGAGAGAGAGAGAGAGAGAGCGAGAGAGAGAGAGCTGCTATGGAGCAACTTTTGACATTTTCATCATGTAGTGCGGTTGGTCAAAGCAGGCTATTGAACATTGGGTTTAGGGTTTAGGAAGCAGTTTATTGAGCATTAGGGTGTTTATAGTGTTGTAAAATGGTTTTTTAGAGTGGGTGCTTGGTCAAGACAGCGGTTTTTGGCACGTTTACTCAAGTCGGTAGGGCGTCAGTAGGTCTAGTTTAGCCGAGTTTCGTTTTTTTTTGTTCATATCCTCAATTCATGATGAAGTTTCTGACGTGGGTTGTTGGAGTGTTTTTGGTTTTTGCGGTGCGGGGATCCGAGTTTCAGGATTAGAGCTTTGGAATTTCCGCGATCTCACCTGAGGCGCACGGGTTTCGAGGAGGGATGGAGTGCCTAAAACACGCAGCCCTCCGAAATGCAGTAATATAGGTCCTTATTATATTTATGGTATAACGGATCCCCGAAACCCTAGTCTAATTACTAAGACCCCTATAGTAGACTCTGTCAACAAACAAATGCGGTGCCTTATCCCTGAGCAGACGACCCAGAAACTGTGAGTACAAAAGGGTAGTAATCCTCATGCAAAGTCCCTACACCAACGGCCTAAAGAGTTGCCTACCCAAAGATTCCTGAGGCACAGGACCCTTAGTTGGGGTTCGAGCTTCAGGTTGTACCGACAACGTCCCTTTCTAGGCCCAATATACTTCTAGTATGATAGTTGTTGAGGCCCCCGAATGACACCTAGAAGCCTCTGGCGCGGCACTCTTGGCTTTCGAGGAACTTCGTCACGAGACAGACTTGCTCCAGCCAGAGCCCGGATGCTGGGCGTGGATTGTTAGCAGCTCTCCTCCGCATGGGCAATCCGGGTACCTTGCTCTCATAACCTTGAACCCTACACCCGAATGCAGAATGACCCGTAAAGTATCCATTGTAGAGTTCCTTTAGGGGAACCCTGAGAGGGCATGCCCTTTTCCAAAGCCAAGCTCAGTGCGTGGCAAAGATGCGATTCCATGGTGGAAGTTAGGGTCTAGGGCCCGGAAATCCTAAAACCTGGCAGTCTGCCTGAAAGTTCCATCTGATGCGAGCCTCCGCAATCCCGAAATCCAGTGGGGAAAAAATCCAAAACTCCAGACTCCACAGCCCTTAAAAGCTCCAACCGCCCCGACAGTAACCGCAACAGCACTTCCTCAGAAAAAGCATGGTAGAACCTCCAAAAGGTCTCTTGTGGTAGCCCTCGTTAGAACCCTTGTGGCAACTTTTCGAGGTCCTCAAAAGGTTACCCTTGGAGCGAAAGCCGAGGATCCTGATTATCGGCTCGGTTTCCCACGCGGAGTCCTTGTCTGCCTGCGAGGCATTGGGGGTGTCGGCTTTCGGGCGAATTTCGGCTCGGGAGGCTCAAGTCTGGGAGTTAGGGAGTAGGCTTGGCTTCATGCTCTCTTGCGCAGCATTCTACACCATCACTTCCAGAACCCCTGCAAACTTGCTCGGTTTCTGCCTCGTGCGAAATTATATACCTGTAAAGATTCCTACATCAAGACAGCTAGTCGCGTGCCCTCAATCAGCTCTATAAAGTCACCTATACTGCGCCCTAAAACTCTTAAAGCCGGAATTCCTAACCCCTCATCGTCTTACATTTGGTTAGTAAGGAATGGGGTACCTTTATAAGTACAATTACTACCGTTCTTCCATTCCCTACTAACCAAAGGTAAGTCCTTGGCTGAGGTCTTCCGGTTCCTGCTGCAGGGTCAGCTGCACGTGGAGTGCGAGGTGGTCCACGGAAAGCGTCAGATGGTCAGCTGGAAGCCCTGGGCCTCTCAGCCCGCACGTAAGTTGATAGTCCTCGTCGTTGTAAGAGTAGTAAGAGTGATAGTAGGAGTAGGAATAGTAGGAGTCGGAGCAAGAGTACCAGCAGTAAGTACGTTATACCTGGAAGGATACTATTAATAACTATTGGGATACTATTAGGAGTAGAAGTAGCAGTAGGCTTACTACCTCGTGGTGCTCTTGGTCCGCGGCATCTTCAACGATCCGCTCTTCGCACGGATGTTGCTGGCCTCATCGAAGCCGCCCGGGCGCAGCTTGCAAGTCCTGAATCTCGCCGCAAATTAGGGGGGTACCTATTTTGGGGGTCCGTGTAATGAGGATCCTACTATTTATGGTGCTATATTAGGGTCCCCTGTTTTCGGAAACTCCCAAATTGAGAAAGATTTGGAGTGCCGCCAGCTTCCAGTCTGGGACTTTGCGAGTGTGAAGACTTGGATCTGAAGGCATTAAGCTTTAAAGTTAAAGCCCCCGAAGCTGTCTGATTGCGCTCCTCGGCGTTCTACAGGACTCTGGTCGCTGATCCGCAGTTCGAATTTCCGAACTTCGATCAAGACCAAAGTGCCTTCTCCGTTCACGAGGGACCGACAGCCGACCACGAAGAGCTTTTTCAGGCAAGCGGGAAACCATCGATCCAGCCATAATTTGATGACACTACTATATTCCTTATGGGGGTAATATAGGGATTATTATTTTTATTTTTTCGTGGTTTCTTAAGCAAATAGTAGTGACACCAGTAAGGGCATTGCTTGCAGAATTCGAATGAACGGCACAGGATCCCACAGACCAGAAGCTACACGTAGGCCATTTCGGCAACACCGGACTCCACCACTCACAGACATCCTGACAGCCTTCTGCGCTTTGCAGTAAATTGCGGCCTCCTTGGAGCGAAAAAGCGCCGCGACAGGCTTTCCGGAGCCTGATGAACGTCGTGGCCCTGCCATTCTCCCCCCTGGCATCAGAAGGTGGGCACGGCTGCGACGAAGCCCCCAGCCCCTGAATCTTGCTGCCCAGGAACCCCCCAAAAACCTTAAACCTTGAAGCCCAAAATGCACCTCCCAAGGAAGACAGATGAGCTTTAGTACTTGTCCAAACCTTTGACACCAGAGACTTCCAGAAGGAAGGCTTTCATTGCAGCGGCCACAGAGTGTTGCATGACCCCTTGCTGCACCAGGCCTTCAACAAAAGCAAGTGGCTGAAATTGCTGAACGCATCCACCGCTACAAGGACGAAGCGGTGTTCTCTACGTGCAGTTTTGTCTCCACTCGAGGCACTAACGAGCATACCAGAAATCGGGACATACTTGTAGCTCCACGTTTCGCCAATGTACTATGTCCAAGCATGGATAGGTCCCGGACGGCATAGTCATGATTAAGTGAGCTTTTGGTGGCGGTGTGTAGAGATGCATGTCCAGGGGCAAGAAGCTATACTCGCAGCACAAATTGATGGTCTGTGCTCCGAGAATCGCAGAGCTCAGCAGCTGCTGTTCTCCCCAGAGCGCTTTGGCACCAGGCGAAGCGAGGTGAGGCTTTAATCAGGGTTTAGGGATCCCGCTCACCGCCTTTCTTATTGTGAGAGCGGAGGCAAATCTCAGATCTCCGTTTCGCATTGTGGGAGCGGCCTTGCCCTAACCCTTATCCGCCTTGTCAACCAAGAGCTCTGAACCCCCGAAGCCCCCTAACAAACCTGAGCCTTGCGGGCTTCCGCCAGGACCCTGCAGCTGCTGGGAAGGATGAGGCAGACGACCGGGCGACGGAAGTGCCAGAGGCGAGGGAGGTCCTTGGCACCCGGGTCTGAACAATTCTTGTAATAGAGGGGCCTAAAGAATTACCAATACTATTTTGGGGGGGGGTTCCTTATCATAGTTTTGGTATAGTGGGCCCCAAAGCCCTATTCCGACTATTAAGGCCCCTATAGTACCAAGATCTCCTTGTCGCGGTGGTCATGATAGCAGTATACTACACCCCAGAACTCCTTTCTAAGTATTCCGGCCCCGACATTGGGCTGAGGTTTGGATTTTGGGGTGTGTTGTTTCGGTCTTGGGCTCGTGCCATGCTTTCGACTGAGAATCCCAAGTTCCTTCCAGTAAAAGGTAACATAGGGGCTTCAACAATCACCCATACTATTGGGGGGGTCCTTAGTATATTTATAGTAAAATGGGCCCCAAAACCCTATAAACTAATTATTGCGCCCCCTATATTAAGTCCTTCTGAGCTTCAAAGTACTGCAACATGGCCCGCCAAGCTTGTGGCCGCAGTGTTCTACGGTGTCGGTATGAAGACGAAAAATTATCAATCCTACGAAGATTTGCGTGATGCAACGGAACTGACAGAAAAAAGTATTCCATAAAACAGTTGAGTCATTATCCGGACGTAGCCTGTTGACATCAACGCCAGCGAATTCAAAACAAGTTTGCTTCCCAGTGTGCTGTTTTTTCGTAGGCTATCGGAGAGGGTTGTTTGCTGATTAACTTACGCGGTTTTCCCAAAACGCCAACACTTCTCTACACCTTAAGCCTAGATTCTGCAAACATCAACGATCCCACAGCCGCTAACCTGCAGCCGGTCTGAGCGATTCGGAATGTCATTCCCTCCTAAAACCCTGAATAGGACCGTTCCTTGCTCCAAAATCTGCCAGAAGACACCCCCAAGCCCCGTCCTAAACAGGAGGCCCCTGTATGAAGACCCTCAACCCTAAAACCCCGAAATTCCAACCCTTGAACCCCAAAACCCCTACCTATACCCCTAAACCCTAAACCCCGATGCTGGACAGGACCTCCCCGTCGAACCCCGCGGTTCTGACGCCAGCTTGGAGACCTTTGGCTTCGGACTCTTCGCCGGCAGTGGGCTTTGCCTTATTGGGATTTTCCGAAATTAGGGGTGACTAATTTTCAAGTCCTTATAACTAGCATCCTACTATTTGGGGTACTGTATTAGGGTCCCCTATTTTTGGAAGCTCCTTTATTGGGTGTTCTCCCTAAGGTGCTTTTTGGAGTTCCTTTAAGGAGACTTCAAAAAAGAGCCCTGGTAAGGACACTCATGACTCATAATAGAAATCTTAAACTTAGTTGCTGACTTCATAAGCCCCCAAAAAGTGTACACATGTAGTTTTATAGTCTGTAACATGACCCCAAACAGGGTAAAGGGTATCCACTCAGCTACTGTAAAGGAAACCTAAAACTAGAACCCTTGGAGGTTCTCCTTCAAGGCTCTTTTGGGTTTGAGGGATTTCGATGCTTTGTCTTGGTTTGGGGAGGTGGGGTGTATGGACGAGCAGAAGGCTAAGAACGAGCAATGCTTTTGAGCGATTGCTGGTGAGCTTAGACTATACGCAGGATTATCAAACGTCATACAGTGACGGAGCTTTCAGGGTTGATTGGCTTTAGTTTGTAGGGCGTCAGCGCGTAGCTGTGCTCGAAGTTTCTTACCAGCGTTTTAAGAAGTATATATGTTGCACTGCATGGAGCTGCCCCAGGTTGGGGGCGTCTATGTAAGGACTGTAAAGCTTAGATGTGATGTTGGCATTCTTGGTTTCATGCAGCTATCAAACGACGGTTTGAATGAAAAGCGATACAAGCAATCCAAGTTTGATCCCAAGCTGCCTATGTGTCATTGTGTTGACCTTAGGGCTCGTTTTGAAAGGGACCTTCTCGGATGACCAGTTGTGGGCTGAGGGGATTTTTTGGATCTTGTACGGGGTCGGCTGCTGCTGGGAAAGCTGCGCTGTTCTTGATGGGTTTCGGTGAAGGCCGCAGGAGTTACAGTAAGAACTCAATCTCAATCACAACATCATACCAAATACCAACTTGAGAACGGTAGCAAGGTGTATAACTAGCTTTAAGCCATCCCATTTGATGACAAAGGCCTGTCGGAAGACGAGGCGTCACGGGCTGTTATGGAGACGCCGGATGCCATCAGTATTTGAGTACAGTGTCAGTCTCTCAATGCACTGCCCGATGGTGCGAGGATGCGGTGCGAAGCTCAAGGTCGCACAGGCCCCAAAACTTCCCTTAGGCCTAAAACTAAAACCCTAAGTCTCCAAACACCTCCTCCAGGCGTTCTTCCCCAAACCCGAAAAAACTCGAAAGCCTGCAAAGTGCAGAAGTCGCCCCATCCTGGCTCTATCGGACCGGACCGGTCTCGATAATGGCTAACAGATGTGCTTCCAAGACGAGAGAGGGGATTCAACACAGGGCCCTTAAGAACTCCTATAGGCTTTGGGGGTCTAGTATCGTGTACTTGGAGGGGCAGGGGACTTAGTAAGTAGGTTATAAGTAGGGTTAACATATGAGTAACTCCAGTTAGGGTACTTATAACTCTACTTATCACCTACTTACTAAGTCCCCTGCCCTTCCAAGTAGTTCGGCTGAGGAAGCAAAATTTCTTGGCAACCTGGGGCTGGTTGCACTGTTTGCGATGGTCGCGCTAGGATTTTATACCGCCTTTACTTTCAGGGGGGGCCCGTATAAGGCTTTCACAGTAGGGCCTAAAGAGTTAACTATAAGAAGGTGAACGGTCAGGTTTGTAGGGCTGTGTGAAATGCTGTGGGTTTATGTTCGAGCGGTTTAGGGAGTAAGTTTTCGGGCAATTGGACGTTTCGACAGGCACTGGAGCAATGATGCAGTATTGTGTGCGCAATCACCTCAGCCCCAAAACCTTTTGGGCACGGGTACTACTATAATGTGTAGGACAAGGGTACCCCTCATTTTCAGGTTTTATTCGGCAGCGCATGGTTCAAGAATGTCCTGGAGTTTGCCGTACTGCTTCCGCAAGCATAGTAGCTGAGCAGGTAAGCCTTAACCTTTTGGGGTTTAGGGTTTAGGGTAGGTGGTTATATGATCCTACCGTAATTGAAAAGATTAACCTTTTTGGGCTAGGGCGTTCAGCCCCTAAGCAAGTAGCTTACAATGTCTTTGGGAACTGTGAGAGCTCGACTTCTTGCGGCACGCCGGCTACATTGAGTCGTTGGAAAAATGAGGTGCTCCCTGCCGAAGGCAGGCCATGCATGTATCACGAAAGTCGAACTCTGCTGAATCGAAGCTGAGGTTTCTGGCTTATGGTCTCGGGCCTGAGTAGATAACAGCTCTTTTCTTAACAGATCCTTCAAGCATGCATACCGTATACCCAATTCGAATAGTGTTTTGGGGAGATATAATCTGTATGGATCAGTGGACTGATAGCGCGATACTAATCGTTGTTATGCTGAGGGTCGTTATTGCTTTTTCTTGCGTCTTGCCAGGCTGGGTCTTCGGGTCTCGAGTGGTTTTCACCTGGCAGCTTCTTGCAGCGTCTCTATGTCAGGTCGGCTTAAATGACAAAGACCACTAAAAGCAATCGATTGCACACGTTTTGAAATGAACTAAACCTAAGACGTTGTTGCCGGGCGACAAATTTGCATGTCTTCAGATTGAAACCGCTGCTGTCATGGCCACGACATACAGTATGTTTGCCTTTGTGAGTGCTTCATGTCCCCACCCGGTCGTGCTTCACAAGAAAGTGAGTGGGCAGGTTACCTGCAACTGGCTTGATGGATGTACTGTGGTTTGTTCTCTCCAGTGTTTCTGTCTGTTCAATCGAAGCTAGTGCTCATTGCTAAGCTGTTTCTCGCAACTACATAAATCCAGTTGTCAATTTATTTTTCAAGTTTCCTGGTCTATGCAATGACGAGAGGCGGTCTTAGGATGTCAGCTGTTGGTGTCGCTTTGTTGGGACTGGACATGCCTCGATTCAGCTGCGACGAAATCCCACGACCTGAGAAGCCGTGCAAACACATCCGTAGCTGATGTCCTTCGTGGTCGACATTGGCAGCGACTTTAAGAAGTTGCATCCTTCCTGCAAGACGTAGTCTGCAAATGCTTCCATAGACTTCTATGCGAATGGAAGGCCCACAACCGAAAAAAGAGAGCATCCTGGCTGACGAGTCGCTCTTAGCTACAAAGGCCGATCCGATGCCTTAGAATCGATTTCGCGATGATGGTAATGCTAGATCCGTAAACCTGACCCCAAATACAATCCGAGAAAATGCGTGGTTATAGTAGCACCGGGTGCAGCAATAGCAGCAGTAGTCTTTACCGTAGCAGCAGCAGTGGCGGAAGCAGCGGCAGTCGGAGCAGGAGTAGTAGCAGAAGCAGTAGTAGTCGTCGTCGTAGTAATACTAGTTGTTGTTGTATTAGTAGGAGTAGTAGTGGTAGTAGTAGTAGTAGTAGTAGCACCAGTAGTGCCAGTAGTAGCAGTAGTAGTAACAGTAGCAGCAGTAGTAGCAAGAGCAGTAGTTGTTGTCGTTGTAGTAGTTCTAGAAGTTGCATGTAACTGTACATAGTCTGCGGGCTGGCTGTTGTGCTGTATGCTTTTATGCATGCTTTTCTGTAATTCGTATTCATAACATTTTTGGCTCAAGTGAGCACGGCAGTGTGTCGTAGTAGCTTTTCGTTGCCGCGACGCAATTGCGCGCAGCCCGTCCTGGGCGGACGTTCGACCTGTCACGGTCGTTGAACTTGTGTTCGGCAGAAAACAAGGGTGCGTGCTGCCCCTTGGGGTTCTGTCCTTTACAATTGGGGGCTGTTCTGGGAAACGGCCACCCAGGCGGCTGCTGCGCCGCAACCTTTACCGTGGCCTTGAAGGCGCGCTTGCCGTGCGCCTTGAGGCCGTGGCCCTGTGGGCACGGGGCTCCTCCCCTTTCGCTAGGCGACCATGAGCGCTGAGGTCGCTGGTCAGCCAGAAGGGGCCACGTTGCTGAGGTGGTACCCGGAGAAGATGACCTTCATGTACTGGCTCCGTTGGCGTAAGGAAACGGGGTCCCGTCCCACCAAGAAGAAGGACGGTCGATCCACGACGCTAGCAGATGAACAGCGTCTGTGGAAGGAGACGATGGAATTCCTCCACGACAACTTTGATGACGAGGAGGAAGAAGAAGATGAAGAGGAAGACGAGGAAGTTCCGGCCCCTGAAGCGGGTGTGGGTGCTCTGGAAGGAGATCCAGGCCCCAGCTCTGAAGAGCTTCTGCCGGAGGCCGGGGTACTGGCTCCGCGTCCTGCCGCTGCGCCGGCAGGCGTGGCTGAGACGGCGCGCCGTGCTGAGGTGCTTGCTCTCTCGCCGGTTGCCGGCGGCCCGGCTCGTTCCGGGCCTCCCTCGTCTGCCGGGACGGGTGGTCCCGTTACGGCAGAGTCCCTGCAGTCGGACCTGCGGGAGCTCTACCGCCCTGACCAGGAACCGGTCGCGGATTACCTGACGCGGGTTTCGAGGCTTGTTGTGGCCTTGAAGGCGCACCAGGCAGAGGTCACTGTGGAGGATCTTGAGAAGATCACCACTAAGGCCACCATCCTTGCCGAAGAGTACGGCAAGATGGGAGGCGATTGGCACCCTGCCAGGATGGTGCGAGCTCTGCGTACCAGGTTCACCGTGGCTGCTGTTTCTCTTGGGTCGGAGGACCGAGAGGAGATGGAAAAGGAGATCTCGTGCCTCGGGGAGCTGATCTTGGCCCTGGGAGGCAAGAGCAGCGGCGTGGAGTACACCTTCATCCTGGCGGCCCGGACGGGCGCCGTAGGGGAGTCGGGCTCTAAGGCCCAGGCTCCTGCGCCTGTCCCGCTGGAGCTTCAGCTTGCCATCCCCGAGGATCCGCAGCCTGGTCTGGAGAGCTTGAAGGGCTTAAGAAGGACAAGCCCGGCGAGCCTCCTTCCGCCAGCGGCGGAGCCGGAGAGCTCGCTGCTGCGTTGGCGGCCCAGACGGAGGCGCTCAAGGAAGCCTTGGCGTCTCGTGGGGGTCAGGCGTCTATCACTACGGTGAAGACGGACCTCCACTGGCCTTCGCTCACGGACGACCGCTCCGATGTTCGGGACGTCGTCCAGTTTTACGAAGAGTTCGAAGACGTCTGTGGCCTTGCTAACAACTGCAAGGGGATGAACTTCCGGGAGAAGCTCATCGCACTTCGCGCTCGCTGCCGCGGTTCGAGGCTTAAGACCTTTTCGAATGTGTATAAGGCTGCCTCGAAAACGGGCGAAGTTAACGATGATCCTCAGGCGGTTTACGAAAGGATCAAGCAGCGGCATCTCGTCTTCGGTGAAAGCCGAGAGGAGAAAGAGATGAGGGTGGACGCGGAGCACGTCGCCCTCACGAAAGGCAGGCTTACAGGGCACCAGTTTGAGCCCCTGTTCGAAGCCTCCATCGCGGAGTTGGAGAGTGTGGGTCTCGGCAAGACATCGAGAGAGCTCTTTCGGAGCTACTTGCGAAAGATGCCACCCCACCTCCAAAAGGAGATCCGCGGTGATAAGCGGTTGTGGCCTAGCGACGGCGCATCCGCAGGGCTTCGAGGCCCTTCGACCTGGGAAGAAGCGCATAAGGTCGTCCTCGAATATGAGCAGCGTGAGGCTGCGCATCGGGTGACGGCTAATAGCGTGTATGCAGGTTCGACGGAAGACCCAGCCCTGTCCGCCGCGCGGAAGGAGGTCGAGAAGCTGAGGACGGAGCTCAAGGCTTCTAAGGCCGCGGCTAAGGCGGCCGCCTCTTCCACGCTTGCCGCAGGTCCGAAAGGAAATGGAAAAGGTAAGCCTATCTGTTTCCATTTCCGCGACCACGGGAACTGCCCAAAAGGGGACGCGTGCCCTTACTCGCACGACAAGGAGCTCCGTAAAAAGGCCCTCGCGGCCAAAAAGGAGCGAGACGCGTCCACCCTGGCGACGACGCCGGGGAAGGGCAAGGGCATGGGCAAGGGTGGACCCGGAGGGCAGCCCAAGGGCAAGGCCAAGGCCAAGCCCAAGGCGAAGTCCAAGGCGGGCGCGTAAAGGGATCCCTAAAGAGTTCCTTTCCCTGGTCAGTAAGTGGGGGGCAATGGTGGCCGAGAAGGGGCGCCATATGCTTGTTACCATCTCAGATCAGGAAGGACTTTGGGAGCCTTGGGAGGCCCAGGGCTGGGCTCCCGTTTTTGGGACGCTTTCGGTACCAAAGTTCCCTTGGGCGTTCGGCCGAGCTGATCGTTGCCAGCTCTTGGGATCGGTCCCTAGGGGTTCCAAGCATTCGGAAGGAGCGCTTATCTGCATGTCCAACTTTAAGATGGATTCGGTTTGCGTTCGCTGTGCGCAGCCTGACGCTCTGGGCAGGGTAGCCCATCAGCACGCGAAGGCCCGGTCCTCTTCGAAGGTGCTCGCGTCGGCCCTGTGCCGGTGTCTGGCGGATGCTGGTCTGAGGGGCGACCAGCCCCCGTGTTACGACCGAATTTGCTCTGCGAGCGCCCAGCCGCCGGCCGAGCCGGTGAAGCCTTCCGCCCCAGAGGTCCCTTTGCCGGACGTCAAGTCTGGTGAGGACCTCTCTCCTCAGGAGAGGGCGAAGATGGAGGCCGAAGTTCATGAGTTTTCCAGGAAGATGGATGCTCACACGCCAAGGATTGGGATGGTGTCTTCGCTGACCTGGAGGTCTATGCGTTGGCAGGCCAGGCTGTGGCTGCCGATCCCCGCCGCACTCCGGAGTACAAGGCGCAAGTAATCGAAGGGCTTAGGTTAGGGGCTACGGAGAACCGTCCGGGGCTCACCGAAGCCGATCTTGCAGCCATCAAGGAGACGGTGGGCCGGAAGGCCGCTGCCTTCTGGGTCGAAGGTACTGCACGTACCACGGTCCGGAAGTTCGCGCACGACTGCGTCCCTACGGGCCCTCCAGTCAGCTCTCAGCCCCACGCGCTTCGCGGAGAAGCGGCGCAGTGGGTTGATGATAGGCTTGAAGAGGAGGTCCAAAGAGGACAGCTCGTGCGGGGCCCGTCGGCATGGGGGTCGGCCCCCTTTCCTACGAAGGAGATGCCTTCCCACAAGCGGGCGAGGAAACGCCGCTTGGTGGTAGACTACCGCAGGGTCAACGCCAGAGTTAAGAGATCCACCTACTACTGCCGGCGGAGCACGGATGTGCTCGCCGCAGCGGTAGGCTCCGTCTGGTACAGCTTCGTTGATGCGGTCTCAGGGTTCAATCAGATCCGCAACACGAAGCGTGCCAGGGAGGTCCTCGCTATAGTGGCTCGTAGCGGGAAGTATCTCCCTATTGGGCTTACCTTCGGTCCTGTGAATGGTCCCGACGATTTTAACTACGTAGTGGACCGCGCATATGCGCCAGGTAGAAACCGAAGGCTTAGGTTCACTAAGGAATGGGTAGCTTACGTTGACGACCTGACAGTTCGTACAGGTAGGGTCGTCGACGGCCGTTTTCTCACGGATGCGGAGGCTGAGGAGGAAATAAGGACGGCGTGCCGGAAGGGCATCCGCTCTTGAAGCCTTAGGCGCTCGAGGCCCTGATGGCTCGAGCTCCAGTCCGCCTGACGCGGACCGGAAGGTCGCGCCTAAAGCAAAAGCAAAACACGACGAATCCCTAACGGACACTAACCACCCCACTAGAGCCCTGAACCCTAACTCGTTGGTGTTGTTCTTGACCGCTAGTGTCTTGACCGCGGGGTTTAGGAACGGGGTCGGGGGTTTCGTGTGCCGTGTTGGGAGGGTTCCGTGGGGCGTGTGGGGCTGCTCGGACGCCGGCCTTTACGCTTGTGGTTCGCTACCTCTTCTTTATGCTACTACTCGTTGCGTGCGTTTTGCAGCAAGGGTGTAGTGAGGTAGCCCAAGGTGTAGGTCGGGCAGTGACTGCGAGTGAGCCCCAGCCCCGTAAGACCCCCTGCAAACCCCCTGTTTTTCAGGTCATGGCCGCGCAGCGCGGGCTCAAGACTAGGAGCCGCGTGAGCCCTTGCCGTCGGCTTTCTGTGCCCCACGGTGTGCGCTGTCACACGTGGGCCGGGAGGTCGCATGTACTTCCACTTACCTCGCTTCTAGTGGGTCCCCCGTGGACCGGCTGGTCGCGGGGCCCCTCCCACTTTTTCCGCGCCCGCGGAAGCGGAAGGAAGGGCGACCGTGATAACTCACGGTGGCAACCGTGGGTGTGGCTTGAAAACCCTGCGGTTTGCCAAAGGGCGCTCACGCAAGCCCTGCGCCATGGCAAGTTCGGCGTGCAGGGCTACCTGGGCGAGGGCGGCTGGATAGGCGTTTCCGACCTAGCCGATCGCTTGCAGGTCACCTCAGCCGCGATCGAGGCAGGTGCGGCCTCAGATCTGGACAATGCGGCGGGTGGCCGTGAGAAGCAACGCTTGGAGCTCAAGGACGGCCGCATCCGAGCGCTGCAAGGGCACGGCCGCGGGTCAGGACTGTCCGCGGATAACGTGTACGGGGATGGCCTCGACCAGGCGGGCATGAGGGAGCTAGCCCAGGAGTATGGGGGCTCCACCCTGTGCCACGGCACAAAGGTGTTTCATGCTCGCCGGATCGGTCGCGACGGCCTTCTCCCCGGCGGCGGAAATGGGCCGCGCCTGACCGTGCACTGGGTGATCGGGCCCGGGTACCCAAGGCAACGGGACAGGACGTCGGGTTTCAGAAAAAACTCGTCCTGTCTCGTGGTGTCGAACCTGGAGCTCCTGAGGGCGTCCGGTGTACCCGTGTGGAAAGGGACGGACGGATGCGTTCTGAGCGGCCGCGTCTGGCCAGAATGCATCCTGCGCATCCTAACGGTGCAACCGGGCCGCGAGGTCTTCGACCTTTCCCTCGCAGAGCGCGAAGGTAACACCTTGCGGTGGGTCAACGACGCGGAGCCCGCCCGCAGAGAGCAATCTGCACCGCCAAGGCGGAGCTGGCCCCGTCAACTACTACATCGGGGACGAGGAGTCGTCCTCCGAGCTGGAAGTTGAGGTGCGGGCCAAGGGCTCAGCCATGCCGGCGGGACCTCCGCCTGGACCGCCTAAGGAGGGTGGTCCCCGTGAGATACCCTCCGCTCTGCACAGGTCCAGGACGGTCGACGACAGGCCCCCACCAGGGAGAGAGGGCAAGCTTAAGCCCACTCCTAAGGTGGCCCCAGAGGGAGCGCCTGCAGAGCGGGGAAGGACGAACCGTCCTCCTCCTCCCGAAGCGCCGCCAGCGGACGTGATCCGCTACAAGACGCCCCCCAGGGTACGGGACGAGCCGCCTGAGGATTCTCAGGCCGCGCCCGGTGACCCTGAGGGTGCCGGTGCGGAGCAAGAGGAACAGGCGGAGGCGGCGAGCCGTCCGCTCACTCCGGCGGACATGTTCGACCCGCGGTACACAGCTAAGGCCGCTGCGCCTGAACCTCCGCCCAAAGCGGCCGTCAGTCCCAGAGGGCTTGGTGACGGTCAAACCCGGCCCTATGCCGAAAGGGGTCAGACCGCCACCGGCCTTCTTGATCATGGAACCCAAAAGAGCAGAGGAGTTCTTGCGGACCCGGCCTCCTCCTCCACCACCTGCGGCGAGGAACCGGTCGGAGAGGCCTTTGCTTCATGGAGGACTGGGCCCCGGGCCTTACCAAGGCCCTATCCGGCCTAAGCTTGGCGGGCCTCCGCTTAAGCGCCGAAGCCCCTTCTGCGAGCTCGGCCTCCACGGGAGGCCCGGAGGGCTCCCGAGAAGGAGGCGCGGGTGTTCCTGAGGAAACCGAAGAAGAAAGGGCCAAAACCGAGGCCATTCTTTGTGGGATAGATGACTTCATGGAGTCGGTCGAGCGTCGCTCCGCGAGCCTGGAGCGCGCGACCACGAAGTCACCGGCACGCCACACCTTCGTACCCTTCGCGGTCGACCCGATCCCCGAAGAGGATGCACCCCCTGGGGAGTTCGTCGACCTTGGAGACACTCCTGATAGGGGCGCAGTCCACGGGGTAGGCGTGGCAGGCTGCCCCAGAGCTGAGGAAATAGGGAACGGAGACCCTCGAAGGGTTCCTTCCCGTGGAAGCGGTCACAGGTGTGGCATCCGCGGCTGTCGTGCTGAGTTTGAGCACGAATATGAGGCCGCGTACCACCGTGCAGCAGTCCACGGGAGGGCCCTTCCTCAAGACATGGTCCCGGCCCCGTGCGACGATGCATTCTTCAGAGAAGCTGCTGTGGCCCTCCGTCGCTATCGCCACGGAGAAGCGCGCAGGGACCACAGGGACCGAGTCTGGGTCTTCGAAGCAGACCTCGGCAGGTTCACGCATATCTCCAACCCCGACCGGTTCTGCGACCGCATCGGGGCGGAGCTGCGTGACTTCAGGCGGCTCCCGGATGGGGCGCCTTGTGTTACTGCTGATGGTCTATGGCGCACGTATCGCCTGGACCAGAGACCGGTGCAGCGGGCGAATCCACCCGTGCGCTACCCCAGCACCACTCTGGGGCCAGCGTACGAGGAAACGGATTTCATGATGCCGAACGCTGCAGCTCCGAGTCCTTACAGGCATCTCTTCCGGGATGAGACCCCGCTGAGCGAAGTCTTGGAGGCAATTCGCGAAGAGCAGGGGAGGTCCGGAGTGACTCCCGAAGATGTGGAACCACCTCCTCCGGCGTTTCCTGACGAGCTCTTGGAGCCTCAGGATCCGGACGTGGACGCGCCGCGTGAGGATACGCCGCGCGAGCACGTCCGCGAGATGAAGGAGGCCTTCGGGAACTTCATCTGGGACTCTCTCCCTGGGCTGAGAGAAGAGAAGCTAGCCGCGGGTGTTCTAAACCCTGTGGCCAAGCAAACCGACACCCAACTGGAGATAGATTGCCCTCTGCGGGAAACGGATCTGCTCCCTAGAGAAAAGGGGGGTGTCCAGAGGACTGGAGCCCCCGATCCTCGTTGGGGCGCGGAACCCCAGGTGAGCAGCCCGAAGAAAAAGGCTCCACCGGCGATGCGGTGTGAGGATGAGGAGATGCCTCCCGCTCCTCCTGTTGCTTCTGAGGAGGCTTCGTCCTCCTCAGCTGCACCTGCGGCCAACGCGACTTCCCCAGGCGAGGCGGGGAGTCCGGGGGTCCGGATCCCTAGCCTCGCGGAGTCCATGAAGGCAGGATTGGCACGCGAGAGAGCGGCGGGACGCGCCAAGGAGGAGCTAGCTGCTTCGGCCCGGGAGGCCGCGGCCGCGGCTCCCGAGGCACGGCGCGACACCCGCCTTCCTCCGGTGACTAAGGAGGAAAAAGAGGCGTCGGAGGCTAAGTCTCTCGCCTCTTTCAAGCGCGCCGTCGAAGAGAGCAGCGGGAGCGCTGAGCGACAGGGGCCTGCTCCTAAGCGGGCCACCACCAAGAAGGAAGAAGCGCCCTCGGCACCAGCCGGCCCTGCAGGAGCCGCGGCCGGGACAGGCGCGGCTCCCTCGTCTAGTGGCGAGGCATGTGCCGAAGAAGGTGCCAGCGGGGCCGCTGCTCCGTCGAGCACAGACAAGCGGCGACCCGCGGAGCCGGAGGGACCGCCGCCGCCCAAGAAGCGATTCACAACATGGCAGGATACCATGGAGTCGCCGGCTCCCCAACACCGAGTTTCGGGAGGTTACGGACTCTCGAACGAGGTTCCCGGGGCCGATTGGCGCGACGTGGACTGGGATGCGACTCCACCGCCGGGGCCTGGAAGGCCCGGCGCCCGCGACGTGGATCCCAGGCTCACGGTCCCCCTTGATCTTCAACATGATGAACAGATCAGGGACTTCTTCCGAGGCGGTGGTGAGCACACGCTCGAGCAGCTCCTCGCGTTGGCGCGGCGCCGGAGGCGCGCGTTCGTCTACCAGGCTGCGATTTTATCCAACAGGCCAGTTTTCGAAATCTGGCCCGACTACGATGAAAACGAGCTTGGTCCGACACCTGACCGCCTCCCGCTCCTTACGGGCAAGGTCTGGCCTTGGGGCTGGTGGGACTGCTTCCAGTGTGGGCGTGCCAACCCACCGGACCGCAACACCTGCCGGCACCATGATGCCGAGGAGTTCGGAGGTGCCCCCTGTGAGGGGATCTTCGAAGACAGCCTGTATTGGAGCACCCCGGTGGACCTGCGAACGGCGCCGGGGTGGTTCATCGAGATATGGCTCGATGAACATAAGGAACGTGTAAAGGAGTACCTTTATACGAAGCGGTCGGACGCGATCGCCGCCGCAATGTCCAACGCCTACTGGACCTGTGGGCGGGATTCATGCCAAGAGCGGAATATGTTGTGGCGTAAACTGTGCTTTAAGTGCAGTTCTAGTAAGTCCGCAGCAAGCTACATAACGCACGGCATGCCGCCCGAGGAAGGCGACGAAGATGATGGCTCTTCGTCTGAAGAGAGCGAGGGCACTAGGATGGAACGGATCGAAAGATCCATCCATGCCGACCCCCTTGCGGAGCACGCGAGGAAGTTCCTCCGCTCCGGGCGGAAGAGGCTCCGCGCTGAAAAGCGCAGGCAGGCAGAGCTCTCCAACGACTCTGCCCGTGCCTGGTGGAGCCAGCCTTCCTCCGGACGCGGTGCACCCAGTGGGGGCCGCGGCTCTGGTAGCAAGGGTGGAAGGGGAGGCTCGAACCGAACCGGCAATCGAGGATGGTGGGCAGGAGGTGCCGCCGGACTGGCGTATTCCTCTAGGTTCGGGGAGCGTGCTGTGCAGCCCGCTCTCACACTCCCACTGCGTGGCCCGGGTGGCCACAGAGTGGCGCCTGAGGTTCCCGCCTTGCCTTCCCGCCCCGTGACCTCTTCCACGCCTTCGAACCGAAGTGGGTTCCTCGGTGCCGTGCGCTCTATCGGCGCGGCGGTTACCAGTTGGCCTCTCTCGAGAAGAGCGCGCAATCGCGCGGCCCACGCGACGACAGGCAACATCGGATGGAAGATGGGTTTGGTGGCCGCTGCGCTGGCGCCTACCCGCCTACCCTCTTCACCGTTGAGCGCGGTGCCAGAGAGGTGGCACACGTGAGCCTCACTGCAGTTGCCACTGCGGCGGAGGACCTCATCGAGGAATCCTCTGGTATCCTCGTTCGGGGTGTCCGCGTGGTTGGCTTGACGGCCGTCGTCCTACTGTGGACGTTCGCGGCCGTAGTGCTGTGGTGGGCAGGACGTGTCGCCACTAACCGGCTAATGCACGCCATGAACGGTAACCCCTTTGGGAATGCTGTTCTGGTGTCGCTCGAAGGCCGGGAGGCCGTCTTTGAGGTAGCCTCGAAGACTAAGGCCGGCGCACACAGAGTCCTGGTGAAGATCGGGTCGGGCGCGGACGGCGCAGGCTGCGACTGCAAGGCATTCCTCAACGAGGGACGTTGTGGTCACATAGAACGCGCTGTTGAAGCTGCGGGGCAACTCGTGGCCGTGACAGGCGCGAGCGCTGCCCCAACGCTGTCCGTTGCCCCGGCCGCGACTAGGCGCGCCCGTGCGATTCTCGGGGCGCCGGCCCTGGAACAGGGGTGTCTTTCCGGCATGGTGTCGAAAGCGAGGTCGCTCTCTGAAAGAGCTCGGAATGTCGGCAACCCGTCTGAGGGTTGCCTTGACGGCATTACCAAGCTCAGAGGCCGCCATGAGGTGGCCACAGTGTCAGCGCCTCCGACAGAGACTGTCCCGAAGACGCCTGCAGCGGAGGCTTCCCGCCAAAGTACCTCTGCGGCGTCTCCGGCCCTGACAGCTCCCATGTCGAGCCAGGCACGGCGTGTCAGAGACTTCCCGATCCCTGACGGCTTCGAGCGAGCCGGGGTCAAGTTTCTGACCCTTCCGGAGTATCACGCTGTGGTACAAATGATGCTGTCGGATGCTGGGCATGGGGATCACGTTTACGTGCGAGCCTACAGCTTCGACAGCAAGCCCTTGGTTGGAGCCCTCGTGTCCTCGCTGGAGCGAGGCGCCCGAGCTCACGTACTAGCCGACAACTCGCAAACGAGCCGGACCAAGCTCCAGCTGCAGTCCCTCAAGGAGCTAGGGGCGGCTGGCGTCCAGGTCCGTGTCGGCAAGGGCACCTCGGTCAAGGCGGCCTACGCCGCTGAGAACCGGACGGACGTGAGCATCGGTGCAGGCCTCGCGGGCATCCACCACGCCAAGACGGTGCTCGTGACGAGGCCGGACTCGACAGTTAGCGCCGTGATAGGAAGCCTAAATTTTAGTGCTAGTTCACGGGCTAACGCGG